>WNWU01000050.1:4764445-4787797 GCA_012654045.1 Ptyas mucosa
AAGAGAGAAGAGAGAAGAGAGAAGAGAGAAGAGAGAAGAGAGAAGAGAGAGAGGTTTTCTCAATCAATGAAAATTCCTTCATTCAGGAAAGAGAGTCAACTCTTTTGGACAGACATCCCAGTTTTGCAAAATTCAGTATAGTTCTAAGCCTCTGTCTTTTTCATATAAAAATAGTATTGAAGTTCTGCTATTTGTTTCAATGATTGGTTTTATTTTTATGGCTTAAAACGCATTTGAAATGGTTCGAAACTGCTTTAGGTCCCTCTGGGGAAAATATTGCTTTTATGTTCAAATATTAATGAAATATTTGGCCTGGTAGTTAAAGTGAAGACAGACTCATAATTCTTACTATGTAATGGCAGGAGTGGAAGTGCATTAACCCAAAACACTGATGAAGACAATCCATCAAACATTTGTTGCAAGTACATCCTGCTGAAGATAGGAGGGGAGCTCAACCAAAGAAAAGTTGAAGTTCCATTGATTTTAGTGAAAATAATTGTTTCTTTGAGAGAGAAACAATTTAACACTATTTATATGTAAGAGAAATTATTCTGCTCCAAAGTTTTTCCTAGAATGTCTTTAACTGAATATTCTACTCATATAGGTCAAGGAAGACTTTTAAGTGTGATATTTACACCAAAGCATATAAGGGCAAACTTTATGTGATCCCATTCATGCTACTAGTAATTAAGCAAAGATAAAGGAATCTCAGCGGGGGGCTGGTGAAATGGCCTAGAGGTGGAGTGCTTGCCTCATAGTCAGGAGGCTGTGAGTTCACTCCTAGGTAGGGACAGATATTAGTGATAGGGGGCAGTACTCATCTTTGTTTCAAGAGCCATTGAGCTACTGCTCTCCAAAGATATTTCTATAGTCATGTGACCAAGATGTATTAATAATTACATGTCTATTTTTAAAAAGATACTGGCAGCCTAGTATCTATCTGTATTGGAACCCATGACACAGATAGAAGAAAGTATATTTTTCTCTCCCATCACAGCTCCAATCTTGATGGGGAAGTTTTGCCATTTGCAAAAGCACCAGAAAAATGCAAATTGCTCAGTGGGAATTTCATCTGAGGAGTGATCCAGATGTACAAATGTTTTAAGGGCACAAAGGATTAAAGCACTTCATCTCTCTGAATCCCAGTTCTAATTATGGAGTTGTATGCTTTAGTGTTTTGCTTTACGATTCATGGTATTTGAAATGGAGGGCTATCTTTGACCACTTGGGGCTGAGGCAAATTGCAGACAAGCAACAAGTTGTTTAAATATTTGCTAGCCTACCTTAGATGTGAATAGATTGCATTCAGTTTGAAAAGTTGTAATTATACAGGTTTCTTCTTGAGTCATCCAAATATATTTTCTTCTTTTCTATCTTTTTAATCTATCTAGCCATCTTATCGGCTATCACAATAACCATACGAAGCTAAAGCTTTAGTCAATGTGCACAATACAATATAGGTAGGACAAGCCTGTGGAATATGCCAACAGGGAAATTGTTGCTATCTCATTTTCCCGTGCCTTCTGGCATGCTTACATAAGACAGGTTAGAAGGATACATGTCTTTCTTCTCTGAATTGCCATGCTGCTATTGTAGTTCCTGAGTGCAGTTGCTTTTACTATTCCATATACCTGAATGGGGAGAAGGGGCTTAAACTTTAGTTATTTCTTGAATAATTTGGAATTGGACTCCTTTCTTAGCGTTTGCACCATTTGGCCTTGCAAATGGTCATCTCCATCCCATTGTGCTTGAATGCAGCAAAGAAAAGTGAGATGTAGTCAAATGGGAGTTAGATTGGTTCCAATCTAACTGGAGTATGAAATTAATTCTTGGTTCCCTCTATGACCAGGCAATGTCCTCTACAAGTAATGAAATTTATGAATGAAACCGAATGTGATCTCTCATGCCCAATAATTGGCAACTCAAAGCAGAGTCTTTTCAGGTATTCACAGTATTCCTGTGCCATGGATACTTGCATGAGAGCAATTGCTATTAATCTCATTATTGTAGATGACATCAGGCACTTTAAGTACATCAGGTATTAATGACTTGTACATTACCATCCAGGAACATTTTACATCTTGCTACTAGGAAGCTCTTACTTGAGTAACCTTCTAGAACAATAAAGATGCATTAAACAAAGTGCTTGCCTACAAATGATTATAATAGTGTGCAAAAGTCAGCAATTATATAACTCACCACTTTTCACAATATGTGTGGAAATACATATTTTTTGCAGAGAACATTCTTTTAAGAACTGTTACTTTATTAAATTTATATGTTCCCCATCTCTCTATTAAGCAAATGTGGTGGCTTAAAGGTAAAGGTAAAGGTTCCCCTCGCACATATGTGCTAGACATTCCTGACTCTAGGGCAGTGATGGCTAACCTTTTTGCCATCATGTGCCAAAAGTGGGGGGAGCGTGGTGGGGTCACATGGATGCGTGCCCACATCCATAATTCTATGTGCCCTGCCCTCCCCGTGCTCCCCCTGCTTTTGGCACGTGATAGCATGGTGGGCCCGATAGGCCCATTTTTCGCTCTCCCAAGGCTCCAGAGCCTTTCTAGGAGCCTGGGGAGGGCAAAAACGGCCTTCCCCACCCCCCAAAGAGGCCCTCCGGAGGCTGGAAACAGTGTGTTTCCTGACTTCTGGTGGGCCCAGAAGGCCCAAAAATCAGTTGGCCGGCGCACACATGTGTGCCGGAGCTAAGCTTGCGTGCCCACCAATATGGCTCCATGTGCCACCTGTGGCACCCGTGCCATAGGTTCGCCATCATGGCTCTAGGGGGTGGTGCTCATCTCCATTTCAAAACTGAAGAGCCAGCGCTGTCCAAAGACATGTGGTCATGTGGCCAGCTGAAGAGGTTGTAAAAAAAATGCTTTTAAAGCCTCTGACGATCCCAGCTGACTTGCCTGATCAGCAGAGGCTTTTTTTCCTTTTGAAAACATTTTTTTCTATAACCTCTTCAGCCGAAGAGGTTGTAGAAAACATGCTTTTAAAAGCCTCTGATGATCCCAGCTGAGCCGTGCAATCATCAGAGGCTTTTTTTTTTTACTTTTAAAAGCATTTTTTCGGCCAAAGAGGTTGTAGAAAAAATGCTTTAAAAAAAAAAGCCTCTGATGATTGCATGGCTAAGCTGGGCAATGGGGGGTGGGTGGGCAGGGATTTTTGCTACCGGTTCTCCGAACTACCCGCCTCCATTGCTACCAGATTGGGCGATCTTGTCCAAACTGGGAGCATTTCACCCCTGCTTACAACACCATAAATAATTAAAAGATTAAAAGTTTTCAAATGTTGAATGTTGATAGTTGAAATATTACAATTGACAATAAGGGGGATAAAAAGATTAATGCAAAGATGGGGTGGAGGTCCAATCTTCTTCTAACCTACTAAAAATCACCAGAATGGGATGCCCCGATAAGGCCCCTCAGCAGTAGACACTGCAAGGTTTTCTAGCCCTTGAAGACAGATATATATTCGAAGAATTGTCCAATCCACTCATGAGTTAAACCATTATAAGAGGGGAAAGGCAGATATGTCCATTAGCAACATGTGGACAGCACACAGAACTGCTTCATGAAATATCTGGTCATAATTGTGCTCCATTATTTATTAGACTCAAAATCAAAATAACAAAAGAGTGGTTATTAATATTTTCACTCTCATATATATAACTCCTCTGTTATCCCTCTTGGTGATGATGATGTATTTCTTTTTTCTTTATTTATTCTTTAAAAAAAATGCAGCTGCCCAGGGCAAATAGGAAACTTACAAATCTTTCAAATATTAATAACATTTTCTACACCGTTTGTCCTGTGTAAAGCCATCCTTTAAGGAATATCACCCTAACTTTTAATGATATAAGGCATCATACTGAAGATATATTCAGCACCAGAAAGATCATCCATCTTAAATTCTGGCCTTACGCCCAGAAGGACAGCTTGTGTACCTCTGTGCATATATAGTCCTACAGTAAGTCAGCCCCCTGAGTTCAATATGACCTCTCAAATAAAAGCTGATAAGCTTGCAGGCTTCATCTCTCACCTCTTTAAAACACATCCAAATGACAGTAAATATGTTTGTGATGCTTCTTTCACCTCCAGAAAAGGAGTCAGACAACTAGAGCTCTGCTGATCCTGATGGGAAAAGATTTGCAGCATTCCCAATCACTTTGTACTTCTTCGGAGCTTTCTGCTGCCATTCTTCTGGGACTTCCCGGTCATTACAGATGGTGACATTCAGATTGTATCTCTCTGATTTCAGCAATGCCAGGAACGCAAAGTAAAATGTATATACAGGGAGGCAGCAATGACAAAAGAGAGAAGAAGAGGGGAGCCAACAAAATTGCTTGTCTCACCACACCCCATCTGCCTCTCCAGTTCCAAAGCAGGTGGCAAGGCCAGTCGGACAGATTGCATCTCCACGCTAACTCAATCTTACTTATTGCCCTGCTTCAATTAGGTAGCAATTCCTTGTCAATCCTGGTAATTAAATCAAAGAAAATCTAACTTTGCATGTCTATTGATCTTTAGGGAGATAACTTTAAGAAGTATTGAATGATCTTTTTTTTCAAGCAAAAACCCTTCATTTGATCTTTTGCTTCAGATTCAGTTTGATAGATACATGTATATCTTTGTAATGTATTCTCATTTCCAGAAGCAAAATAGAGGGTGGTATGGATATATTATTTGGGATTTTTTTTGATATTCCATGATTTTAATGCTATCTGGAAGCTGTTTTTGAAAAACCAAAGCCAGCTGAGAAAATTAACCAAATCCTTAACACACATATTCCTTCCTTCCTTCCTTCCTTCCTTCCTTCCTTCCTTCCTTCCTTCCTTCCTTCCTTCCTTCCTTCCTTCCTTCCTTCTCAAATGTCTTTATAACTTCTTATATCATTTATCTTGCTTAAAAAAATAGATGTTTGGATTGCAGATGGGAGGGAAGGAAGGGAGGAAGGAAGGAAACCCCCCCAATCCAAAATCTAGGGAAGGGAATACCAGGTGATATCTTTACCTGAGATGTCAACTACTGGGAATCTTGCTTGGAAAAATATACATTAGATCCATGATGGCGAACCTATGGCACGGGTGCCACAGGTGGCACGCAGAGCCATATCGGCGGGCACGCGAGCTCAGCTCCAGCACGCATGCATGCGCCAGCCAGCTGATTTTCGGGCCTTCTGGGCCCATAAGAAGTCAGGAAACACACTGTTCCTGGCCTCCAGAGAGCCTCTGGGGAAGGGGGAGGCCATTTTTGCCTTCCCCAGGCTCCTAGAAAGGCTCTGGAGCCTGGGAGGAGCAAAAAACGGGCCTACCATGCCATCACGTGCCAAAAGCGGGGGGAGCACGGGGGCGCAAGGCGTATAGAATTAGGGATGTGGGCACACGTGCATGTGACCCCACCGTGCTCCTCCCAGTTTTGGCACATGATGGCAAAAAGGTTAGCCATCACTGCATTAGATTGTTTCATAAGCATAAATGATTGAGATCCTAAAATATAGGTGTATTACATTTGTACCTCACATAATACAGTCAGCAGTGGTAAAAATTTTCAAATAAGTGAGAAGCAGATATGCAGCTCATAAGCATTCTCCAACAATGATAAGATATGACCAGTCAAAATCACTTTAAAGTTTAAGCACACTTATATTCACTTCGAATAGGTTTGCTGGCACTTCTGTGCCTACCTCAAAACTTGCTTCCGATTACAACCTCAGTTCCAATTTATGTCTGGAACATCTTGATGCCCTAAGGATGGTAAAGTAGAATCCCTGGGTACAAAGCTCTTCTCTCCTAAGCAGGGTGTAACATCAAGAAAAAGTCAGTATTTGGATGGATATAATTCAGCTCTCCTATATTTTGGAGGGCTGTAGAAGGCCACTTAGTCAACACATCTATTACCAAAATGGGTGTGGCTAAATTTGGAGGGGCTCTTTTTTGGAGGGGTTAAAGAGGCAAACTGCTGTGGAACCAAATTGCACTTATACCAGCTTTGATAACAGCAGTCCATGGCACAAAATTACGCCAAAATGTTGCCATTTTGTAGTGCTGGGAGGAATGAAGGATGCCAGCTACATGCAGCCCTTCAGATGGTGGGTTGTCCATCCAAAACAAAATGAGTGCAAGGTGAAGTTGCTTTCCAAAACAAACCACCTACTTTTCATACTCACAGCAGTGCCTAAGGATCTAAAGCATGATTGTGAATATCTGGAACAAGCCATGCACTTTCTTTCACATGCTGGATAAAGAAAAGAAAGACCTTACTGCTTCTACTTTCTCCCACTGTAGTTATACCCTGTGATTCAGTTCATTTCCCTTCAGTTCAGGAAAACAACTACTTGGACATTTCCCCACTCTATATGCATGTGAAGCTAAGGTGTTTGACATGTGTAATTCTGCAAATTGGTTCTATTAAAAGGGGGAAGTAATGGAAATGCTAAGTGATTTGCACTAATTATTTTTAAATGTGACCATTTTCCCCACAAAAATCTTAGATTGATACAACAGCCAAGGAGCAACAGCTAGGCCTTCTAACTCTTTCAAAATCTAAAAGGAAAATGCAAATATATTATTAAAAGTTCAATGGAATTAACAATCAAAACAAGGAGGGTGTTCGTGAGGTATCTTAAATGGAGTATATTAAAACAGTGAGATAGAATTGCCTGAATCAAACATGCAATAATCTTTTTTTTTTAACCATTTCTGATTAAGCAGAAAAAAACCTAAATGAATACAAATGAAATGAAACTCTAGGCAGGGTACATTCCAAAGAATAAATACCACAGATTAATCATTTCACTCAAATTTCATATTTTTGTCACCTCAAAACTATAATGTGTGACCTGCAAAACTGCAAAATTATACCAACCCATCATGTAATTCCCTTCCAGGTAAACAAGGTTATATAAAGCATCACAAAAAAATTAATAAGCCTCCGAAATGAAAGGCATGAGATAAGAAAAAATGAAAAGAGAAGAGAAGCAATAGTTACAGGTAATTTACATGAACAAATTTCATTATACTTCTCCATATCTTTCTCTCTTGCAAACTATTCTTGCTCCCAATACATTCTTATAGTGTTCCAGATACTGCTTTTATTCTCTAGACATTTGATCTCTTGGGATCTCATCAATTCCATCTTCATACTCTTCATCCATCCATTCTTCTTTCCTGTATTTATTTTGCAATTCAATCCTCATTCATTCTTTCATGAGGATACAACTTGCTCAATATACTTTTCATACTGTATACTTTTCTATTCAGTCATCATTCATTTAGCACCTATTCATTCTTAACTCTCTCTCTCTTCATATTTACCTCCCACACTTCTTAAGTACTCAATTCCCAGTGTACTGAAATTATTTTTCTTTTTCTTTTACATGCTAAACTCCCCAAATGCAGACATTTTGGCTTCTTTCAACATATATTCTTTGCTTACAGCACATCGGGAGCTGAGACAAGGATGGAAGCTCATCCTACCATCTGGCAATCAGATCTTGAACCTGGATTGCTGGCTTTCCAACTGACAAGCCCAGCGTCTTAACCACTGAGCCACCATGCCACTCACAGTAAGGACATCCTTCTAATTCATACAATCACTAAACAAGTCCCACAACTTCTCTCTAAGCAAACCACAAATATAATTACTATTTTTTCAATTATTTAACTGTTGAACTGATTATATTTATTATTTGGCTTTCTTCATTAACATTAATAGCATTTGTTTCAAGTATTCCACTTGACATAAGATTTTAAAACCCCAACAATTTTCTAAAGTATTTCTTCCAGGAACCCTCACTTTAATGACATCCTAAATAATTTCAGAACTTTTTTTTTATTTTAGACAATTTACTAGAGGTGTCTTGTTCAGCCTTTCTTTTTTCTTATTTCATTTGATTTATTAACTCATGATTTATTTTATTTCTGTAAGATTCTGAGTCATAATCTGCTATTTGTAATCTTGATAACTAAATGGGCCTATAGAGATTGGCCATCGTCACCCATTATGGCTTTGATTAATAAACATTTTCATTTCATACTTTTTTAGTAAAACAGGAAGATACATGACCAGGTTTAGTTTAACCCAGATCAAATACATTTTTTCACAGTAAAATACATTTTGACCAGGATGCTGAAAATGAAACCAAAGGCCAGTTTTATTCCAAGATCATTCATGCTATTTTATGGAAGCTAGGTTCTCTATTCTAGATGTTATTTCACAAGACAACAGTTATCATATCTCACCATCCAGGAGGTGTACACAATATACTGGCATGCACTCAGGATGCTGCAGTGATATAAGATTTAATTAATTACAGTGGGTATATGTTAGAGATTAGATGATAGTTAAATAAAGATAGAGACAGAGACAGAGAAACAGAGAGAACAAGAATTTCAAAATCTGGCAGAGGTATTTTTTAATCAAAATATTGAATTAAAGTGATTAAATCCCTCAAATTGAATTAAGGTAATTGGAGCAAAGTTTAAGGGATCCAAAGATATGGTGTTGCCTGATGACCTTCCAAAGAACCACAAATGATCATCTAGCACAGGGGTCAGCAACCTGCAGCTCTGGAGCCACATGTGGCTCTTTCACCCCTCTGCTGCGGCTCCCTGCCACTCAAAATATGTGTCACAACCACCAATATGCAACACACGCTGGCACACAATTTATTGAACTTTTCAAGCCCCTGGTAGGCCAACCATGGAAAGAAAAGAAAAGTTTCAGAAAAAAACAGAATGTTTAATTCAACAAGATATGCTAGTTTTGTGGCCGCTCAAGAAATAGTCAGGCATGGGAAGGGTTTTGTGGCTCCTGGTGTTTTCTTTTCTGTGGGAAACAGGTCCAAACGGCTCTTTGAGTGTTTAAGGTTGCAGACCCCTGACCTAGCATAATGATGGTTTCATTCTTAACTACCAAATTCAGGAACATTTACCCAAATCTCATGAACTTTAGGCTGTTTCCAGAGATGTTGTTATGATTAGGGGAAGGGAGCAGTTTGTCTGCAAACGTGTTGTAATTCCATTCCGCCTTCAATTTTGAAACCAAACAAAAATCATGCCAAAATTACAAATAGTACTACCTGTTTGAGATTCTAAGAACACAGGTGACTTGCTGACCTCTAAATTAAAACAAAAAGAATACTTTTAAATCTTCCCGAACACTCTTCTCTCTTTTCTTACAGGTTTAGGATAAACAAAACTGTGCATGCTGAATAGCAAAATGATAGCACCAGAATTGTAAACTACCTTCATACCCCAACCAATCAACATGGACTTAAATCACATAGAGAAGAAGAGTGATGGGCATTGTAAAGGCAACAAGTAACAACTAATCTGCATTCTGCTTTCTGAAGGAAAAAAACCCAGCAATTTTCATCAGAAGGAAATGCACAGGTTGGCTTTCTTTTAATAACCATTCAGTTAGACAGTAAGATAAGTCAAATATCATTGTCTCAAAAAAAGACAGGCTAGAGGACTGCCATGAATAACATATATCTGAATTCTTATTTACGTAGCAAATATAGGAACATTATTTCTAAAGTCACAAAATAGTGTCCTCCCCAGCTGCAGTAGTATTAATTATCAATGGAAAAAGTAAAGCAGAATTCATTTCACTAAATGTTTAACAATTATTGTCTTTAATATACTGTAGATGAACGGAACTTCAAACATATTCAGCAATATTCAGCAACCTTTCTTCTAGAGACTAGGGATATCAGATCTGGGCTGAATAAATCTGGATAATCATTAAATGGAAGCAAAATTGGGAGATTCAATAGTCCCCTGTTATGATCTAGTGATCATCCAGATTTTTTAGCCCATTATTGTAATATAAGCAGATAGGAGGTGTTCTGGAAGGGAGCCAGTACAAAACATTATTGAATGTCCATGTTTAAAAAAGATCCCCAACATTTCCCTAAATGGCAGCTAACTAAAAAATCAAGACTGTCTCCAGTGTATTAAGCTAGTTGGAGAAAGCTACAATTCATATGATCCTTCAGCATCTTTCAGAGAGCCAAGCCATCCAATCTGCAAACATTAATAAGTTATTTGTATATTATATTCCATTTTATTTCCAGTCCCTTATAAGCACAATATGCTGTCTTCCCCAGCTACACAGCTAAAAATAGTTGACATTTCACAGAGTTTCTATAGTAACAAAGATAATAGTATCACATAATAGTCATATTCCAGCAGAGCCGAATGTTGTCTTTCGATTGCCTACACAACTCTGTCTCAACCATAATAATATAGTTGATGCTATTTCCAAAGAAGAATAGGCTTGCTGAAGGATGCTCTTGTTTTGAAGATTTAAAAATATCCAAAAAAAACCCCTATCTTATTATTATTTAATCTATCAAACTTTTACAAGGTCACATTAGAGAAGGCTCTGTAAGAAATTGATCGCAAGTTCCATAACTATATGGAACTATACCACAACTATTAGTTTTTCAAAATCCTAAAGCCAATGTGTCAACCCTTTGAGATAGAGGAAGCACAAACACCAAAGCCATTAATAGTAAAACCACTTTCATTTTAGGGTTACAGAAACAGAATCTTGTAACTCTGAATTTGTCTCTCCTCTTCTTCATGCCTTTATTCTAAAGAGGACATGGAGGATAAAGTTTGAAACATTTTCTCAAATTCCATTCCAGCTTTGAGTTCAGTTTTCTTTATCTGACCATTGGTTTGGCTGCAACCCTTCCTACACTTCCTCAAGATTATTCTTACAGCAGGGGTGGGTTCTAAAATTTTTTACTACTGGTTCTGTGGGTGTGGCTTATTTTGTGGGCGTGGCTTGATGGTCATGTGACGATTCTTTAGGATTTAGCAGAGGTACTGGTCTACCAGGCTTTTAACTGCTTGCAGAGCTGTACCGGTCTACCCATTTATTTTTGCAGACACTGGTCTACTCATTTATTTTTGCAGGCACTGGTCTACCCATTTATTTTTGCAGGCACCAGTCTACTCATGTATTTTTGCAGACACTGGTCTACCCATTTATTTTTGCAGGCACCGATCTACTCATTTGTTTTTGGAGGCACCGATCTACCACCAAACTGCCTTTTACCACTGATCAGTTGTAGGGCGGCCCTTTGAAGCCCCGCGGCAAGAGTTTAAACAGTTTTTTTCCTTATAGCCCATCAGTTGGGACTCAGGAGGCAGCAATAGATTGGGGGTGGGGCCAAATAAAAGGTAAGAATAACATGGGGGTGGGGGGGTGGGGGGAGAACCAGTTAGGTGACATCATTTCATCACCGCTACTGGCTCGGCAGAACTGGGCGGAACCAGGAGGAATCCACCACTGTCTTACAGCATATTACACCACAAAAGTTATGCATTTAAATGCATGAGTTATTTTAGAAAACAGGATTGAGACAATTATGCCAAATCATTAAGCAAAAAAGCATAATCAGACTACTTGAATTTTTTAAAAGAAAATTAAAATATGCATTTAAAATCTTTTTGAAGTCAGGGTTATAATACATTAAAGACAGTACGCTTACTCAAAAGTACTAGTGGAGTAAAAAGCAAGAAGTGAAACAAATGTAGGTTTAATTGAAGCTTGTACATTTTATGGCTATTTTACACATAATGATCAGCAGTTGAATGTTTGCATTGATTTTTGAAAAGTAGTATTTTTAAGCAATAGAAACATTCTATCTAAAGGTGATGGCTTCTTTGTACATTATAGCTGAAAGCAAATCAATGTGATGTTGAACTTTGTTGAATATGCTTGTAGGAGACTGTCCTTAGAGAACTAAAAAAGAAAAAGAAAATGATGTAACTGTATATATATTTAAAATAAATCTAGCTGTTAAATGCTATAACTTCCAGCATTCAGTAAGATGTTGAGAAACAAAAAATAATAATACTTGAAAATTAGAGAAGATGAATAAAAGCGTATTTAAAATGTGCTATTTTCAGTTTTGTCATTTAAAATTTCATCTAAAAGGTACAAATGAAATTCATCGTAAATGAAATTTTCATAAATGAAATGAAAAATTCGTAAATGAAATGAATGTTGAAATCTACTTTTCTTGGAATTCAAATATCTTTGTATTTATTTCCATCTGTTTCAGTTTTGAGAGGCTCCAAGAATGAAACAATCGGAGACCATTCAAATGCTATCAGATACTAAACAAGTTTTTGGTCTCATTTATTAAATTTTGTAGGTTTAAAAAGCATTATTATGTGTCAACTATGAAATAGTATCAACCTTTGCAAACAAACAGGGCATATACTGCCTGAATCCTGATATCATTTTCAGACTGTTTTCAGGGCAACCAAGATTCTTTTATAGCCATATCAAAAGCTCTAAAAATGTCATAGTTTGGTTTATGGAATAAGAGGCACCTTACTGTGGATCAAATGTATTGTATTATTTAATCCAATGCCTAAATTAACTCAAACAAATCCTATGCCCTACAATTCCAAAATTTTCACTGCCTTATATTTCTAATCAGGATATTTTACTTTGTCTAATAATTAGATGCTTAATAGTTCCACCCATTCAGGGTGTATTCTATCATATTGTGAAATTTCTCTATTTAACATAATTTTATGGAGGGGCCTAATGTCTTCCTAGTTATTGTTTCCTCAACAATTCCTTCATATTCTTTCAATATAAAATGTATTCTGGAGAAGGAGATGGAATAGTGAACTATGTTTTTCATTTGATAGTCATAAAGGTTATTGATACAGAAACACTTTGTGTTTATGTCTGTCTGGTAATTCCCAATATATACGGTATGTTAGTTTTTGGCAATTGGAGTAGCCATACTCTATGTATCATTTTCTTCCTACATTCTGCTACTAGAGGATGCTAAATTTTCAGTAGGAAGTTCTCTTATGTTACACAATTACAACTGTCTCCCCCCGACCCCCAAAATAAGATGAAGGATGAATGTTACTATTCTTATTAATTAGCTTAAAAGGAGTTCTATTTTTTCTATATTCCTAAATGCAGGTAGCCAGGTATAGTAAGGCTTTTCTGGATCTTTGCACAAGTGGATAGCTACATTCCTATCAAAAAGGCATCAAGTAGTTAAAATTGGAAACGCTATATTGACCCCTGCACCAGTTAACAGTGGTGTTCCCCAAGGCAGCATTCTAGGACCAACACTCTTTCTGCTCTATATCAATGAGCTTTGTGATCATACTACAAGGAGCTACGTCCTCTTTGCCAATGATGTAAAACTATTTAACACCACAGACAGTTCTACTGCCCTACAAAATTACCTAGATTATGAATCTGAATGGTCAAACAATTGGCAACTCCAAATCTCTGATAACAAATGCTCAGTCCTGCACAATGGCAATAAAAATCAGAACATCAAATACAAGCTGGGTGGAAACAATCTAAAAGATGACCCACACTCTGTCAAGGACCTAGGAGTACTCATTTCAAAAGATTTAAGCCCCAGAGCTCACTGTAACAACATTGCTAAAAAGGCATTAAGAGTTGTTAACCTTATTTTATGAAGTTTTCTCTCTGGTAACACTATACTTCTAACTAGGGCATACAAAACCTTTGCCAGACCTATCCTTGAATACTGCTCACCTGCTTGGAACCCACACTGTATTTCAGACATTAATACATTAGAGAGAGTCCAGAGGTATTTTACAAGAAGAGTACTCAACTCCTCTGCTCTCAATAAAATAAAATTCCTTATACCATCAGGCTTGAAATTTTAGGCCTGGATAACCTTGAATTATGTCGTCTATGTTCTGACCTAATCTTAGTACACAAGATTATCTACCTTAACATCCTACCTGTTAATGACTTCTTTAACTTCAATCGCAATAACACAAGGGCTATCAATAGATACAAACTAAATGTAATTTGCTCTAATCTTGATTGCAGAAAATACGACTTCAGCAAAGAATAGTGAATGTCTGGAACACTCTACCTGATCCTGTTGTTAGTTTCTCTAACTCCTATACCTTTTACCTTAAACTGTCTACCGTGGACCTTACACGTTTCTTAAGAGATCCCTAAGGGGGTGTGCATAAGTGCACCAGCGTGCCTACCGTCTCTGTCCTACTGTCCCATTTATATATAATCATTTTATGCGTTTATGGCTATGTTTTCCCTATTTATATCCATTTATTTGTGCCATTTTTTCATGTGTCCATGTCTATGTGTATACTGATACTTGTTTCCTTGTACTTGTTCACAAACAATTAAAAATAAAAATAAATTAAAAAAATAAATCTTCATCTCCCAGTATGTATCCTTTGGCTTCCCAAAAAGTGAAGTCAGAAAATAAAACTCATTTATTTTAAAACTGGATGTGGGTGTGGCCAGCACATGGCGCATCTGGCCTGTGGGCCAGGAGTTTGACAGCCCTGCAGTAATGCAAAGCTTCCCTTCCCTTAGTCTGGTTAAATTTCTTTAAATTACATCATAGGAGCATGTTTGTTTCTATGAAGCTGAACTATTGGTTCTTTCTTGCTGCAGAATTTCCATAGACCTACAGAGGAAAGGAGGATCCACCTGCTCTGTCCTGCTTTGACTATTGTAGCTTCAAAACCATAAGGGGAAAAAGTAGATGGAGGTCTGCATGAAAACAGATAATACTTTAACACTAAATGAATGAACTTATTTTTACATAGTCATTCCATATATATTAAATTCACATGTGGGATGTGGGAAAGGATCTATTTGTACAAATCTGAAAATCTAAAGAAAGGCAAAGATACTACTGAGAGGGCTCTCTCCCTTAAAATAAAAGAATGAAATTTGCATTATGGCAATGTCTTATCACATTTGTTTCCTGTCCCTGGGCAGATACCTATAATCCTTTTGATGGCCAATCTTGTAATTGTACAAGAGTGGTAGATAATTGTAAACCACAGTCACTACTTCCCATAAAGTTCTTTGATATATTCACACCTCATAATGAGATACACAGTACATTAGCTATTAAAATACGGGGAGGAAAATAACCTGTTTCCAGACAGATTTATAGGCTGTCTTGCTTTACCTTAAGGTAAGAAAAGATTTTGATACACTTTTGCAATTACTACCATAAAGATAAGCTTTTTTCTCATTAAGCGATATAATTTAAATCTCCTCATTAACTGATGCACATTAAATGGCATTAATCAAGGTTTAATATCACCTGGTGCTTCAGAAGGAAAGGGAGAATATTCTTTTGGCTTGATTTACAAAGTTTTCTAAGTGATCAAGCATATAAATCAGAGATATGCAAGCTGAGGCTCCAGGCTACATGCAATCCCCAAACCTTTTGGACTTCAAAAACATCCCAGCATCCGATGTAAAAGGCTTGAGTTGAAGATGTCCTAAAATTGCTATTGTAACATAGTGCGATTGAATGAAAAAAAATTAAACACATCATACCATTAATTACATTGAATATTCATTAAATGAAATTAGGTTTAGTTTATCTCTTAATCCCATCTACTACTTTGAGGAATGCAGCCCTGGGCTCAATACTCAGCCTCCACCATGCATAAACAAACAAACAAACAAATAAATAAAATCATGAATCCCTGCTGTCCTACACCGTAAGATGGCTTCAGGATACATGTAAGATCTTAAAACTGCATGGATGAAAAAAAAACACCAGTTGTTAGTCACACATTTAAAAAAATAAAATAAAAATGAAATGGCCACCCTGACTAACTCAGTTTACCATGAGGCTTGAAGAGTATCACAGAAATTATGGAAATGATGAAAAATGTAGTATTGACTGCATAATGAATAATGGAATATAAGGATGTTTTCTCAGCAGTAGTTCTGAAATGCCAGCTGTATGCGATCCTGCTCATTATTATTATGGAAATAAGCTGGAAGAACTGCAACCAAGTAGACAAATTTGAAAAGTAGTACAACTTCTGAACAACTCACAATTCATGCATTCGCAGATGGAGACTGATCAAAAGAATGGGATTGGATTTATTACTTATGCACAAACTATAGCTGTGGTCTTCCAATGCAGGAGGTGGATTGGAATCAGAATTAATAGACATTATAGTTCAAAGATTTGACTATATAATATTTAGTCCTGACCTATTGTTTCATTTGTCCCATTGAACAAAATGCCTGCTCCATATGAGTTCAGTGGACTTTATTGACCAGGAGAAAAAGTAATTCTTAACTTTGATGGTATGAGAAAGTTTCTTGCCTTTATGATTTCCTATTTCTTTATCTTCTCCAAGGCCAAGGCAAAATAATTAACAGTTAAGCTCTGAGTTCCATTTCATTCTGTTTTGAAAATGAATCTTCCATCACAATAAAAATTACAGTTTTCAAAAGATATTAGGAGTTATACCCTGAGCTTGAAGGAACTTACAAGACAATTTACAGCTGTTCACAGACATGTTATTTTTGGTATGCAAAAATCCAGATACTAGAAAGAATTAGAGGTTCTTTATCTTATTGAGACCATCTAGTGCAGTGATGGCTAACCTTTTTGCCATCGCATGCCAAAAGCGGGGGGAGTGCGGTGGGGTCACACACATGTGTGTCCACATCCATAATTCTATGCGCCCCGCACCCCCATGCTCCTCCCGCTTTTGGTACGTGATGGCATGGTAGGCCCGGTAGGCCCGTTTTTTGCTCTCTCCAGGCTCCAGAGCCTTTCTAGGAGCCTGGGGAGGGCAAAAACGGCCTTCCCCAGCCCCCCCCCGAGGCCCTCCGAAGGCTGGAAACAGTGTATTTCCTAACTTCTGTGGGCCCAGAAGGCCCGAAAATCAGCTGGCTGGTGCACGCATGCGTGCCAGAGCTGAGCTTGCATGCCCACCAATATGGCTCCGCATGCCACCTGTGGCACCCGTGCCATAGGTTCGCCATCACGGATCTAGTGGTTGTCTGTATTTTTGCAGTCCAGATATGGCAATCTACCATAGCTTGAATATCTCTTGGTCAAGGATTACATCTGGGATATTGCATTCTAAAACTTAAGCTACATAGGAAGGGAAGGCATGAATAGCTTGAATAGATCATTACTAAAACTGCCTATATAAGTAACCCGAGGAATTATAACATGCTACATATTTAGCTGTCTCTCTGTGTCTGTTCTTGAGATTCCTGAGGTTAAATCACGAATTTTGGTCTTTTGCTGTAATGGACTGCTTGCTGCTGACTGATTTCTTGATAGTACCCATACTGCAATCTGTCTGTCACTGTCTTCTCGTTGCCTATCTTGCCAGCTTCAGTTCTCCACTGAATAGCTGTTCTGCCCTAGCTACGGATCACAAAGAACACAGCACACACAAAGTCTATACAAAATTTAAATTTACTAAAATAACTCAGTCTTTTCCAAACAAAGGCTGTTAATAAACTTTCTTAACAGCCTACAAGAAACCAAAGATAAAGTAATCACAATCTTACTAAGGTTGGCAGAAAGCCCAGAAGCAATTTTCAGAGAATCCAGAAGAGAAGGAGAATGAACTAAAGTTGTTTCCTACAAATTGCTCCAGTAGGCATTCCTCCTTAAATAGGCTAAGAGAGTGGCCAATTAGCCCCAAGCCTTACTCTCGAGGAGACCTCCTCCTGAGGAGCCACTCCTGTCTTTTGGCAGCTCTGCGTGCCCGTGCATCAAGATGAGGCTCCTCCTCTTCGTCCTCTTCACTTAAAGGATCTTCTGGAGGTTCTGAAGGCCCTGGCTGAATCCCTGCCTCTGGCACCACATCTTCTCCAGCCTCCACATTGTCTGACTTGAGTGCCAGCTGCACAGGCTGCTGGCGCAGCACCACACCAGCCTCCTCGCTGTCAGAATCAGCTACAATCCGCACAGGCCGCTGACGGGCCACAACAATAGCATCTCTCCTCTTTTAGATCCTTTTATATCCTAAACCTGATATTTAAAAGTCCTTTTGGCCCTCTCTAAAAAGCCCTCTCATCTGTCTATTCTACCCAGACAGATGATACTAAAGGAGAAGGTTCTGATAACTTACTAACATTTTGGGAACATGATTCTACATAGGAAAAGATTCAAGGGCAGCACAAATGATGTCAGGAGATGAGGCAAAGCATCTAAAGAGCCGGTTTCTCTGGATGTGGCCCAAGTGTGCCAATTTTAATATCTATTAAAATGTGCACTTTATTGTGGTGTAGTGATTAAGTTTATCTTCAACTCACTATAGGTGACTTTGGACAGTCAGTCTTTCTCAGCCCCACCTACCTCAGAGAGTGATTGTTGTGGGGTTCGATGAGAGGAAGAAGCACCATGTCTCCATCTTAAACTCCTGAACTAAAGGTGGATTAAAAATCTCAAAAATCAAACCAGCAACTATTAATATTATTATAAACATGAAACTCAGTCAATTGATCATTTAAAAATGTGTCACAAATACCATGGACTGGTGCTAATGGTTGATACAGGTTGCTGCCAGCATCCTAGTACTCAACCAAGTACCTTCTTAAGCTGTACGATATTCCAAGTAGCACAGTTTTTTGCAATTCCACTGGTGTTATTGCAGGAAGATGCAATTTCTTGATGTGTTTTGATGTTTATTATTTTTATTATTTACTTTATTCATTAAACATGAAACTCAGTCAACTGAACATTCAAAAGTGCATCACAAATACCATTGACTGGTGCTAATGGTTGATACGGGTTGTTGATACGGGTTGCTGTCTTAGGTATCAACCAAGTACCTTCTTAAGATGTACAATGTTCCAAGTAGTGCAGTTTTTTGCAGTTCCATTGGTGTTATTGCAGGAAGCTGCAATTTGTTGATGTATCTTATAAAATTCTTGGACATAGTACCAAGTGCCCCGATGACAATGGGTATCACGGTTACATATTTCATCCATAGCCGTGTAGTTTCGATGGCCAAGTCGCAATATTTCATGACTTTTTCCAGTTCTTTTTCTTTGAATCTGGCATCTCCTGGTACTGCGATGTCAATAAATTGTACGTTTCAGTTTTCGACAACTGTGATATCTAGCATGTTGTGTTCCAAGTGAAAATCTGTCTGTATTCGAAAGTCCCACAAGATCTTCACCTTCTCGTTTCCTATAACTTTTTCCACTTTATGTTCCCATGACTTTTTGGATACAGGTAAGTTGATATTTTTACATAATGACCAGTGGATTAATTTAGCAACTCAATCATGTCTAGCTTTGTAATCAGTTTGTGTGATTTTGCTGCATTCACATATTAAATGTGAAACAGTTTCGACTTTGGATTGTTGGTGGATTTTTGTATCTTTGCTTTCATGGCATTAGTTTGTAGTGCTTGTTCTTGAGCAGAGAGTATTAAACCTTCCTTTTTTTTTTCCTTGATGGTTTCCATCTTAAGCCATGCCCATGTAAAGTTATCATCACATCTTCCTTCAATGTTTTTCAAGTGCTGTCCATGCAAAGCTTTGGTTTTCCATCTGTTTAATCTGTCATCCAGCTGTTTTTCTTTATATTCTGCCTTTGTTTATTTTGTTTTTATAATGTTCTCTGTTTTCACAGCCTGCAGCAATTTTTCTGTACTTTGGTTCACATAGTCATTCAAACTTTGTTTTTCTTCATCTACAGTTTGATGGATTTGCGATAGTCCTCTGCCCCCTATTTTTCTTGGCAGGTACAACTTGTTGATGCCACTTCATGGATGTAAAGCGTGGTACATATTGAAAAGTTTGGGCGTTTTCCAGTCCAAATTTTCTAGTTCAGACAAGTCCAGTTGATGATTCCAGCTGAGTAGCGTATCACTGGAACTGCCCATGTATTAATGCCTCTAATTATGTTTCCAGCATTCAGTTTTGATTTTAATATTTTGCGGACCCTCCTGATGTATTCCTTTTGCGTTGACTCTTTGACTTTTCCATTCAAGATGTTATCTGCTTCCAATATGCCTAGGTATTTGTAACCATCATCCTTTTCTAATGCTTTGGAAACTATGTTTCCATTTTCCAGTTCTATTCCTTTTATTTTTTTTTATTTTTCCTTGCTGCATGGATAATATAGCACATTTTTCAAGTCCAAAGTTCATTTTGATGTTGCTGCTGAACAATTGAACTCTGATGAGTATTGATTTAAGTTCAGTGGGGCTTTTCACATACATTTTTAAGTCATCCATGTATATTATTATTATTATTATTATTATTATTATTATTATTATTATTAATACACAAGAATAAAAACAGCATAAGTAATGAATGTTTTCATTTAACTCATCTACCGTTTTATAGGTTTCTTAAATTAATATTGTCATTCATTGATGAATCTATCACATTTTATTTGATTGATTAATTACTGCAACTAATTTGCATGGATTGCTCCCAATACAACTCCATTTTCTGGGCCCAATACAAAGTTGTATCTGTTGGTAAATTAAATCAATAGATCTTATTTTATATCTTCTAGAAACATTTTGTCAAATCTAAATTCACATTTTGCCTTGCTAAGACATTTTGTATATTTTATAATCCAATTCCCTTATGTACTTGCTGGCAAAATGTCACACTACCATCACATGTTTAGGGACCTTGACACTATCAGCCAATTAGAGTTTCTCTGTTGGCAGGTGCAGGTTACTTATTTCATTTAGCTATTTGATCATATTATCTAGTTTGCTTGGCTGACAACTGAGGCCCATGAGAATTGTGCTTACATTGCATGCAAAACAAGAAAAAAAATTGTCCAGTCAAAATTAGGATACTAAAATGTGTTTGAGTAAGGGGATTTGATCTTCATTGAAAATACTTGGCTCAGCTGTAAGGAAAAATGCTCAATTTTTCAGATTATTATTAATTTGGTTTGCTGCAAAATTTCATATGCATCTGTGAAAATATAATCAGCATTTCAAGCCCATAATCTGAAAAACAAAAAAATAGAGAAAGTATTGCATATCTTTTTTTTAACTTGATCTGATTCTCATATTACCACATTACAATACTGCACACACACACACACACACACACACACACACACACCCTTCGGATCTGAAAAGAGACAGATAGATCTTAGGTTCTTTGTTTGTAGTTTCTTTTTATATAATATTCTGTCCTTTATGATATAGAATGGGCTGATGAAAGGGCTCTTCTCTATAGCTGAGTTAAAGTGCTAGCATCCATCCCCAAAAGTTAGCACGAAGAAGACCAAACATCAGCTCTCTCAGCCAACTCTTATCTGTACTCTTAGCACTAAACCATGTTCCACAGAAACCAGATTAAGATAACAGTAACAGAGTTGGAAGGGACCTTGGAGGTCATCTAGTCCAACCCCCTAGTCATATAGGAGACCTGTACTAGGGATTCGAACCACCAAACTGCCAACCTTTCTGATTGACAAGCTCAGTGTCTTAGCCACTGAGCCACCTAGTCAGGCTGCAGGCCTCCATACTACCACCACCAAAGTTATTCAGATTCTAAAAATTAATATTGATGTCTCAGCCAACTACTTTTACCTGGGCCAGAAACTGATGAGGAGGGGGTTTTCTCTACCACTACTGCCTGTCAGCATGGGTTTAAGAGGAAATACTACTAAACAGGGTCAGTCTTTTTTAACAAAACCAGATGAAGCCATCAGGTATCCAAGGGCAATAGAGCAGGCTAGGACATTTTTAAAAAATCTGGAAAAAAGGCAGTGACAAACACATTATATTTGCTAATATATCACATTTATCCACACCCATAAGCCACATACTATCATTGTTATTTCTATCAAATATCTAAGCATGGATTGCACATTGTGGCAATGTGAAAAATGCAAAAGATTGACAAGATACCCCAAGAAGTTTTTTACCACCTTGTGCCCTCCAGATATAATGGGACTACAACTTCCAGAATTCTTCCAGATGACTTGGCCATATGGCCAAAAGATTTAGGGATCTAATCACTACATGTTTGAAAAGAACTAAGTTGGGAAAACTGACCTAAAGTATATATTTTAAACCAAAAACTAGGAATTTTTTCACACAAACTTCATGTCATGTTATACTCCCTGGTTAGCAAATTTACGTGAAGTAAAATTTGTCTCATTTAGATATACTGTACAAGTATTTATTTTTACACAGATATCTTTCTGTGAGACTGAAATGGATTTCCTACAAAGCTAAATAAAGCAGCCATACGTTGGCAGCTCATTGGTTATCATATCAAGGAAAATGATTGGTCCAATTACAATTCCTTCCAAGAGTGAGCAAACTCATCATAAATATTCATCCAACTTTGATAAATGTGGAAATGCTTCCCGTGAGCCACCAAATTCATTTTCACATGCAAATGCATTCAGTTTTAATTTTCAACTCTTCATCTTCCACTGTAATATGAAAAAAAAAGAAGTCTTGGAAGTTGTCCTTCTAATATCTTTAAAGGAAGCTGCTTGATGAGTTGATGAAAGATCTTTGCACTCACCTAGGCAACTCAACATTTAATGAAATGGTTTTGGAATATGATTTTTTGTTGGAATCTCCATGTCTGCATCACATTTGGTTAGCTGTGCATTATAGATTTCTTCAAATCTAGCTATGGGGAGGGAGGGACTCTGCCCTACATGCATTCTTTCATATTATGATTAGAAAATATAATGCAAGTGGTAAAAATGTAATGTAAGGGGAAATTCTTAGTGTTGTAAGCTTGCAAACAACAAGATTCCAGGTAGTTATTATTATTTTTTTTAAATAGATTTTGGATTATCTAGGCTTGCTAGACTCTTCTATATGCTCATAGCAGGGTTTTAGGGTTAACCAATAAAGTCTGACCTTGTGATAAAGAAGGAAACTGCAATGAGATAAATAAGCTATGTTGGTCACTATGTATCAACACAAGCCTGTAAATTACTATACAATTTTAAACAGTTATTAGTAGAGAGGCTTTCTTTCTCCCCCTACCCCTGCCCACTCCACCTATACTAAGAAGAGTAAAGCACATAAAATATATAGTAATCAATATTCCTGTGCATTTCTATCTTGGTAGCTGCAATTTTATTTTTTTAAAGTTCCTTATAGATAAACAGGAGGCAGATTGTTGAAAAACAAAGGGCTACCAACAGAGAAAAGGCCAAATTGGCATTATTTTTCTGTCTATCATGATTTCTCTGGGGTTATATGAAGCTTGCAGTAAATTGGCTGAGTGGCTGCAGTGTAGTGCTTTGTTGAGAAGTGCTTGCTGCCCCAACCCACAAGAGAAAGATAAAATTGGGAGATCGGGATCATCTTGGAAGTCTAGAGTGGTTGACTGAACTTTTTAAAGTGACAGTATACCCAGCTTTCTCATTTGGTGATGTATACACTACATTGTAAAAAAGAAAGAGAGAGAGGGAGGGAGGGAGGGAGGGAGGGAGGGAGGGAGGGAGAGAGAGAGAGAGAGAGAGAGAAAGAGAGAAAGAAAGAAAGAAAGAAAGAAAGAAAGAAAGAAAGAAAGAAAGAAAGAAAGAAAGA
>WNWU01000050.1:4802357-4857625 GCA_012654045.1 Ptyas mucosa
CTTTCTTTCTTTCTTTCTTTCTTTCTTTCTTTCTTTCTTTCTTTCTTAGATTTATATACCGCCCTACTCCCGAAGGACTCAGGGCGGTGAACGGGCACAGAATAAAATACATAGATACAAAAGTTAGAGGCATAAATAAAACCGGATTAGATAATTTAGCCCAAGACAATTAAAAATCCCAATAATTTACAGATTAAAATTTTCAATTTAAAAGAATTTAAAAGAAAAGGAGAAAAGGTTAGGCCAGGCCGGCTTGCTGGAATAGGAGAGTCTTAAGAGCACGGCGGAAAGTGTGCAGATCCAGGATCCTCCATATCTCCAGGGGGATAGTTCCAGATAGTGGGTGCCCCCACAGAGAAGGCCCTCCCCTTGGGGGCCGCCAGTCGACACTGTTTGGCCGATGGCACCCGGAGGAGCCCCTCTCTATGAGAGCGTACCGGCCAGTGGGAGGCTGTTTGTGGTAGTAGGCGGTCCCGTAAATAACCAGGTCCTAAGCCATGGAGCGCTCTAAAAGTGGTGACCAAAACCTTGAAGCGCACCTAAACCAATATGTCATTATGTTTCCTTGCATGCCGGTCTATTTTATTGTATGGTGATGCCCTGTACCCAGTGGTGAAATCCAATTTTTTTTACTACCGGTTCTGTGGGCATGGCTTGGTGGACATGGTGTGGCTTGGTGGGTGTGGCTTGGTGGGTGTGGCTTGGTGGGTGTGGTAGGGGAAGGATACTGCAAAATCTCCATTCCCACCCCTCTCTGAGGCCAGCCCGAGGTGGTATTTGCCAGTTCTCCGAACTACTCAAAATTTCCACTACTGGTTCTCCGAACTGCAAAAAATTTCCGCTACGGTTCTCCAGAACCTGTCAGAACCTGGATTTCACCCCTGCCTGTACATCTCTTGCAAACTGGATGGGATCCAGTGGTTCCAACACTTTGCTCCCTTTCTCATGCTATGAGAACTAATAGCACACCATTTCTAAAATTTGCAGCCAAGAACTACACCTCTTGGCTTGATTTTATGATCACAGATCCAATCAAAGAGAAAAAAAATGATCATTTACAGCAGTGTCTTGGAGTTTTACCAAGGTCTGCTTGTGTGTGGCTACTCACATTAAAAGGGTATGCCAACATGGGATCATCCTGGTTAAGAATGTCAGCATAGAGTGACAAATGAAACCTGCAACATAATTGCAATGCAAATATTCTGTGGTCAAGATTCCAGTAATTTTCATTATTCCATGCCTGGGGCATATATTCAGGCCTCATGATATCATCATACCGATTCTCTTTTAGTCATCTTTTTCCTCTTTAAGTATTTGCACTCTTGCAAATTTTGGATTTCCTGCAAGCCTGCTAACACTTCCGTACTGGGCACAACTGATAGCTGGTGCATTTTGGTTATGTAAACAGCAACACTCATATCTTTAATACTGGAAAGTGAGGAAGTGGTTTCTTGTTTATATGTATGATGATTTGAATAAATACAAAGAACCCATACATGCAAAGTAGTAGACAAACGTCAGCCTTGTGATGTTTAGCAATAATACTTGAAAACACACATAAAAAAAACCTTAGTTACATTGCTATGCCAGACTGTGATGTAATGTAAATAATGATTAGTGATTGGATACTTACAAAATTTCCAAGTTCTGACATTATTTTTTTAAAAAAATAGTTTGTAAAGAGTCATGTTGGGTATTATGTATATAAAGCTAATTGTTTTCCTAAATACAAGTTTGCCTATCTTTGGTGGTGTATCCAGATTGTCAGATTGGCATGTTCTGGGTGACCAATGTCACTGGTGGAACCCACAAAGAGTGCCTTCTGTGCCATGGTGCCTGCCTTATTTTCAGCCCTTTGAGGTTCTTCACATCAAGAAACAAACTCCACAAAAGAGAAATAGCAATAGCACTTAGACTTATATACCATTCCATAGTGCTTTATCGCACTCTCTGAGTGCTTTACAGTGTTAGCATATTGCCCCCAACAATCTGGGTCATCATTTTACTGACCTTGGAAGAATGGAAGGCTGAGTGAGCTGGTTGTGATCGAACACTAAGCTGTGGGCAGATATACTGTATTCTAACCACTGTGCTAGACTAGAACTAAGCTTCATTGATATATACTCTATGGCAGTAGTGGGATTCAAATCCCATCGCTACCAGTTCACTCATGGGCATGGGCGTGGGCGTGCTTGCGCACACACATGCCACTCTGTGCATGTGCAGAAACATCCGGGTGGGTAGACGGAGACTCTACCTGCCGCTACCAGTTCAACCTGATCCGGGGCGAACCAGTAGCACCCCACCACTGCGCTATGGACAGATTGTGGTTTTCCTCTCTCTTATACCTTACTGATTCAGGAAAGAGCCAGCTTGAGTCTCTTCCTAAAATGTAATGAATACCTCTATCTTTTTTTCTTTTTGTAACAGCTTCTGAATATTTCTATCAAGACTCTCTATATGTTCCATGTTATAGAACAGTCCCCCCCCCCCCCAGTGATAGTCTTGACCTGCCAGTCTTCAAGGAAGCCATGAAAACATGATTCCCCCCACCCCTAGGTATTGGGGCTAGATTATTAGTGGGACCTAGCATTGTGCATGTGCTTTGTGGGCAAGAAATTTTTTACAAAGACCTTGATAAATTGGATTTGAATGTACATTGCATTTTTATCCACTGTTCATTGTTCCATTGCTTAGATAGACAGCCATATAAACTTGTTAAATAAATAAGCAAGATTTGATGCCATCTAAAAGCTTTGGATACAGTGCCTTGAATTGTCAAGCTGCATGGTTATATTTGGGGAGAACCAGGCTGTACCAGTTGAATACACAACCTGTATTCAACTCTCAAAGCTTTGGCTATGGTCTCCAGAAAACATTGCTATTTATAATGAAAAAGAAGGATGAAATTCTGAAATGCTCGAAAATTAGATTAAATGTCATCAGATTAAATGTAACTGAGGTTTAGCTTTTTATACTTTCCTGTTTGTAGGTCAAGGATGCCACTCAGATGCCAAATGTTGTATCCATAAAAAGAGATGTATACACCTATGCATACATCAATCCTCTTTTTCTATATTCATTACAGTAATTAAAATACAATACAAGTAATATGGTACAAGAGCCTTGGATAGTACAGTGGTCTAAAGCCCTGTTATTAACATCAGCTGCCTGCAATTATTGCAGGTTCGAATCTCACCAAGGCTCAAGGTTGACTCAGCCTTCCATCCTTTCTAAGGTAGGTTAAATGAGGACCCAGTTTGTGGGGGCAATAAGCTGACTTTGTAAATATACAAAAGTATGAAGGCTATTGCTTAGCGCATTGTAAGCCGCCCTGAGTCTCCGGAGAAGGGCGGCATATAAATCAAATTAAAAAAAAAAAAAAACAAGAGAGCTAAGGTTAAACATCAGGATAAAAACTGGGAGACTATGAGTTCTAGTCCAGGGGTGGGTTCTACCTACCTTTACTACTGGTTTGCAACAGGAGCGTGCACAAAGAAGCTTCTACACATGCGCAGATCACCCATGATGACAACATGGTGGGTGGGTGGAGCCTCCCACTGGTTTTACTATGAGTTCTATAGAACTGGACTGAACTGGGAGCAATCCACCACTGTTCTAATCCCTCCTTAAGTATGAAGCCAGGTGGATGACTGTGGGCCAATCACCTTCTCTACAAAGCAGGCAATCACAAACCACTTTTGAAAAATCTTGCCAAGAAAACTTCAGACAGTCAACAGGAGTTAATGCTGACAAGAAAGCATTAAAAAAAATAGTGGTGCAAGAAAAAATAATGTCCTAATGCTAGATTTAATGGTTGGGTAGTTTGGGCTGAAAGCTCCACCTCCATTTTGTTCTTGTCTCTTGAGGTGATAGCCTCTACTTGTACAAATCCTATGATATGGCAACCAAGGAATCAGAAAAGAGGAAAGGAAAGCCATTATTATACCACATCATCACCCCCTTTGCATTATTCGATATTATCAAAGAAAGCAGCACTTTCTGTGGCAGCGATATACTAGCTAATGCATTCAAATTTCATTGAATGCATCATGAAATGTGTTTCATTTTAATCATTTCAGCGACTGCATTTCCTCTTTTGTTATCTGATTTTAAACAGCACAGTATCAGAAGCTCATGATCTCAGCCTGGCTTCATGAAGATTAAGCCTATGCCTTTCCCCCCCTCTCAAGTCCCTACTGATCTTGTCACCAAAGTAAATGTGAAAGACTATCAACATGAAAAGATGTTCATTTACCCTTTGCAGATGATTCTGTATGTAAAAATATTCAGAGATGTAAGTGAGAAATCTATTATTCTCTCCTGCAAAAGGGGAGAATAACATCAACATTTGTGGAATCATATGTGAAAGGGAAGCAATGAGCTTTACAGAACACTCTGAGCCGGCAAAAGAGAAATGTTTGAAAAATCTTACCGCAATAACTTTCATTTTCTTGTAGATCTCTTGAAAAAAGGAACCGGCTAAGTCTCTTGCATAAGTCTGAATTGCACCCAAATATGAATTTTGACAAATTTGAACAACTAGCAAAAGCATCAAGGTGAGACTTGTTTTGGAAATAAATAAATATATAATTAAAAAGACTGCCATAAAGAAGGAGCCATATTTAATTCAGAACATCTATTGCATGCCTATCTTACAGGTTGTTTTCATTTTGCTATCATTGTCAATCAGTGTTTTCTCAACCTTAGTAATTTTAAGATGTGTGGCCTTCAACTCCCAGAATAAATCCTAAGTAGTGTTCTGCCTCTCTCCTTCAGTTTAACAGGAAATACTGTTTTGTTTTGTTATTCTATTGAGAAAGTTTCATTAAAAGGTTTCATGAGTAAGATATAGATTTTGCTTCTGCTTAATTTAATAAAATGATCATCAAGGGAGGGTTTTTTTAAGCTAAATCTCCTAGTTTAAATCACAAGGGACTTCCTGACATAAAGATGGCATAGCTCCACCAGAACAGGTTGGCATAGGTGGAGTATGTTCAACAACTTTTAGTATCACAATGAAAGATGTTCAAAAACTCCATCCCCAAATGCTAAAGGAACTTGCAAGCAAAAAAGGCAAAAAAACCAACAACAAACCCCTAAAGAACTGAAACATTTGAGGGGAAGTGAGGAGAGGTGTCAGCATAATACTAATATGATGCTTCATCACCAGGTTTTGATAGAGATTAGGAACATCTTTCAGTTCCTTTGCACCATTGTGCAGCTTAGTGATGGCCCTTCAAACACAGATGCATGCATGTATGATGTTTATGAGATCTCACAGAATTTTTGAAATTCTTAATAGACTTCTTACAAGTTTTTTTTTAAAAGAAAGACTATTTTTTGCAGGAACCACATCTTCCCACAATCCTTTTTGCTCTGTTATTTAGTTTGATTTTGTGACATCTTATGTCCTGTTTCTTTCTTTTTTTATGCGCACTTTGTAAAATGGTAAATGTTAGATATTAATTTCAATATCAATTTCCTTAATACTTCAACTCATAGCATTTTCCACCCAGTATACCAGCTTGGGAGTTCTGGTAGTTGAAAGAAAAATTGCCTTAATATATAATGTTTTTCAATTGTCACATATTCTTTTTCACAATGTATATATCATTACGAAGTCTGCTTTTTGTATGTGCATGTTTTCAGCTATAGGTTCACTGACATTCTGAAGACTGGTCTCCACCTAAGTGTCCCCATCTATAAAATGGATAAATATTTGTGAATTGACTTCTGATTTCTGTTTAAAAAGACATAGTCCTCCACTTACAACTGCAATTGGGATTAGAATTTTCATTGCTAAGTAAAGCAGTTGTTAAGGGAAACTAAAACCTGATTTTATGAGCTTTTTTTTTTTGCTATGGTTGTTAAGTGAATCACTGCAATTGTTAAACAAGTCATGGAGTAGTGAAGCGAATCCAGCTCCCCACTGACCTTGCTTGTCAGAAGTCAGCTGAGAAGGTTGAAAATGGTAATCTGCTCTTTCTCAGCTAGGTTATCAACCTTGCCTGCTATTGTCTTTATCTCCTCATTATTTGTTTCCCTCTGCAAATTAATTTCCCTCCAAATTAATTTATTTTGTACACTTCTCCAAGGCTGCACCACATATTATGATCTATCTGAAATCCAACTTTCTCAACTGCTTGTAAAAGCATGTACTTGAAAAGGTCACTTCCCAAACTTTTTAGCAGAAGAATGATTGAGACTTTTGAGTGTACCTTTCGGTGAGCTACAATGTCAAAGACCAGTGACCACTATGGACAATTTGACATAGTTGGCTTTAAAAAAAGAAGAAGAAGAAAAGAAAAGCAACTCTCATCTCCTAAATTAAATATAAGTCCTTCCAAAATAGCATGGCATTTGATGAAAAAGTCATTATATTGCTGTAAATAAATGGTGTGCTTATGTCCCAGCACCACTGCTATTGCATCCTTCTTTCTGAATACCATAAAGCTTCCTGTGTAATGTTAAAAATAGCCTGTGGTAATAGTGTCTTCAGCAGTGTTCGAAACCACATCTCAGTGTGAACAATTCTCTTTCCTTCCCAAGCTTTTATGTACAAAACCATTTCATAGATCATTGACCCACCACAAACAAAATGGTCTCTTTTGGTTATTTATTTATTTTAAAAGAATAAAGGTGTCAAACATGCATTTACTTATTTAAAAAGATTAAGGGTGTATAATAAATGACTCAGAAGACAGCAATTCCTTTCAATACATTGATTCTTTTCATAATTTAATAGGAAAGACATCAGCGAAATCAGATCAGAAGCTTTTTGAAGCATTTTTTTCTCTCTAAGAAATCCTTATTCAATACCATGAGAAATATGACAGACTGAAATCAACCGGAGATAAAATATGTTAGGAAAATCTGCAAATATGTACACAACAGGTGATGCCTCTTTTTTTTTTTGTCTTGTGCAGTGAGTCCCCTGAAACTGTAAAAAAATGGGCTGAATCTTTTGACCAGCTGATTTCTCACAAAGGTTGGTATTGATGTTTTCAACTAGCATTATGCTTCATTACAGTTCAACATCTTACAGCAAGGCTCAATTGTTTCATGCAAAATATCTTTTCATTATTCTTCTTCTGTGATGAAGGATTAACCGTGTGTAAAGTGAAGAAGTCTATTAAGTTTGACTGCCAGATTGCTGTGAAAAATGGCCCTGAATTTTGATCACTACCATAAAAGCTTAGAAGTATTGAAGCTTCAGTAGTGGAGAAAATTATTCAAGAAAGAAGTGGATATTTTATTAATCCTTAAAGACAAATATTAAATTTGTTATGCAATGCACAATGAACAATTATGTATTGGAACTTGTGACTATTAACTTGGATATGAACTTCTAGGTATTCCATCAGTATCAATTATGATTTAGGATGTCAATATTACAAACAAAATTATTTTATTTTTTTAATCCAAAATTGAGTATACCATTGAAAAGGCAACAAAAAGTCATACAATTTTGAAGTTCAATAAAGGAAAAAATTCACTCAATGAAAATGGCTGTTGATTGTGACATCATTAGTCAATAGACCAATCATCTTCCTTTCCCATTTCCACTTGAAAATTCCAAGTCTTCCAAGCAAAGACATGCTGCAGCTTTCAATTATTCTCAGTAATTGTACATTAAACTATAGTTTCTAAATATACCTGCAGTGCTTATTTAATACCTTTATAATATTATACATTACCATCAGCAGTGAAATCCACTTACTTTCGCTACTGGTTCGGGAACAGGAGCACGCGGGAGCACGCACAGGAGCATGCATGCGCAGGCACACATCTTCTGTGCATGCACGCTTCTTCGGCGCATGCACAAAGCCTTCTGCACATGTGCAGAGGGTCAAAAATGGAATGTAATGATGTCCTACCGGTTTATGCGAGTCGGATAGATCCAGCAGGATTTTACCACTGATTACCATGTCTACCCAACTTTTGCTGGCCCATAGTTCAATATGCATTACCTAAAGGCTGCCTTGCTGGGCCTCAGACAGAGTTTTTTTAATTATTATTATTACTATTATCATTATTATTTATTTTTTACACAAACAGACAATCAAACATACAATGCATTTTTTCTGAACAGAGTATTGGCCAAGTCACATATTTATACAATTTTTAGTCATCTCCAACATAATTTATGTATTTCACTTTTTCCCATAACAATCTTTCTGTCTAATTTTTATTAACCAATGTTACCCTTCACCCTAATCTCTAATCTTAATCAAATTCAATTTTTCCCTTTCCTTTCTCCAAGTTAAAACTCTTATTAGATTCCCTTATTCTAATCACGAATATTTTTGTTTGTCAACTTTTCCAAATATTACAATCCAATCTCTTACTAAAAGTCACTTAAATATATAATGTTACAGTCATTCATTTCTTTTCCATTGCTTTTTCAAATATATATATGATCTCTTCTTATTAAACAATAAACCAAAATATTTCGCACAGTACATCTTAAACCTTAAATCCAATTTTCAATTACTTTTTCAAATATATATATATTTGTACCACTTCAACAATATCTTAATCACTTCTAATTGAACAGTAAATCTAATTAATTCATAATACAACATAATTTCCAATTTTTAGTTAAATTCCAAAATTACAATGAAAAATGTTCAATTAATAGTTTCCATAGTTACAGTTAAAGATCATCCAAATATTACAATCTCATATATTAAACTCATTTGTGTTTCTAAATCTTATTTCAATTCATTTATAAATCAAGATAATTATCCATTGCTTTATACTTAATTTAAACACTTAATTTAAACAAGATTCATTTTCAGTTTAATTTCCAATATTTTAATTAATTTAATTAATTTAAATTCCAAGCATTACCAATCTCAGCTGTTGCATTTTCTAAAATTCATTATATCTATGAATCTAACTTCAATTCATTTTTAATTCTAAATGTATTTCTTTCTCCCATTTTCCTTTTCTTTTTTCTTTTCTTCTTTTCCCCCATCTTTTTTTCTCCATTTTAAAATCCTGAACTCTTCTATTTTTCCTCAGACAGAGTTCTGAGCACCCTGGTGAGACCTGTCTTTAAAAAGTAGCACTGCAAATGAAGTAATCAGCGTACAAGCAACTTTTGAGTTAACACTCAACTCATGCCTATTGTAATGTGCATATCTTTGGAATGGTAGGATCTATACATAATCCATACACTGGATTAGAGGAGAAGAAAATACTATTTTTTTTTTACTGAAGAAGCCAATAGAAGCCTCCAGAAAGGTGGCCAAGTTTTGTGTTATTGCTATCTTTGAACAAAGACTAATTTTTTAAATTCCCATAAGTTTTCTTTCCATTGCACTGAAAATGTGAGCCCTTAACATGTGTTTGTGCACTTTTTATACAGGTTTTGTAGGCACAATATTCTGTATTCCAAACAATTTATTGATTCTAAGATATTGCTCCATGTCTCTAATTTATATTAAGATTTTCTATAAAATATAGGGTAGCATTACTGTAGATATATAAAATAGCTGTGTATTGGATTAAGAGTGATAAAACATACTTAAGCATACTGTGCTATACTAAAGTAAACTTTATGATAAAAAATTGTAATAAAAATGAATGTTTTTGATAACTGGTGATAAGAAGCAATAAAATAAATGTAAGGATAAGATTTGACTGTAATCAGAACATATTTTATTTATAGTTTCAGACTTTAGCCTGATCCAACACAGCAGCTCTTTGCATTTTACAGTTCTTTTATTTTATTGCCAATATCTATATATTTTTCAGATTTACTAAGATTCTTCTTGAGATAGATCAGCTAGGGGTCTATGAAATATTGCAAATAGTGTGTGTGTGTATATATATATATATATATATATATATATATATATAATGTATATTCTTCCATTCAATTGTGTCTGCTTCTCAGAGACTGCCTGGACAAGTTCCTGCAGTTATCTTGGCAAAGTTACTCAGAAGTGGCTTTCCATTGCCTCCTTCCTAGGGCTGAGAGAGAATGACTGGCCCAAAGTCACCCAGCTGGCTTCTTGCCTAAAGTGGGACTAGAACTCATAGTCTCCCAGTTTCTAGCCTGATGCCTTAATCACTGCACCAAAATGGTTCTCATCCACTAATATAAATGGAACCAAATCCTGTAGTCAAAATATTATCTAGAGCCAGTATCTAAAGATACAATCAAATATATAGTCAATGTGAAGCTTGAAATACATTTGTGGATTGTGGTGCAATTCTAAACTCAATAACATTAATGGTGCATATCAAATACCTGTGTTGCAATAAACTACACATACACACATATTTGAGAGCTGGTTGTTTTTGAAATAAATAAATCAAGCTGGATGTTTTCAGCATTACAAATGAATACGCATATATAATTAATATATAAATGAATCCGGTTGAAATTGACATTGATCTAAACAGTCTAATCTGCCCATTATTAGACCAAATAAGAAGTACATTGGAAAGAATATGTCATACCTATTACAGGGAATCCTCAAGTTAAGGAGGAGTTCTCTTCCTTACCTCTGTCTTTAACCCGAACTTACATTTAAATGGGAATTCATACTTACAAATGGACTACCTATTACTAAAACTGGCGCACAGCGTTGTCCTTCCTCAAGCTGATAAAGTGCTGAAACTGCACAATGCTGTCAGGAACCCCTGAAAATTACTGAAAACAGGCTATATATATGAAAAATGAACAACTTCAGCAATTTGTCAGCCTGAAGAAGGAGAATGCCATCTGCCATATTTATTAACAGGCAGTCTATTCACATCTAGGGTTTGTCCTTAAATTAGATGTTTTTAATCTGGATACTGTTCTGACCTAGGCTTCCTGATATAGTAAAAAGCACACAATTAGTCCCCCAAAACCCTTTTTCTTATTTTAATGGCTGTGAATTCCTTTCATTCACAGTATGTACTGAATCACCAAGAGTTTATAAATAGTCCAACAGAAGTCTGCCACAGTCCTTCGGATAAGGCTGGTAAAAAACCACCTTTATCTTCTTTGACACGCTGCCAAAGACCTAATTGGCAATTATCGGGGCAAGGCCACACGGAAACACAGAGTCAAAAACGGAGCTTCAAAGTACAAACTGACACTATCCACAACGTTGCTTCCTGCAAAGTCCACATGCCTTTGCTCTTCCTTTATGTCTTATGGGAGGGACCAATCACCTCCAAGCCTTACTCCCAAGTCATCCCTTTTGTTTTAAGTGTTCTTGCTTTCTGGCAGCTCTGCACATGCACACACTAGGAACAGGCTCTTCCTGTTCCTCTGTCTCTCTGATGTCCGACTCTGGAGACTCCAGAGTCCTCACATAACTCTCAGATGGCCCTGGCCCCCTCTCTGCCTCAGATGCAGAGCCCTCATCTGAGCCTTCCCCAGCCTCCTCACTGTACGACTCTGCTGCCAGCTCTGCAGGCTGCTGGCGGACCACAACAGATACTGCCTGTACATTTCTCAAATTAAGCTCTGATTCTTCCAAAAGCTTTTCTTATTTACTGTATTCGAAATGAACCTCCACACAGTGAAAGTCTGGGGCATTATTTTTGCTTATCCTTTACCCTACAAATCACGGTTATTGTTCCAGGACTGACTTTATAAAAACAAAAACAAAAACGTGTAATTTAGGGAGACAGTTAACTCAAAAACATCTGAAAATGGTACTGAGAAAATGTCATCCTGTTTTATTTGCTGTTTCTTTGATTACATGTTGTTTATTTCGTAGCTGGCTTAGATGCATTCATCAGGTTTTTGCGAAGTGAGTTTAGTGAAGAGAACATTGAGTTTTGGATGGCATGTGAGGAGTATAAGAAAAGCAAAGATGCCTCCCAACTTCCACTCAAAGCAAAGACAATTTATGAGACATTCATTGAAAGAGAATCACCAAAAGAGGTACAGTGAAAATAGTTGTCTTAACATAATTGGTCTTTTAAAACTTTAAGGATTCTGTCTGCAGGGAGAGGATGTCAAAGTAATGTCCATGACATGTCCTCTTGACTTTTCTGCCCTCCACCCTACCCCAAATCTCAACCCTTGCTCGTAACAAAAATCACTGCACACAGCGAAACTTACTTCTGAGAAAATTTGCAATAGCATTGTGTTTTGTACTGTTTAATGTCATTTGGAATGAATCCATCTTTGAAAAAGGTTAAGATTATTTAGCACATGGTACCACAAGGGGACACAGTGGCTCAGTGTCTAAGACATTAAGCTTGTTGATCGAAAGGTTGGCAGTTCAGTGGTTTAAATCTCTAGTGCCGTGTAACAGGATGAGCTCCTGTTACTTGTCCCAGCTTCTGCCAGCCTAACAGTTTGAAAGCACATAAAAAATGCAAGTAGAAAAATAGATACCATCTTTGGTGGGAAGGTAACAGTGTTCTGTGCGCCTTTGGCATTTAGTCATACTGGCCACATGACCACGGAGACATCTTTGGACAGCGCTGGCTCTTTGGCTTTGAAACGGAGATGAGCACCGCCCCCTAGAGTCGGGAACGACAATCACATATGTGTGAGGGGAATCTTTACCTTTACCTTTTACTACAAGAGTATCCCAGAAGTGAAACAGGAATAAAAAGTGAAAATACACACTTGCTGAGAACTTTTATCTACCTATTTTTATTGCTATTTGTATTGTATAAGAATTATTCATCCTCAGTCTTCTGAAGCAATAATTACTGGTACGATTATTAGTACATACAAGTTATTACTAACACATTGGCAAGATTTCAGATAAGACAAATGAATAAAATAAATCACCAATTTAAGCACAGCGTTCGGAATAATAACTGTAGTGCTTTAAGCAGATTTAAAAAATTGATTACAGATTTGTTCAAAAGGCAAGAGTTAAGGATTGCATATTAATTACATTTAATGGTAAATAAATATACAGATTTATTTCATGTATTGGCTTAGATGTTATTTATACTTAACTATCAAATGTCTATCATGTGTCATGTATTTAAGAAAGGCATGTCGAAATATGTCTAGGAGATTATTATGATTTGTGCAATTGATTAGAACATTCCAGTCAAGTGGTGGTCATATAAATTGAACAAGCTAAGTTATGGAAAGAAACTTTTTTTTTCTCCCTCCCTGTGAAGGTTGACAAAGATTAAAACTAACCCTATCCTCCTTTTGAAATAATATAACATTAGTACAACTGGGGAGGTATCCATTCTAAATCCTACTAAATAAGTGATGAACATTGTTAATGCTTTACTGTGCTCTGTTCAATTTTTAGGGGAAAAAAATAAAGAAATTGGAGCACACACACTTTTTGTCACTGAAAATCTACTGTGCCCCACTTCATTTTGTTGCACATGCTTTTCATATGGATGTTCAGCACATATAGAATGCAGATGTTGCACTTATCTATAGTGTGTTAGAGCTGCCATGTGATCCCAGGCAAAGATCCAGCTTGTCAAGGTGTTGCAGGCAGGTGTTTACAGTTTCTCAAATAGATAGCCAATTGACATAAGCCTATGAGATATATAACTCCCTGAGGACTCATTACTGAAACTTCAGCGCGGATGAGACTAAAAATATCCCCATCACATTTCTTGACCATGCATCTCATAAAATTTGAATGTAGCAGATTTCTTTACAATACTTGGGCAGAATGTGCAGGATAGGAAGTCAATACCTTATATGGAAAAATTGGGAATAACCAACAACCATCCATTTTATCAAATGTTTTCTTCTTTTTCTCTAGGTCAACCTTGATTTTAATACCAAAGTCTCTGTAAATCAGAATATGGCTCATCCAATGCGCAACACATTTGATGCTGCACAGAACAAAATTTATGCCCTGATGGAACAAGACAGTTATCCGCGCTTCTTAAAGTCTAACCTTTACTTAGACTTACTCCATGGCAGACCTTTAGGCTGTTCAGCTCTTCGGCGGAGATCACGTTCTTTTACCTTCAATGACTTCAAAGATGCCCAGCCAGATTTTGCTGTCTGGCTGTAAAAGTTATTTTCCCTTTGATCCCATCTTCATGCCAATGAAGGGGCATCATTATTGCCTCAAATAGTTTAGATGAGGGAAGTTATCATAGAACTCACAGAATTGTTTCCATTTTATTTTTATATTGTTTACTTGATGATCAAATCCAAAGGTTTCAGTTTCATTTATTGCATGGATAGCCAAGATTTTTTTTATTCTCAGATGCTGTCTATAAAATTAAGCCTTTCTGAGCTGCAAAAATTTGGATGACTATTAAACAGAACCAAGTTAGTTTTATATCTCTTCACTGCCATCTAGTGATCATCTTTATTTCTGCAATTTATGTATAGTTAGACCTAATATTGTGAAGGTCAAGTAATCTAATAAACAGTACCCATATTTAACAATAATGGCTATGGACACACATAGTCATGAATAGAAATATGTTTATTGAGTACAAAACCCAAATACAATATGTAACATTAAAGCAGGGAAATCCTGCCTCTTACCGTGTGGGAATGATTTTTGTAAGAACATCAGATAGCATTATTCATCAAGCATTAGAGCTATCCATTTGCTTTCTTTATATTCTATGAAGCCATATATCACATTCTGAGACATGGTAAAGGGTGAAAATATTCATGCTCAACATTATGCTTCCTAATGTGAAAGAGCGAAGAGATACATTCAACAATTTAGAAAGAATAAGCACATTGTCAGAAGTTTGGTTTTAAATGTGGCCTAGAAAAATAAATTGAATAAATTGAGGAACAAGAAGTACATATGCCTAGGATAAACTCTTTAGAAATTCAGTTTGGTGTAATAGTAAAGGCATCAGGCCAGAACTTGAAAGACCAGGTTCTAATTGTGAAAGTTCTAATCGTGCTGAAGCATGAATCCTGTTGGGTAACCTGGAACCAGTCACTGCCTCTCAGCTCTAGGAAGCAGGCAATAGTAAACCATGTCTGAAAACCTTCCCAAGAAACCTGGAGGGACCTATCCAGGCAGTTGTCAGGAGTCAATATTGACTTGAAGGTACACACACAACCAAAAACAATAAATCTTATAGACTGTAGGGGAATTGGTGCCTGATTAAATCTTCTTAGGATAGTGTAATTAAAAAACAAAGAGGACACAGAATTGTGATATTTTCCCTTTCCTGTGAAACCACAATCAGAAATCTTTTTTTTGACATAGGTAAAAAATTGTAAGAGAGGATTGATAATTCAGGGAAAAAAAAGAATACTTAAAAGCTGTTCAAACCTGATTTCAAGGTCTAACTGGTTACAACCCAGTATTTCATAAAGTACAAGTGATTGGTTGCCATGGGAACTGGGTACTTAGACAACTCTTTGTTAGAATTAGGCCATTTTGAGAAACCTCTGATGAGGAGTAACGGAATAAACTAACCTAGGATATGCAATGTTCCTCTCCCAAGGATATCCCTAAAGATAATCCATATAACTGTATGTGTGATGAGAGAATGTATACAAAGGCAGAGAAAGTGATGCGGAATATTGAGTTTGGGAATTCTATAAGAATCTTCCTTAAAATCTTATGCAAGGTACTGTACTTTAGTTTTCTGTTAAAAACTGTACCATTTGTATGTTCAGTCTGTAAATTTGTACCATTTGTAAATAAAGCACAGTGTGACAATCTGAGAAGACTTTTGTTATCTCTTTCCAAACAAGAGAGAAACATGGATACCTGTCGTATATGGCTATATCAGGGCTCAAACCAGTAGGAAAAGTATATCAGTACCATGCAGACCCAGTTTTAAAATATTCATCTTTGTTTAACCACATAGCTTAAAGCTTCCACAAATCTATAATGCTTTTCCTCCCAGAAAAGTAAATATGGACCATTTGCTTGCACCAGTAAAAGAAAGTTAGTAAGTTTATTTTGTTGCGGAGGTTAGAATGACCTAAAGTTTATTTCTTTTCCTTGTGCTACAGTTTTAAAGATTTGGTTCAGGGAACTTAACCTTTTTGATTTATATTATGGTATTGCAGTGATTGATTTTCTATTCATTCCATGTAAATGAATGAAGAGAGGGTGGTTCTCTTTTTGATCCTAAATTTGAGGATGTAATTATGTAAATACACTTGAAAATAAAATGAAAATTCAAAGACTGGGGAGGAAAAGGGGGGGGATTGATTTAGGCATGGAGAGGAAAGGAAAGCTGCTATTCTAATTTTCAGATTAAGCTGTTTGTTGAAAATGCTGTTTAGAGATATTGATAGTAAGGAAGGAGTGTTCTTTCTTTTAAAACATTTACTATTCAAGTCATGCTTGTAGTATATGATTCAGCATGTGCCAATTACTATATTCAGTTCTTTCTTCTTCTTTTTGCTTCAGGGTATCTGGTAGGGATATCTTGCCGTGCACAGCGACTTCTAAAATATTAAACACAAGTTTCATTCATTAAATAAAAAATAACAGGATTAAATAATAAGTACCGCTGACATACTCAACGATCCTGTATTAAAAAATGGCATCTCTCCCTCCAGAAGCAACTGTTGAGGGTAGCAATTTCATATGCATTAGCTGTGCAGTTCTAAAAAAAATTGAAAAATCATCAGAGAAAAGGGTGTAATGAGAAAGAAATGCCACATAGGCAGAAAAAGAAAAGCAAGGCATAAACCAGGTCGTGGCAAGTATTACCAATCCAGGTGGAAACAAATGGCCAGGACTTATTTGTAGTTACCATGTCCAAAACTGTAACAGTAACAGAGTTGGAAGGGACCTTGGAGGTCATCTGGTCCAAACGCCTGCTCTCGCAGAAGACTATACTATTTCTGATAGTGGTGGCGCAGTGGTTAGAATACAGTATTGCAGGCTAATTCTGCTGACTGCCAACTGCCAGCAGTTCAGCAATTCAAGTCTTACTGCTCAAGGTTGACTCAGGCTTCCATCCTTCTGAGGTTGGTAAAATGAGAACCCAGATTGTTGGGGAGAATATGCTGATTTAGAGAGGGCTGTAAACCACTATGAAGCAGTATATCAATCAAGTACTATTGCTATTGCTATTCCAGTGTTGGGGCACCCACAATTTCTGAACGCAATTTGTTCCACTGGTTAATTGTTTTCACTGTACGGAATTTTCTCCTTAGATCTAGGTTGCTTCTGTGGGAAACCTAATCAAAGTTTTCCTTATCTTATTAAGAAGCCCTGATGGCACAGCAGTTAAAGTTCAGCATTGCATTCAGCACTGCTCACAGCCAAGACTTTGATCCTGGTGGGACTTGAAGTTGACTCAGCCTTCCATCCTTCTGAGGTTGGTAACATGAAGACCAGATTGTTGGGGGCAATATGCAAATCAGGGGTGGGTTCTAAATTTTTTTACTACCGGTTCTGTGGGTGTGGCTTATTTTGTGGGTGTGGCTTGATGGTCGTGTGACAATTCTTTAGGAATTAGCAGAGGTACTGGTCTACCAGGCTTTTAACTGCTTGCAGAGCTGCACCGGTCTACTCATTTGTTTTTGGAGGCACTGGTCTACCCATTTATTTTTGCAGGCACCGGTCTACTCATTTGTTTTTGCAGGCACCGGTCTACTCATTTGTTTTCTTTTAACACTGATCAGCTGTAGGGCGGCCCTTTGAAGCCCCACGGCAAGAGTTTAAACAATTTTTTTCCCTCTAGCCAATCAGCTGGAACTCAGGAGGCAGCAATAGATTGGGGGTGGGGCCAAATAAAAAGTAAGAATAATGCAGGGAGGTCTGGGGGGGCAGGAGGCCGGGGAGGCAGAACCGGTTCGGTGACATCATATCGTCACCACTACCGGCTTGGCGGAACCAGGCGGAAGCGGGAGGAACCCACCACTGACGCAAATAATGCTTACATTGTGAGCTGCCCAGACAGTGCTGTCAAGCACTAGGGAGTGCTATATAAATTGCTATGAAAAGATGACTTGGAAGTCTCAATTTACCAAATTTAACATAGACAGAAATGTCAATATCTATGGCATAGCTTTAAGGGATGCGGTGGCTCAGTGGCTAAGATGCTGAGCTTGTCAATCAGAAGATCAGCAGTTCAGCGGTTCGAATCCCTAGCGCCGTGTAATGGAGTGAGCTCCTGTTACTTGTCCCAGATTCTGCCAACCTAGCAGTTTGAAAGCATGTAAACAATGCAAGTAGAAAAATAGGGACCACTTTGGTGGGAAGGTGTTCCGTGCACCTTCAGTGTTTAGTCATGCTGGCCACATGACCATGGAGACATCTTCAGATAGCCCTGGCTCTTCAGTTTAGAAATGGAGATGAGCACTCCTCCTAGACCCGGAAATGACTAGCATGCATGTGCAGGGAACCTTTACCTTTTATGGCATAGCTTTAGCTATGAAGGAAGAAACTAAACATCACACATTTGAGAGCATGAATTGATATCATCTAGGTGATGGTGAGTGTAGATTAAAGCAAGAATTTTGTGGGAAGCTGGGCAATGTTGCATGCCAAGCTGTAATGAATGGTGCTAATGAAAGTACTGGAGATGAGTTTTGGAGGAAACTTTTAGAATATTCTGAATGCATAGATTCCAAAATAAAAATTATTCTGCTGGGTGCCAAAAATATATATATATATATATATTCCAAATAAGTGATTTAAGGGTAAGTCTCTTCTTACCTACGTGTGGAAAAGGAATAAAAGTATGACAGATTTGACTGCTTATACTGAATGGCTGAGAAATCAGTGAAAGACACACAAGAGTGATAAGTGGTTCTGAATGTGAGCAGAGCATTATTTAAAGTTCTCATGAGATCTTTCTAAAAAGTGGATATGGAAGAAAAGAGTGAAAGCACAATACCTGCAGTTAGAATCGTTGATGGATAGTTACAGCAGATAGATAGATAGATAGATAGATAGATAGGTAGGTAGGTAGGTAGGTAGGTAGGTAGATAGATAGATGAGAGAGAGATCTGCCAAACAGAATAAATAGAAAGGAAACAGAATGCAGAAGCTACTTGAAACAAAATGAAAAGGACAACAATACAGTGTACCATAAATACAGTGTAACCATAGAGTTATGCTAATAGGAAATATGAAAAAGATCTTTGGTAGAATAATAAGCAGGTATAGAATGAGGAAAAACAAGATCTAAGAGAATTATGGAATTATGGAAAAAATGAAAGATAGATATTGTATAACAGGTATGGAAAGAAGAATCCTGTTGTGAGGACTGTAGTCAAAGAGGACAAGGAATGGAAAAGATTAAAGGAAGCAGAGAAATGTAGATCAGTTTGATGGAAATAAGATATTGCTTTGGAAGTCGATGGAAAGGAATAAATAAGAAGCCCCAAAAAGTGTGAATGGAATTTTTAAAAAGTGATTAAATTATTCGGGATGAAATTGATGTGTGATAATCCTAGCATGAATATTGTAGAGATTTGTGAAATGGGAAGATAGCACCATGTGAAGAATCAATTGAAACAAAAGCTAAAAATATTAGCGCCCAACAAAAAAAAATTGTTAAAAAGCAAGTGATAAATGCTGTGAGGAATGTTGAAAAGGGGCAACATTGCCAAAGTAGACAATGTAACTGTATTAAATTACGGCAAGGATTTAGTTTGCTTTTGGAGTGCTGTTCACTTTGTTTTATATGTGTGATATGACTGTATCTGTGTGATGGTTGCAAGAATGCTATTATTGTTCTCCTTCATGGAGGCAAAGGTAACAACAGAAATGCTAAAACTACAGAAGGCTTTGTTTATCAAGGATGCCTGGGAAAGTATTTGGTAGATTTCTGATTGAAAGGCTATGAGATACAACAATGAACAAAATAAGGAAGTTACAATGTAGCTTGATGTCAGATAATGAATGTGTAGACCAGTTTTTGTTCTTTAGCAGATCACTGAGAAGTATATGAACATGGGAAAGAATGTTGATTGTACATTTGTTGATTTAGACATAGCTTTTGATGATACGAATCAGCCTGAATTATGCAATGTGTGGATATGGTTGGTTACTGCATGAAATTAGAGTGGTATCATTTAGAAGTAAAGCTTACTTTGGATTAAATGGATTAAATTTTGGCTGAAGATTAAGCAGGGAGTCAGATGTCCCCTTGGTTAATCAATTTATTTAAAGATAAATTGAGCCTTGGTGGCACAGTGGTTAGATTGCAGTACTGCAGGCTACTTCTGCTGACTGCGGGTTGCTTGCAATTTGGCAGGTCAAATCCCACCAGGCTCAAGGTTGACTCAGCCTTCCGTCCTTCTGAGGTTGGTAAAATGAGGACCCAGATTGTTGGGGGCAATATGCTGACTCTGTAAAACAATTTAGAAGGGCTGTAAAGCACTGTAAAGTGGTATATCCCCTGTTCTCCCCAAAATAAGACATCCCCTGATAATAAGCCCAATCGGGCTTTTGAGTGCATGGCAATAAGGCTAAGAGCTTATTTCAGGGTTCAAAAATAATATAAGACAGGGTCTTATTTTCGGGAAAACACAGTAAGTTTATTGCTATTGCTATTTGCATGCAACCTTCATTGCATCCAGTATGTCATGCTTGCCATCTTGCCATTTTATTGTAATGTTTTTGTTTGATTGTTGTGAGGTGCCCAGAATTATTGTGAGTCAGGAAACATACAAGTTTAACCAATCATTGATATTCATTGTATCCCTTTGTTTATCATAATATCTTACTTTGCTTCTTTGTGTTACCCTGCAGACATTATATTGGCTCTCTATTGGATCAATCACCCAGGTTCTTTCCATGCAATGTTCACCCAGCTGGAATGTTTCTCATTTCTTGTTTGGTAAAGGAAAGATTGCAAGGGAAAGTCTCATTGTTCAACTGTTCTGACTATATTACCCTCTTTCTATAAATTTCCCTACATCAGACAATGGGTTCCTCTGAAAGCAATCATCCTCCAAGAAGGATTGGCATGCTTGCAGTATCACTTAAAAGCAAGGCAATAGCTCTATCTACTAGTAGTTGGCCAGATAATTGCTTCTTCACATTTTCATTTAATCTGAGTATTTATAAACTTTTGTGTAATGTTAAGAAGCAAGCAAGCAAACAAACAAAAAACCCACTTATTAAAGAAGGAACCACTGTTTTGCCTACAATTAAGTAAATTATTTCCTTTAATTTAGAGTAGTCGTGTTCAAACTAGATATCTCCATATTTTGGATTTTAAGCTCCACAGTGACTGAGATAACATGGTTTTTTTAAAAGTTGGTGTCTACACATTGGTAAGGCAGATTGAGAAGAACTTATTTATAGCATATTGGAGCAATATATACAAACTAAATCCTTTAAATCAAGGGTCCCCAACTCCTGGGCCCTGAACCATGGACAGGCACCGGTCTGTAGCCCATCAAGAACCAGGCAATGCAAAGCCCATATACTCATACATGAAATCAGGCAGCCTACAAAACCATGCCCCCTGCTATTCAGAAGAACTACCTACCACCGAACTGGTCCCTGTTCCCTGCTGCTGCTTTAAATAATAACAACAAAATACCACCCCCATTGTGAACAAACAATGTCAAAAATATTTAGCATGTTTGGCAGTTACTTTTGATAGTTTAATGGTGATCACAATACATTGATTCTGCGAAAAATTTTCCAGCTATAAATAAAAAGCTCAAGTGCAAGAGGCCAAAGGCATGAACAGCATGAGATTTCCAATATCCACCACATATAAATAGTAGCACAACTGCTTTCTCTACTATTTATGAAAGCTAAATTTCCATTGGAGTGGTCGGGCAACATGTAACTGCTTTTTCTTCTTCTTCTTCTCTTCTCAACTTTTGTTGCCTTTTTGCTCCATAAATGTAAATTGAAAGAGATTTGGGATAGGTTCTCGTCATTTTGCTTGCATCACTCCAAGAGCTTCTATGAGTGTTATGGATGCCAAGCCGAAATGTGCATTGAAAGCAACCGTCAGGTAAAAACAGATATATAGCTTTTCATTTTGCATGATTAAACTTGTTGGCAAAACTCTCCCTCCTTGCATCAGGAAAACAGTATAGATGTACATGAAATATTAATGTGGGTAGGCTTATGCTCTTGAAAAAATATATTATTTAAGTAATTCTCCCCAAAGCTTATATTATTTATATGGCACATATGGAAATCAAGTTTAGTCCCTGGTTTGCCTGACATCATTGTGACCTGTTTGCATTAGAAAGGCCAGAGATTTCAAACTGAGAAACTGCCAATATATTTTCATTTTAGTGTTTTTTTTCCTCTCTCTTCAATTTGCAGAGTCTGAACCCAGAATGCAGTTCGTGGAACCTGTTTTGACATCAGCTTTGAAAAAAACAACATAATATTGATTGACCAATACCACCCCCAGTTCATTACCACCCCTAGTTTATTCTGGAAAGCATTCTGAACAACTAGCAAACTTTAATAAGAAAAACATTATACAAGAAATTAACCACAGACTCAGAGGTGGGTTTCAGCAGGTTCTGACCAGTTCTGGAGAACCGGTAGCAGAAATTTTGAGTAGTTCGGAGAACCAGTGGTAAAAATTCTGACTGGCCCTGCCCCCATCTATTCTCTGCCTCCCAAGTCCCAGATGATTGGGAGGAAATGGGGATTTTGCAGTATCCTTCCCCTGCCACACCCACCAAGCCACACCCACCAAGCCATGCCATGCCATGCCCACCAAGCCACACCCATAGAACCAATAGTAAAAAATTTTGAAACCCACCACTGCACAGACTGAAATTAGCCCTAAATCACAGGCATTTGCAGTGACTAGAAATTACATCAACATGAGGATCAGACAAGGTTGTAATGCAGATCCTACCTTTATTCTTTTTAGCCCAACTCCTGACACATTTATCTCATTACCGGTATATTGTGTGTATTTTCACTCCCCCCCCCACCACCCCCTTGCTCACACCCAGTGGTGGAATTCAGCCAGTTTGCACCACTTCGGGAGAACCAGTTGTTAACTTTCTGAGCAGTTTGGTGAAACTGGTTGTTGGAAGAAATCATTAGGGCAAAGAACTGATTGTTAAATTATTTGAATCCCACCACTGCTCACACCTATACAATAAAATAAACAATGACAAATTTTGGCAAAAATCTGAAAAAGAAGGGCATCTTTACGGTCGATACAGGAACAGTGAGAGAGTGAAAGCCATGCACACAGTCAGAAACTGAAGAAAATGCATTATATATCCCAGGAGCAATGCAGGAGAATGTCCTCTATTGCAGCAGCCACCAATTGGTGGTCCATGGACCATTGGTGGTCTGCAAGAAAATTTTGGTGGTCCACAGAAAAATTAGTTGCACTTTTTATATTGCACTAAATCAGGGGTCCTCAAACTATGGCCCCTGGGACAGATACATGCAATGAACGTTTCTGTTGCTGCAGAGAGTCTCCCCCTTTGGGGTCTTTTTGTGTGGGTCAGAGGGGGACAGAAATTCTGACTTGGGGTCTGCTTCAGCCTCTTGTTGCAGGGCTTTGGGCGAAGGCTGGAGGGAAGTGCCACTGGTAGCGAAGAGCCGGAGGACCTTGTTCTAATGAGACTGCATCATGGCCTGGAATTGGCTGACCATCTCAGCCTGCTGAGCCTCCTAGCGCCTGTACCTAGCCTTGCATTCCCACAGGTATTCCCTCTGCTTGGAAAGCCTATGCTTGTAGTCTTCAGTGAGGTGCTTCTACTGAGCCTCCTTCTCAGTACAGGAGTTGCCAACTCTTTCTCATGCTTATCTCCAACAACTGCTTCCTGTTGGGCCCTAAGGAGCGGGAAGGCAAGGAGTGGCTGGGAGGGGAGGGGTGAATAGAGGCTGGCAAGGTGCCCCTCAACATGAGTGACATCAAGTTGGCCATGCCCACTCAGTCACATGACCACCTAGTCACGCCCACCCAGCCGGTCATTAGGCAGATCATATTAGTGGTCTGTAGGATTTAAAATTATGAATTTAGTGGTCCCTGAGGTCCAAAAGGTTGGTGACCCCTGCTCTATTGCACACCAAAGATGAGTCTCTGTCAATAGAGTTATTAGGGGGTCTTTCTGCTGATCTGAAAAAAAATCAGTTCTGGAAGAGACAAACCTTTAGATAATCAGCCCTTAAACAGATTATGACTTTATAAGTCAATACTAATCAATTAAATTGTGCAACTAAGAGGAGTACTAGGTATGATCGCTGCTTTGAGTCAAATATAAAAATAATAAAGGCAGGATAAAAAGATTCTAACATAACATAAATAAAATAAAATAAGGAACTAGTAACCAGTATAGATTTTTCAATATTGGCATTATGGCTCTCTACAGTGTTTAATAGAATTGCTACCACATTTTACACCAAACTTCCAGTTCCTTTTTAAGGAGAACATGTTCAAATAATGAAAACAGGATGTAAGTACACCATGAATAGAGGTAACTATTGCCACTATGTAGGAACTGAGTGATTATTGAGAATTAATACAAATAAATGGTATTTCTTGAACATATTCCAATGCACCATTGTTGCTACTTTGTCATGCCATTGTTTGTAGTTAATCTGTGCAGTCTTCAAGCAGCACCTAACTAGCTGATCCACTGTTTCTTAGGTTTTTTTTGCAAAGGTGGCATTTGCTGCCCCTTCCTTCCTTCCTTCCTTCCTTTCTTCCTTCCTTCCTTCCTTCCTCCCTCCCTCCCTCCCTCCCTCCCTCCCTCCCTCCCTTCCTTCCTTCCACCAGACATCTAATACTTTGCCTTGCCATGTCTGTTTTCTATTCTTCATTTGGTCTTTCTATTCTTTATTCGTTGACCAGTTTGGTCTTTCCAGTACTCAGTAAACCTTCATGGTATACCTTCTTCACTGTTCTTCAGATATTCTTCCAATGCCCTTTTTTCAACTGTCTGGTGTACTTGCAACGTTCAGCAATACTTGCAACCTGTTTTTATTTAATAAAACATTATTTTATTAATGAGTAGGTCAGCATCATTATATGGGTGAAGGACATAATTCATTGCCATTATTTTTCTGGTCTTTCTATTTAGGGCTTTTAGTTTTGTTTGAATCCAGTCCAGTACTAGAGCCATGACTCTAATGACTGGGTTGGCCCAGGTATTAATTGCCTTGACAGTATTTCTTACACTGAGTTTGGAAATTATTTTTCACTCTCACGATGTGTTCCTTTCTAACCTTTTACTTGATGTCAGTGTGCTTGATATTGTCTGCTTGAAGTATGCCCAAGTATTTGTAGTGATCATCTTCATTCAGATTCATTGGCCATTCCATAGGGCCGTGATGGCGAACCTATGGCATGGGTGCCACAGGTGGCACGCAGAGCCATATTGATGGGCACGCAAGTGTTGCCCTAGCTCAGCTCCAGAGTGCATGTGTGCACTGGCCAACTGATTTTCAGGCCTTCCGGTCCCACCGGAAGTCGGGAAACTGGCTGTTTCTGGCCTCCGAAAGGCCTCTGGGGGGATGGGGAAGGCTGTTTTTGCCCTCCCCAGGCTCCTAGAAAGCCCCTGGAGCCTGGGGAGGGGGAAAAACAGGCCTACTGGGCCCACTGTGCCATCACTTGCCAAAAGCAGGGAGAAGTGTGGAGAAGTCACATGCGCATGCGCAGGAGGGCACTGAATTATGGATGTGGGCACCCACACCCGTAACCCCCCCGCGACCCCCGCTTTTGGCACACGATGGCAAAAAGGTTAGCCATCACTGCCATAGGGCATCGTGATTCCTTCAGTTTTCTTTAATTTTCTCCTGTTGATAGTGGCATATTTGTCCTGTCCAAACTCCATTGCATTTTTTTTTTTTACTATTTATATGCACAGTGTTGAGAGGCAATTCTGTTTCATAAAGTGCTTTTCCATGCAACTTCAGATCATCCATATAAAAGATAGTCTGGCAGATATGTGTTAGCCATGGTCTAACTCAGTAGTGGGTTCCACTTACCTTCACTACCGGTTCGGAATTGGAAGCGTGCGCACATGCTTGCTCTGCTCATGCATGACACTTCTGCGCATGCACAGAGCATTGTGATGACATCCGGGTGGGTGGGCGGAGCCTCCCGCCGCCACCACTACCGGTTCACCTGAACCGGGGTGAACCAGTAGAAACCCACCACTGGTCTAACTTATTCATTATTATTCAGTAATCAGTGCAATGACAAACAGTGAGGATAGTGAGTTTCTTGAAAGATTACTCTCTTGCTATTAATCTCTCCCAGCGTATAACCTTTGACTAGCAACAGTGTTGTCCATTATGCCATTGATTCTTGCACAAAGCTTGGAATATTTCTACTAACTCCTATTATTTCTAGGCATTTGGTTATCATTATAATTACAGCTCATTAATCTTCACCATTATTATTGTAGCTCAATGATCTGTTTAGAAAATGCAACAAGAATCAAGTGAAGATCAACTTTCAAAGACTGGATTTTTGCTGCAAGAACTGTTAAGCAAATAACGAAATCAGTAGAAAGGAGATATAAGAGTGAAGTTAGATTAAATTTTTGGCTATGGAAACTATATTGCTGACTCCATTTCTACCCAAGCACTAAGATCATCATGTAAAATGTATGAACCGAGGGAAGTAGAGGAAGATATTGAGAATACAAGATTAAAAAGGTAAGCCTGTCTTGCTTCTTTTCTCAAGAGATTCCACCGTAGTATATGAATGAAGACATAATGTGAGGCTGGGAAGGGGAAGAGCCAGTGTATAACTAAATAAAACTAGCAAAGATCTATTATTAACAGTTAGATGCTTGAAAATAATACCTTGCTCAGAAATGATCCCTTTCTTATGTTACAACAAAAAGTAGCTCTCCCAAAAGTGCAGCAAAGAGGATTGCATACACAGACATGGAGTTTGGCATTCTGACACTAGTAACCTGCCAATAGTTGTAGTCTAGATCAGGGGTCACCAACCTTTCAGACCTCAGGGACAACTAAATTCATAATTTTAAATCCCACAGACCACTAATATGAATTAGTAATGGGATAGGGTCCTTCAGGCACTTAGCTTGGCTGCCTGTTAGCGGAAAGAAGCTCCCGGAGTCAACCCTAGCTTTGCTGTCCATTGCAGCTAGGAGTCTCAAATACGGCCAAGAATGAATATTAATCTTGTAGCCAGCCTGGGTGCTAGATCAGCCCCCTGCAAACTCCATCTCTCAAGGAGCCTGGCCGAAGTTTCGCACACCACTCACTGAAGCGCCTAGACTCCCAGGGAGGGAAGGAAGGGCTGGAGCTAATAAACAGGTGGCCAAGCTAAGTGCCTGAAAGACCCCATCCCATCAGTGAGCAGGATTAATTGCTTCAGCGGGCCATATCCAGCCCAGGGGCCGTAGTTTGAAGATCCCTGATTTAGTGCAATATAAAAAAAAATGCAAAAATGCAAAGATTTTTCTGCGGACCACCAAAACTTTCTCATGGACCACCTGTGGTCCACAGACCACCAGTTGGTGACTACTGATCTAGATCATACAGCTAACAGTTGGAGAGTTAAGGCATCTGGATTCCATAGAGAGAATGGGCCAACTTGCAGCAGTCAAACTTGCCAGGGCCAACTTGCTACAAGAAGACATATTGCAGGACAATTTAACAATTTCTATTTAATGATTTAAAATAATTTTTAAAATTTTTTTGCCATTCTAATTTCATTCCTCCTTTTGTATTTTTTCTTTAATGATTCTATTCCACCATGTTTCTGATACTAGTGTAACTCTTGTCCCACAGTTAGTTGTCCTGTGGCGAGCTGGCTGTGGCGAGTTATCCTGCAGTGAGTTGACTGTGACAAGTTGGCCATTGTGTGTTGGGTGTGGTGAATTGGCTGTGATGAGTTGGCTGTGGCAGGTTGGTCATGTCGAACTTGCTGTGGCAAATTGTCATAGACCTCACTCCCACAAAATGCCTGAGGGAAATTCAGACTGTACAGGAATTCCATATACAGATTTTTTTTGCATCTTTTGTATAGATGCAATCCATGAGCAGCTCAAAAACATCTGGGCATTGAATATTTGCACTAATATAGCCTCCAGTTTAGGGCTTTCCACAGATTACTGTATTCCCCCCCCCAAAAGGGGGTGAAAATTTAGGTGTGTCTTATACACTGAATGTAGCCCACCCACCCACTGGCCCCTGCCTCTCATCAGTTACTTCCTTGCAAGCAAACAGCAAGAAAAAACAGCTCCTTTCAGCTTCAGCACAACCTATTTATCACAAATTGATTGGATCGGCCTCCCGACTCTCAACTGATTTGCTCTCAGCTGTTTTGCGCAGGGCTCTGCTGCCTGCTGCAAAGAGGTAAATTGTTGGAGCAGATTTTTTTTTCCTTGTCCTAATTAAGCTATGCTGAAAATGAAAATGAAAGCAGGCTGTTTGCTGCAATGAGGCAAAACTGCTCAGAGGCAGAGGCAGATTTCTTTTTCTTCTTTTCCTCACCAAAAAAGGTAGGTGTGTCTTATAGTTTGGTGCGTCTTATACTCTGAAAAATACAGTATGTTCACAAAAGTCAAAATAGCAATAAGATTGAAGTAGAGCTTTCATCGCACTATCAAGGCTATGAATTTTACTTTTTATCCCCCATACTCCACAGACATATTGGTTCCAGGTTGATCTTTCCCATGCACTGTGATTTGAAAGAATTGTTTTGCTTGCAGCTTATTTTTGCTATCAGGTTAACACTTGTGAGAGTTATAGCACACTATTTTCACTGATGGCCCCACAATTTGGGAATCACTTAATGTCTTTTAGATTGAAGAACCATTTTCAGGATGGTTGGTTGGTTTGTTGGGTGGTTGAGTTTTTTCTCTTTCTGGGCCAAGGAAAAGACTATTTAATTCACTCAGGCTTTGGAAAGCTATTTCTGTTTTTATTATTTATGCTCTTCAAAAGTTTTTTTCCCCTTTTTTAAGAGGTTTGTCCCGTAACTCCAGATCGTCTCTAGCTAGCAGAGTTGGAATTGAAAACCGGAATCCTGAAGGGTACTAAATTGGGAAAGGTTTAAAACAGAGGTCTTCAAACTTGGCAGCTTTAAGACTTGTGGACTTGTGGAGTTGAAGTCCACAAGTCTTAAAGCTGCCAAGTTTGAAGATCTCTGGTTTAGAATGATAGGATACCATCTTAGTAATGTGTTGGCAGAAAGCAATCAGTCTGTCTCCAAATACTGAGCTGAAGTAAATAAATGAATCCATACAACCACTAGAGCTGGAGTGTCCAACCTTAGCAATTTTAAGATTTGTGGACTTCAATTCCCAGAATTCTCTAACCATCATGCTGGCTAGGGAATTCTTGGAGTTGAAGTCCACTAGTCTTAAAGTTGTCAAAGTTGGACATCCCTGCACTACGATATAAGGCAGTAAAAAAATTCAGAAAACTCTCTTTAGTGCCATCTAGTGATCATCAAAATATTAATTAATCCAATAGAGTGGCCCCCTTATTTTAAACTGCTAAAGTCATTCCCCCCCCCCAATTTCCTTTCGATTTCTCCACAAATATTCTCTACTATGCAACTTACTTTTTCAATTTTGGATGAGATGATTGGTAAACAATTCCAAACAAAGCACTGAGCTGTGTCTATAAATCTTTCAAAATCAAAACAAAACTATGGACATTTTTTGAATTACTTCCAAAATGCTGGAGGTCAGTATTTTGCAATTTGCCAATTTCTGCTACTGATGAATTTATTTAAAGGAACTTTAAAATATACTTAACATCTGGAAAACAGAGCAACACCAAGAGAATCATATAACAAGTTCATGTTGCTGAACCCTACACTGGCCATCTCTATGAGAACTAGGATACAAAATTTTGTCTGATATTTGACAAATTTTCATGATGCCCCAACTTCCGGTAAACTATATTGTACTGTCAGAAGGTATGAGACAGCAGATCACTGGTTTACTTTTCTTATAAATTGTGATCAGGATGCAAAACTTGGATGTGATTTTCATAGCTCTGAGTTTATTCATTATCATATCTGGCTATTAAAAAAATAAGACAAAAGTCACTTCTCTGCATTGAATATTCATACTGAACTATGCACTTTTTTTTCTTTCTCTCTCCTCTCTCTCTCCCTCTCTCTCTCTCTCTCTCTTTTTGAGCTCACTGTGTATGGTAATGCGTTGTTAATTGCTTGTCATATGGTGGCGGGTAGGAATATATGAATATAATTAATTCCCACTCATTTTATGTTTGAATGCATAATTATATTTATTGTTTCACTTGATTGGATACACCTAGATTAACCTAAGAAGAGACACAGTATTAGAAGCTGTGAATAAGATTAAAATATATTAAAAAGCAGCAAACAAGTCATGTTTAATGAGTTTATCCCTGAATAGGATGTTATTGTAAAACATGAAAATGTCGCTTTTCTGAAATAATTATGTAGAGATGCTATCTAGAACTGTTTTCTTCTTAAGATACTTTCCCAGGGGATAATAAATTATTTGATTTATCCCAAATAATTCTTCAAGGAACTTAGGACTAATTTGCGACAGGGAAAATGTGCATTCCTACTTGAAAAATCTGGAAAGTGGTATCTGTGATGTCACTCTCCATCATAGATAATGACATTTTGGGCACCATAATAATATTTGCATTCTACCACAGCACTAGTCTTTTTACTAAGGCAATGCTGGTTGTGGTCAACTAACTGTTTATACTTAAGAATTTCTTTGAGAGAAATTGTTCAGATTAGATAATCCCAATGAGACAAACAGGTTCATCTGGCTTTTAATTTTGAAGAAGCATTTGCCATGCCATACAGTTCCAAAAATTATCAACCTCAGTGCAGAAACGTAGCTTAATAGATAGCAAAAACAATGCTTCAAAACAATTTTGAGATAAGACTATAGCATCTATGAGAGACGTATATCACAATGTGCAATATAGTGAGCAGGACATCACCCTCTAAGCCCTCCCTGTTTTGTACATTGTGGGATGTTGATGCATGTTCAAAAAGATTTGGATCATCATGTTCCACATGTCATCTTGCAGATGTTGCCATCCAGAGGTGCTGTTCAGCAGGGTCTGACAGGTTCTGGAGAACCGGTAGCAGAAATTTTGAGTAGTTCAGAGAACCGGCAAATACCACCTCAGGCTTGGCCCCCGAGTGGGATGGGAATAGAGATTTTGCAATATCCTTCCCCCAGGATTTGGGAGAGAATGGAGATTTTGCAGTATCCTTCCCCTGTCATGCCCATCAAGCCACACCTGCCAAGCCACACCCACCAAGCCAAGCCATGCCATGTCCACTAAACCACATCCACTGAACCAGTAGTAAAAAAAATTGAATTCCACCACTGTTGCCATCCCAACCTACTCTATCCACCCTCAGCAGGTGCTGCTGGATGCAAATCTATTTGCATTATTAGTTTTAGGACTGGTCCCTCACTTGTATTCTGGTTTAATAACAAACTTGCAAATTCTCCAACTATAACTTGTGCAATTGTCAATTGAAGCTCCTAATTTCAAGTACTTATAATGATGCTGTTTTTTCAATACTGACTCTGAAGAATTAATTTTTGCAGAAACATTACGATTGGTCACAAGATGACCCAACATATTTCTCAAGCCATGGAAGCATGTCCTTATGCATAACTTGTTCTAAAAACCTGTGGGTGCTGTAAAACCCAAATATGTTCAGTTCTGGTCTGGAGCAGTAAAAGTCATTGGCTGAGAGAAACCAGGCATTTTTGAGAAACGATGAATCAGAAACAACCTAAGCTATCCATTCTACCATTTCTCTCTTACTTTTTAAAGGGGAAAAGTAAAAGAGTAAAAAAGCTATCTGAAAACAAGCTGTGCACACCTAATTTCATGTGAAATTTGCGCCACTGCAGAAAATACCGACTTTTAATTTAGATCATAATCTATTCTGATGCATATGCAGCTCTTCAAAGAGAATGGTAGAGGGCTCAAAGCGTATTTGTGGCAGCACAGAAGGTCAGCAGCTCCAATAAAAAGATGGTGATAAGAAAGACTTTTACGCTAAACCCTGGAGAGATCAGGGTGATCATAAGCAGCTCGGATAATATTGTGTCAGAGAACCAATAACCTGCCTCAGCCAAAGGATTTTCCTTATAAAATATCAATGACTGTAATAAAGAGGAAGGGAGGGAGGGAGGGAGGGAGGGAGGGAGGGAGGGAGGGAGGGAGGGAGATAAAGTGGTTCATATGCTTTTCTTCAAGTTTGCCTTGTTCAAAGGCAATGGCAGACAAGGATTGAAAAAACAAACCAACCAGCCATCTTCAAGTTGGATTGAAGATGAAACCAAAGTGAAATAAACCTTGAATAACATTCCTTCTCTCCCTTTTAAGGAGCGAAGATTTGCACTAGTTTGGTTTCTTTCTTTACAGCCTCTTTCTGGAACACTTACTTCTCGTGACATATATGCTGTGGTAAACCAGTGGCATGTTTATTCCTCCACTACAATACTGTGATGACTATCCAGCAATGTATTATTTTATCTTATTTACTATTTAGAATCTTTATTCCGACCCTCCAAAGCCACTGTTCTACGAGCAACTCACAAGTATAAAAAATGGCCCTGGTAATTGAGGAGAAGGGCAACATATTATTCTAGCACATGAAAAAAGAAAGGTGAAATGCTTAAGTAAAGGTAACTGCATACAAATGAATTCCTAAAGTTCAACTATTATCAAACATTTAGTACAAATTACATTGCCTATGTCTGTAAAACTACTAATACAATAATGGTTAATTACAGGGCCAAAGGTTAGCAACTGGTGGCTTGTTATCATTATGTACTTTTCAAATTGATACACTAGAACGTCTGAAGGGCTATTGAAAATGCCTGCGACACACAATGTAAGTTCACAGGGTTAGAATCAGAGAGTTTTAGTTGTTCATCTTATGGGTTAGGCAAGACAAAGGAAAGGGAATCCTATTTACAGTTGAAATCCTGCTGCAAAAGAAAAGGGAAAGAAATCCTGATGAAAGTTACTTACCATCACACAATGCATGCACTCCGTGCTAGGATTAGCAAATTACCCAAATGGCTTACACAGTTTGCCTAGTTTATCAATAAATGATGTTGCCTTGAGGAAAGAGAGTTGTAAATCTTTTCCTAGTAAGCCGCCCTAAACCATCAAAAATCATTTGGAAAGCCCTTAGCTTCTTAATCCAGAAAAGGGACAGTTTGGGGGGGAAAATGATTCATTGTCCCCAAAATTGTAAATATTTTTTCCTAACTTTTTAAAATATCAGGTATTACAATACTTCCACATACTCAGAGTGATTCTTTAGGACAATGGTCCCCAACCTTTCTGGATCCCTGGACTGGCAGCAATGATAGTGGCAGGGTAGGAGGGGATATGGCAAGTTGGAACGAAGAGGCATGTAGCTGCCAAAGTTCATTAAATTTTGGCAGCTATGTGCTTCTTCGTTTCAACTTGCCAGGATGATTTTGTGCAGGCAACCTAGTTCTCACGCATGCACTAATGCAATTTCACACACTCGCCCACCTCCCACTTCCCAAAGGGTCACAGACCAGTTGGGGACCACTGCTTTAGTAGATATATCCCACAATTAAATGCTACAATGATAATAAACTTAGGACAATAATTGACTTCTCAATGTTCCCCTTTAAACAATTGTATAAAGTCTCCAAGTCGAAGTCAGCTCTTAGTAATGATTTTAATGCATTCTTCTTGTTCTTTTTTTTTTGCAATCCCAGAGATGTGGTTTGCCATTGCTCTTTCTCAGTAACGGTGTTTAGTTCTATTTTACAACTTGCCAATGAAGTCTACAGCTCCAGGATTTTCTATACTCATACATATACTGGAATTAGGAAAATAAAGACCTATGAAAGTGTAGAACAGGGAAGATAGCTTTGATGGAAATATTCAAGAGCTTTTTCCTAGGCAACAGAAATCCAGAAAAACAAGATGACATTTAGAGGTGACTTGGATTCTGCCCTGATTCACTGGAATATAAGAAGGAGAAAGAAGTATAGCATGAATTTATTTTTATCCTGCCTTTATTATTTGTATAAATAACTCAAGGCAGTAAACACATCTAATACGCCTTCCTTCTCCTGTTTTCTTCACAAAAGCAATCCTGTGAGGTGGTTTGGGCTGTGAGAGAGTGACTGGAATCACCCAGCCAGCTTTCATGCCTAAAGTGGGACTAGAACTTACTCTCTCCCAGTTTTTAGCCTGGTACCATAACTACTAGACTAGACTAGTTCTTTGTAAGATTTGCAGATTCCTATTTACCAGATTTACCAGATTCTGTTGTCATTTTCCTGCAAAGTTGATTTCCTGTTAAGTCTACTTAGTGGGTTAACAAGAGGGTAGAGAGATTATAGTTGTCAACAAAGACAAAAGGGAAGCTTTATGAGGAAAGGGCAAACTTAGATATAGGCTATAGTCATCATTCAATGTTAGGTTGTGGTTTGTGTAAATCCAATCATTGTAAAATGCATCATAATTCAGTACAACAGACAAGCTCAACCAAATGTTAACAGACTTATGATTGAGCAAAATAATAGTTGGAATTATTTACCTGTCCCAAAGAAAACAGGGCCTAAAGTAGCCTTTCCAGAATGCTCACAATAAATTGGAATTATTTCCATGTTAATTTTTTACATGGGAAAAAAAGGGCAAATCTAGCAACACAGCATTTGGTTTGCTACATGTCTGAGTGAAATGGATGGGGCTCCATTTCTGTATGCAGTAATAAACTTACTTTAAGATGCTACAAGATGTTCAGTAATTTAGAAATTTGCCATGAAGGAATTTGGATTGCAGAATTGCAGATATTTCCATTTATAAAGTGAGAGTAGGAATGAATCATCTTTGCTAAAATATTTGTCCGGTTTTTCTAGTTTAGTATATTGATTTCTATTAATTCTAAAATATGTCCACTACTTCAAAGTAGATTGAATATAAATCTATAACACACACATAGACATACATCCTATTTTACTGATTATATGTTGCCAAATGCATTTTAAATATTAAGGATATTGTTCCAGTAAGCCATGAATTAAATTTGGAGAGATTTACAAAGTGCATATTGTAAATTCTTGTCTTATTTCTTTTTTAGAACATTTAAGATACCTTAGAAAATATTGTCTACTTAGAAGAACTTCTTGTTTTGGGAAATGAAGTGTGTTCAGAACTCTGTTCATTACCCAGAAGGCTACAGTAACTGATGAAGTACCAAATGGAATGGTTCTAACTAACCAATATTCTAATAACCATGATTTTAACTAACCAATATCCCAATCAACCAGCCAAATCAGGAGAACGACACAGAGACCACAGATTGGAAGATATCTACATAAAATTGGAAGATATCTACATTAAAAAAAAAAACACCAAGACTTAACAGAGTGTGCAAACTATCAGCCAATCAATGAAGTAACTCTAGTACTCTTTCTCCCCTATCACAGTCTAACAGAATGCCTGCCTAGCAGTTAATGAAAAGATGGTAATTAAATAATAACTAGTATTTGCACCAAAGTTACTCACTTGCAATGTTGATATGCCATCCCAGTTTGGGATTCTGGTGCAATTATTTATATTGCTTTAATTTGTAACTCAGTACTGTGTCAAGTCATAAATCAGATCACATCTAAGTCCTTGGGCTTTGAGCAAAGTAGAGTAGTGGACTCAGCTCCTTCATCTGTCAGCTATTTAAAATGCTCCTTTGGTTTCTGCCTTTGATACTTTCAAGGTTAGTTTGTCACAATCAATAAACTGTCCTCCTTCCAAAGACATTTTTTTTCAGCCTGCAAGGTTATTGAATTGTTTTGGCATATGTTTCTTGTACATTTGTCAGCAGATTTTTGGAAAGCAGGGCTTTTTTTTTTTAAATGTAGTTAAGGAGATCATCAAAATTAAAAAAAAAACGGATTTGCAATACAATATCTATATTTAGACATATGTATACTTTGCATTTGCCTAATGACAAATTATTGCACAGAAGGGAGGATTGGAACACCTGCTGGCATTTAAGGCATAACCTGTTTTGACCTGTTTCCGCAAAGATTTCATTATTTTCACGGCAAGTAATTTCTCTTCAGTCACCGGGTTTCAGCAGATCTCAGATATTTTTTTTAAAAAAAATATGCACCCATTTCCACAGCACAAATATTTGCAAAGGCTGTTTTCCAGTTGGACTCACATTAGTGCCGTGTGCAATTCTATAAGACAGGGGGCACTGCAGCTGTTTAAGATACAATCCAAAAATATTATAGAATCATAAGACTCCTAGGTCTGGAAGGGATCTTGAAGGTCTTCAGAATTGTCAAGTAATATAGCACTGCACCATAAGAAAATAAGCCAGAGTCCTATTGGATAAATATAGCCCATTTCACTAACCATCAAGCTTTATATGTGATTTCTTTTTAAAGGTCTACATTTATATTGTTAAGGTGTAAGATATATGTAAATTTCTCATATGCTTGTACTTGTGATTTGTACCAAGTCCTTATCTTTTTTTAAAAGCATTTTCTTGTCTGCCACACAATAACTGCTGCTGTGGATAATTTCAGATGAATTATACTATTTTGAAGTAAACTGATTTAGTGTCAAAATTCTAGACAGCTATAGAGCATAAGCACTATTACCAGAGCTAGAAAAAACTCATTTTCTGGTTTGTGCAATTTTTCTCAAAGCTGCCCTCTATGGATCAATAGTACATTTAGGCACAGTTTGCACTTCTGTTTAAATTTCTCTTGTTGGAAACTAGCAAGACTTTCTGCCCAATTTTAGGCATATTGATTCAGAAGTAAAACTCCATTGTTTCAGCGTGGAGATTGGAAAGCAGGGAAGGAGATGTGTGTTACCCCTTCTCATCTAGAGCCATTTAGACTCAGAATCTTTGCATCAAGTAAAATAATCAGGGCAGCATTTAGGCTTAGAAGTTTCTACAAAGTTGCAGAGCTTGCTTTTATTTTATTTATCATATTTATACAGCCACCATCTCAACTGACTCTTTAAATGAGGAAATCTCTCTGTTTTGCAACTGAGAGGTGGAAATGTCTTCTTCAGCTTTTCTCTCTCCCCCCTCCCCCACCCCCATGGAAAAGTTGACAAAGGGAAATGGGAGAGCACCATTTTGGGGCTTCCATTGTAAGCATTAACTGACTTTACTTTTTTGTTGTTGTTGTTGTTTCTAATTTCATTCATAAAAGGATATTAGAGAAAGTCATAGCAACAAAATCACTGTGCTATACATGAAATTGGAACGTTGATGTAGGAAAGTGGAGTGGTAGATAAATCATTTCAGCCTTTTAAAATTGGAATGTTATATTTTAAATTCCGGGGTTAGAAAGGTAGAGTTATTGATTGATTGACCTTCAAATCAAGGATAACTCCTGGCAAGTGCCTGGAGAAGTCCCTGCAGTTTTCCTAGCAAGATTTTGGAAGTGGATTCATATAGCCTCCCTCGTAGCACTGGAGAGAGTCACTGGGTTGGCTTTTCTAAGATGGGACTAGAATTCATTGTCTCCTGGTTTCATGCCTTTAACCACTATACTACTTTCCTAAGGTAGTTTTATACTTGCCCTCAATATAAAATATATAACACTACAGATACATCCCCAATGGTCCGTATATTCTGGAACTTGAATTCTATTACAATTGGAGGACACCAATCCATTCTTTGGATAATTCCTAGGCTCCCAGCTAGAATTCTTTCCCCCAAAACACCAGCCAAAGAGGTGATTACTTTTGTTTGCGGTTACAATACTGAGCTATTATAAATCATTCTGCAGAACTAAAATATTTTTGTTGAATAGGGTGCCATACAGAAGTACAATGTAATGGGACAGTCCTAGTAGCAGTGTAGAGGATTCCAGCTCTTATAGCTATAAAGATGAATTAGATTATTACCATATTTTTAACTGCCATCAGCATTTCAGAATGAGCATCTGTGGTTGCTTCCAATTTTGCCCTAAACCCACAGGCATTTATAGAAAGGAGGAGGGAGTCAAAATGATGGCCAAAACCACACCCCTTGTTTACATGTATTACACATGATGGATGTAAAAAATGAGGCAGGACTTGTACAGTACAGTTATGACCAATATCCATAAACACGCCTGTTAAGAAGGCAAGAGGCTTATGATTTTCGCATTTACCCTTTTTCAGTTTCTAAATATTTGTGCTTGTTAGTAATGTATTCCATAAACAACATTCACAGAGTTGCCTTGAAAATAAATATGAGGCTCTTTGGGTAAAATACTGTATGCCCACATATGTTCTATATCAGAATAATGATTTAGCTCTTTGGTGTCATTCCAAGGGAGTTTCTAGAATGCCAATTGGTGGAGTTCACTAGTTAATTGCCCTTCTCCCTATGCTTCATCACTGCTTTAGAATTTCATCATGTTCCCCAAGCTTACCACAAAGGTGAATCTATGCCTTGTTGCTTAATAGGTTTTGCTCAGTTGATGATGTTTCTGCCACTTTCTAAACAATGCCTTTTGCATTCGAAAAGCTCTTTAGTGGCTGACATTTGGCTGCATCTGTTCGGCTATGTTACCCATTAAGATTTGAGCAGAAATCATTAACTAGTTTGCTTGTACCAGGACTATTCAAATAGTGTTATAAGGATAGTTTCCTCCCCCTCAGGGGTACCATTACATGAGTGGAATGTAATGTTAACCGCAAATCAAGTCCTCTTCTTTATTTACATATCCCTGCAAAATCTGTTGTCACTCTTTAATTAGAAACAAACACATGCTCATTATTCATTATACTTAAAAACACGTATCTTGTGCTACTGCCATTTTATACTCTGATTGCTTCTTAATATGAGCGTATAATATTGAAGATGCTTATTTTTTTCCTCCTCTTTATTAACTTGGATATGAATTCTAAAATTAGCTCTAAGGCACAGTATATCTGAAATATTCTCAGGCTATAGGGAGAATTTTTATTAAAGGGAGCTTTTGAACTGGTCTTGTAGAAACTGGAATTGGTTTAATGGGTGGAACTATTAATGGGTAGAGCCAAGTCCCCCTTTTTCCATTTATCCTGCACTTTATAAGAAATATTATAAGTTTATAATTCCTGACCCATTCTTCAATTATGTTCAAGCCCTGCTTTACTTGTTCAGTGGAATTTCAAATCCTAGTAATCTTTCCACAAAAGCTGTCACTATTTCCCCATCTATAAAACCATCATGGAGCCAATATTACTGTATATATTGAGATTGCTGAACTGTAAGATTAAAGCCTTCTCTTTTAAACTTTTTTTCTTTTAACTAAAATTGTGGAGAACCTCAAGCAATTGCCTAATAATTTGCCCAAAAAGATAAGGGCTGTGATTGTTTCCCTTTGGGAGTTTTTATTGAAGCAAGCATTTTATGGAAAGAAAGCATTTTATTAGATTGCCCAAAGAAAATCCTCTGAAAATTACATTGGTGTTTATTTGCCATTCAGATAATTTGGAAGCCACATGGTGGTAGGACTGCAGCTTGTCTAACCCTCAAAGAAAATGAAATGGGGTGTCTAGGCTGTGTAGAAACCTAAGAATAAGTTTCAACGATGCTCTAAAAATTTTGAAGATGCCTAGAGAGTCAGATCAGATCCAATAGAGACAGGGAAGATTATCAAATGTCTTTATTTGTCCCGCTCACTTTTGATTGGGTTTTATTATCAAAACAATAAAGAAACAAAATGTCTTTGTTTTTGCTCCTTCCTTGTTTTAGAATACTCTTACCTTTAATTATTATTCTGTTCCTAACTCCAATACTGTAAATACAATAGCTTGAAGAGAAATGCAGCTAGAGTACAAACAGACAACCCTGTCATTTTAAGTCTTCAGTGGTTCCAGATGATTTCTCGATTCTGTGCTGATTCAAAAAAAGCTCGGAACTTTCTCAGTGCCAGAAGCTGCTGGCTTGTAGTCATGATGCTATTGAAATTACAAAAACAGAACAATTCTGTTTTCCCATAGGTGGAAACTCTTATCTCAGCCCACTTCTCAAACTACCTTAGCAAGTTTTTGATGAGGAATTCTGACTCTGTGACAATTGCTGGGTTTTCTACCCTTTCCCTTCTTTTTGGGATGGACCTAAGAAGCAGTGTGGAAGTGCCCTTAAAATGAGAATCAATACTAGTAACTTAAAAAGGATGGGGTTTTTTTAAAGTCTCTATTATCTTCTCTCCCTCAGCCAGCAGTGGAATACCTAACCATGATTGGAGGATTTGGAAAAAGCACACAATTGCAAAAATGTTAACATGTTATATCATATCAATGCTGCACAGGCCACTGGCGGGCCACAACATTTATATTGATATGTATTGATATGTAACATATCAATGCTATATTGTACTGCAAACTAGGGCATACAAAATCTTTGCTAGACCAATTCTTGAATACAGCTCATCTGCTTGGAACCCGCATTGTATATCGGACATTAACACAATTGAGTGAGTCCAAAGGTATTTCATGAGAAGAGTACTCCACTCTTCTGTTCACAACAGAATACCTTATGCCACCAGGCTTGAAATTTTGGGATTAGACAATTTAGAACTACGCCACCTTCGGTCTGACCTAAGCATAGTATACAAAATTATCTGCTACAATGTCCTACCTGTCAATGACTACTTCAGCTTCAACCGCAATAATACATGAGCACACAAAAGATACAAACTTAAGGTAAACCACTCCAAACTCGATTGCAGAAAATACGACTTCAGCAACAGAGTGGTCAATGCCTGGAATGCACTACCTGACTCTGTGGTTACTTCCCCAAATCCCCATAACATTAACCTTAGACTGTCTACTGTTGACCTCACCCCATTCCTAAGAGGTCTGTAAGGGGCGTGCATAAGAGCACCAATATGCCTACCATCCCTGTCCTACTGTTCCCATTTATTCGTATCCTTATCCTGTATTCTTAACATGTCTATACTTATATCTGTTATCTTATACATGTTTGACAAATAAATAAATAAAAAAGAAAGAAAGAAAGAAAGAAAGAAATTAAGTTAGTTTGATAGCTCTCGAAGATTTACATCATTAGAGTGATCCATTTTTCTTTGTAAAAAAAACAAAACACTTGCAATATGTGCTGAAAACATAGAGAGAAAAATTAGTTACCAATTCCTTTTCTTTTTGTGAAAAGCAAAGATGAAGGCTTATGGGATTTTTTTTTTTAATGATTAAAAACCGCTAGTAGCTTGGGCAGGACTGAATTTTAAAAAGATATCTGAATGAACCTTTTTTTCCCACCAGTAAACTCCAAATGACCAATTGGAAAGAGAACGGTAATTCACATGCATTTCATTGCATTCATTGAATTCTTAGAATTCTGAGGTCAGCAGGAATAGAGTTGATCAGCAGGTCCCCTTCAAGGGTTAGTGAAGGCAAATGATTCCATGTCAAAGTGCCCTTGGAGATATGGTGAAAACTGAGTTCACATTGGAGATCAATGACAAGGGCCTGGGATGGGGATTACCCTGAGATCTGGAGGTCCCCCAATCTGCTAGGGTTTTTGAAAGCCTGGAAGACTTGCCTGTTTGCTGAGACCTTTCACTCCACTTAGTAAGAAAATATCTTCTTGCTTCTTTATTTTTGTCATTGAATTATTTTATTTCCAACCTAAAGGCTCTTAACGTGGAAGAAAATTTCTTTTAAATTAATAAAAACAACAAAAATACAGAATAATACTACTGAAAGTGAGCCTTTTATTCTAGGAATATACTAACTGCATTTCACCTTTTTCATTGCAGATGTACATAAATTAATCTGAAGATTTCAGACTATATACTCTGGAGGTTATATACTATATATTAAAGATGGAGATGGAGAGAATTCACACAAGGAGAAGATGAAAGAGCACATAGAATCACTAAAATTTCACTCTTCGGCCTTATGTAACAAAAGGAAAAAAACTCCCATTTTAAAACCATGCCTGTTAAAAAATAAGTACTTTCAGAGTTTATGTGAGGATAACTCAACTATATTTGATCCACAAACTTAGAATAACCTGTGATTTGGTGTGTTTTTTTTTTAATTGTCACATAGAGAGAAGCCAAAGGTTGAAATTCAGATTTAATTAGGTCTCTGAAACAAAATGATTAGCTGATATTTTTTAGTTATATTACTGATTATTTTCTCTTAAAGACAAGTTTAGATAAATACAATGAATACATTTTATAAATGGGGCTTCTGTACAACTTGAGTTTACACATGAAAGTTTCAGGAAGTATGCTTTGCGAGACAATGTTACAGACTAGAAAGGGGGATAATTTAGAACCTTTCTGATAGACTCCATCTTTAAGGATTCCCAGTAAAAGATACTTATGATAACCCACCATTGAGCCTGAACTTTCTGACACCCCAAAGCTTCTTGGATGAGAAGTGAAACATCTTCAAGCAAAAACAAAGACACTCCAGTTGCCTTTTGAAAAAGCAGCTTTGGGACAATCATGACCTGGATGACTGAAGATCTCCTTAGACTTTCTGATACCCCCAAATTTGTTCTCATGGACAAGTCTTTGCCCTTCTTTTAGCTAAGTCCAAGAAATAGGGAAAAAAAACTGCTGATATTCCCATTCTTCCCATGTGTTGGAAGAAGATTGATTTCTACATGCTGAGAACTTAAAGGCCTAAATAACTCCATCTCTCCCTCCTAGCTTCTTTTCTAATGCCATAGTGAAGTGCAGAAGTCAGCATGCTTCCCAGTATATCATCACTCTACTTACTGTCTACAATTAATGGCACGGTCATTGGCAGCAAACTGTGTACTACACTGAAATTAATTAAAGTTAGAAAAATGAGAAACAGAGAAAAACAGAAGTTGGCATATGTTGTCCATAAGACATCTTGATTTGGTAACTGTTGAAAATAGATCACCTTATCTGAATGAACCCAGATTTATTCCAAAGATTTGAATAGACATTATGCTTTGCTGGGGCTCCATGCAATAAACAAAACCAAACTCTTTGTCATTTGTAAACAGCTGGAAGATCTACTGTAAAGTCCAGTAAAGTCCTTAACTAGAATCTTTAAATTATAGACCTCATATGGAAATTTAATGTCTCAAATCTAATTTCCCATTCTGTGCAGGAATGCAAATTAAAGACGCATAACCCAAAGTTGACCTGCTTCTGCTTGAATATATTCAGTGATTGTACACTTTCTTTTTCAACCACCTGTGTCCCATATATGTGGGTATCTAGCTTTTGTGATCCAGAAAAACACTCCAGAAGGAAGAAGAAGCAGTTCTGCCAACTTCATCTGTGAAACTCTGAATACCATCATCCTGGAAGCCAGAAAAACTTGACAATCTCCAGTTGGCCAAGCAGTCCACTTGACTCCTTGCCATGTGATATCAAGAAAGCAGAGTAGGGAAATGCTATTCATTTTGTTCATAAACAAATATTTATTTTGTGTCCATAACAAAGTTCCTTTGGTCGCCTTGCCAAATTGCATCAGAGCTGTGAGTTTATTGCCCTTTATGTGTAAGTTTAAAATAGATGTTGTTGATCAAGAAGCTTGTATTGATTCACTCTCTCACACAGGAAATCCAATTAAAACCTATCTAAGCTGCCGTGATAAATTCATTTTGGCCACCTCGGTTATTATAGAAAAATACATTTATGGGACTGTGATCATGATGCAAGCCTAAGCATAATTATTACAGAGTAGCCCAATTAAACACTGTGAAAAGTATTGCTGACTAAAAATATATATCATGTTTTTGGGAGTATAAGACGTACCTGAATATAAAACGCAGCTTAGTTTTTTGGGAGGAAAATAGGGGAAAAAATCTGCCTACCAGGTATTCATTTGGTTAGCGTCCTTAGTCTGGTCAGCTTCAGTACATTAATTTGCTGGTTTTTATACCCTGCTTGGAGATAAAAAACAGCTTCTAAAGCACAACTGATCTTTGGAGAGAGAAGCAATGAGAAAAGCAGGCAAACCATGGAGATCGTGGCATTCACTAGCGCTTCAATAGGGCTGAAAAGCTTCACAGCTGAGAGTCGGAGGGAGCAGGCAAAGCAGGATCACTTCACTCGCTAGCACCTCCTTAGGGCTGCAAAAAGTGTTGAAAAAGCTACATTTGGAGTATAAGTTGCACCCAGATTTTCAGCCTCTTTTAGGAGGGAAAAAAGTGTGTCTTATACTCTGAAAAATACAGTAGGCTTTTACTGAATGATGGAACTGCTATACAAGTAGTTGCCAGTTTAAGAATAAGTTCTGTTCTCCAAGTCTGTATTTAAGTCACATTTGTGTGTAAACCAGAACACTATTATTTTATAATACTATATAAGTAGCATTGTGTAATGAACTTGAACCATTGTGTACTTAACTCGAATTTTGCTGTGATAGGCTCTGTTTAAGGACTATGATTTGTCCTTAAACCAGAATGTTCTTAACCTAAAGACCTTATGTATATGTTTCTAGCAATTTTTTTCCCTGGGAGTAACAGCTGTCAACCAGCTGAACAAGCTGTCTCATGAAGTGGTAAATTTCCTTGCACTGGCAGTCTGAAATGCTTTAGCAAATTATATAGCAAGCAGGAGTTTCAACTAGAAAAACCTCTCACTCCACTTCACTCCACTTCTTAGACCCATAGGTCTATGAAACCTAGTAAATTCATAATTGTATCATTTAAATCAATACTGAAAACAGTATTTATAATAAGGCGATGTCGTAGAATATGAATAAATATTTCAGAAACAACATAATTAATCCTTCTTTGCTGACTATGTCTTCTCTAAGGACCTGGCTCTCTTCATTTATTTTGCAGACCAGCTTTCATAATCTCCTAATTAGCTTGCCCAAGATTAAAATCAATAAGATGATGGGTTTGGTGACCTTTTTGTAAGTGTGTTCAAAAGGGACGGGATTTCAATCATAGTAATACACATGTCACCTTGCAGTTTTCGATACACACATCTCTACGGACATGGTCTCTAAGCATGGGGATTATAGATATAGCCTTTAAGACAGTTTTTACTCCTGGCATCTGCCTGGACCTGTCTCTGCAGTTTTCTTGGCAAGATTTTCAGAGGTGGTTTAAGTGTTTAAATAATATTAGTGTAATTGCTTCCTTCCTAGGTTGAGACAGTGACTGATGCAAGGTCATCTAACTAGCTTTGTGTCTAAGGGAGACTAAAACTCACAGTTTCATTGTTTCTGGCCCAGGGCCTTAACCACTACACCAAACTCGATCTTAGCCATTATAGCATGAACTTATTAAAGTTGAATTCCATTACAACTAGAGTGCTATATAAGAAAGGGTATTGCTATTGCTTATTAAGGATTCTGTTCATATTATTCTTTCTCCATCTTCCAATAAATTATAGTAGACCAAATAGATGTAGAAACAACCTCAATTTATTTCTTAAATTTATATCTCACTTTTCATTTTGCCTTTCAAAGTTCAACATGACACTACCTCCTCCTAGTTTTCCTTACAACACAACCCTGTAAACTAGATTGTGATGGATACATATTAGAACCTGGATATCCCATCTCCTAATCTAACACATTAACCACCCCATCCCATCAAACACATGCAAACATTTTGAAAAGAACAACCTACTACATAGCCCATGTTCTCATAAGGCCATGCATCACTTTTGTGGGTAATCTCCAAATAATGAATGCTAAATTTAGAATGTTAAATTTAATATTTAATTAGTTGCAAATTTGCTCATCTCTAGTTAGAACTAGAGAAAATAATCCTCAATTCAGTACCAATGGTAAACCACTGAAATGTACTCATAAAGGTTTTGTTTTGTTTTTAAAGAAACAGCAGGAGACCAAAATCTGACTCAGATTCTTCTCTAATTTAGAAAATGTAAATGAAGAGTTTAGGGAACTCACAGCAGGTATTGGTGGGTTTTGAACATTATGTTAGTCTTGGTCTTGCTCCGGATATCATCAAGTTGTGCCTCCATTATTGTATTAAACACAGTAGGAGACAGCTTGTAACTTCCCACTCCTTTTCAGATGCAAGTTGTTTTCTTAGACACACAGCTGTGAGCTCTAAAACTCAGTTTTCGGTTGCAGACAAGTGAATTTGATGCTAGGTTTCTTCTTTTCTTTTTGCACAGGGCTGGGAGATTCTCATAACAATGGTTGACTAGATCTCTCTTTTTAAAATATTCATTAAACCTTTTAAAATAATTCATAGGAACTGCAATTAGTATCTGTTTCCTTACTGGTACTTGAAAAAAAGGGGGGGGGGTCTGCAAATTAGACCTCATGGAGTGATTTGTCTGTGAATCTGTTATTAGGTTTCATAACCTTTATGCTCTGAACCACCAATAAAAGGATCTTCTGTAACAAAACAGACACTTTTTCTAGTCTGGGATTTTTGTGATGCTTTGAATGTTTCTGTTTTGTGGACGATGCAAGCATTCTCCGAATAACAATATAAAGGAGCTCCCCCCACTTCTCTCTATACAGATATTCACTAATGAAGAATAAGAACAAAAGTGGAAAGAAACAAGTAGGAAGGCAATTGGTATTATTTGAATAATTCTAATTTTAGTCTTAGAACAATAATGTCTAATGTTAATATTGGACATTTTTTAAAAAAAAGTATTTATCCAAGGTTCTGAATTCTCACATTGCTAAAACGATGACATGTCCTTCAGTAACAGTAACAGAGTTGGAAGGGACTTTGGAGATCATCTAGTCCAACCCCCTGCTCAGGCAGGAGACCTGTACTAGGGATTCGAACCACCAAACTGCCGACCTTTCAGATCAACAAGCTCAGTGTCTTAGTCACCTGAGCCACTTAGTCAATGCATTTGAGCTAATTTTTATAAACAATAGATATCAGACAAAAATAACCAGGAGCAGGACTTGAGTTCAAAGCACTAAGAGTTTATTCTCGCTAACTATACACAAGAATTTGGTCTACTAATGGTCTACCTAAGTTGTTGCTTGATAAGAGTGAATAAGGGGATCACACTTGGGTCTCTTGTGATTGTGCAATGATGACACATTTAATCCTGCCCTCCAGCTCACCCTGCTCATCTACTACAATAGGGTTTTGAAAACTTGCTTCCTTCTCAGGGTAGCACCCCAGGAGCATCTCTAAGCCTGCTTAAGAAAGTCAAGATGGCAGCTGCAGCCACATAGCTGGAGTCTCTCTTCTTTCCATATGTGTCACATAAAAAAGCAGCAGGAATTTGTCTGCATTTTTGTAGCTGCCATCTTTATTTTTTGAGTCACTCACACAGTGTTTCTCAACCATGGCAAACTTTAGGATGTGTGGACTTCAACTTCCAGAATTCATTAGTCCAGCCATGCTTGGCTGTGGAATTCTGGGAGCTGAAGTCCACACATCCTAAAGTTGCTACTATTGAGAAACACTGCACTAGCAGGTGCTCTTACAAATAGACATGAGTTATATAGTGCATCCCACAGATACAAAAGATAAAATCAGTGTTGAACTATTTCACAGTTTTGGTTTATCGTCTCTGATGCTCCTTATTTATTTATTTATTTTGCAGTAGGCTCAAACTTGTATTCCCTTGTTGCTATATAAATAGCAAGATAAACCACATTTCAGTTTCAAAAGGTATCCGTTCTGAAATCTAATGCCAGTATAAGCATTCCCATCCAAAGAGTGTTTTTAGCCAGAATAAAACAAAGATTCGCAAATAATTCAAAATTTAGAGTGATTTTTTTAAAATTTTGCCTCTTGTATGTGAAGCATCATCTTCAGAATAGAAATTTGCCAGAGTATGATATTTCATGTTGTTTTAATTTTTTTAAGCAGCTTTTCTTTATTTGCTTGGCAGCAGCCACTAAAGCTGCGGGGAGAAAATAAATATGACAAATGTATGCTTCAGATATTGATTTATTCTTTCATCCATGATTTATGATTATTGTCCTAAATAATAATAGAATTATTTTATTATAAACAGTTAAGGGGCATAATAACTTAAAAATCCTTACACTACGAGGCATGGTTTTAGGTATACTGGGAGCCATGGGTGGCTAAGGTAAACAATAGGAAGGAACTATTTCATGAATTCTATCAAATGAAATTATTTCAGTGCTCTATAACTATATGTGACTGGCCCTGACTGAAAATTCTGATGAGGTAACAGAGAGAGATTCAACTATTTGACAAAGCTGATAGCTTAATACTGACATCTTTTGGCAAAAAGCAGAGAATTAGGAAATTGCTGGCCAAGCCAGCATTGCAAATACACAAGACTCCAGAATTGCAGTAAGCTGGTGCAAGAATTGTTTGTACAACTTGCAAGAATTCAGCATTTAAAATTATATTGATTCCAAGAATTAATTACAAAAGAAAAGAAACAAAAAAAAACCCCCATTCCTTTCAAAGTTAATGAAACTTATTTTTTTTAACATTTGCATGTCAATGTAACCTCACCTTTCAAGAAGTGAAATAACATTGTAAAATGTTGTAAAATCACATTTCACTTCTTGACACCCAAAGAGCAATCAAACAAGATAATGAACAGACTGAAATGCAGTACTCGCCAGGTAAAGGATTAGGCTGGTAAATAAATATGTGGTCAAAATGATGAGTAAATAAAGGTGAATATACATGTCCCAAAATAATGTTGCAAAATCCAATCTGGGTCAGTCACTGGGACCATAGGGTTATATTCCAAGCTTTTGGAGCCCATCTTCAGGGAACTTCTCTCTAGCAGAGTGTGAGCTGTTCTGTGTGTGGTATTTATAGTGCCTGTTGTATGTGGCTTTTAGATGTGTTGATGGTTGGCTTTTAAGACATTGGCTGTTGTTTTCTTGTGCTGTCCAATCCTCACCTTCTAAGTAGTTGGTGATAGATCAGCACTTCTGCTGACTGACAAGGGCCTGTTTCCCAGGCTTCAATCACTTCCCAAGGACACACATTCAATTTTGCAGCTATTAAGATTGTTGGATGAGTAGGTACAAAACAGCCAGGGAAGTGATTGAAGCCTGGGAAACAAGCCCCTCGCCAGTCAATGGAAGTACTGATATATTGTTGTTAGTTGTGTCCGACCCATCACAACCGCATGGACAATGTTCCTCCAGGCCTTCCTGTCTCTACCATTCCCCGGAAACCATTTAAGCTCATACCAACTGCTTCAGTGACTCCATTCAGCCACCTCATTCTCTGTCATCACCTTCTTCTTTTGCCCTCAATCGTTCCCAGCATTAGGCTCTTCTCCAGTGAGTCCTTCCTTCTCATTAGGTGGCCAAAGTATTTGAATTTCATCTTCAGGATCTTGCCTTCTAAAGAGGATTGATCTCCTCTAGGACTGACCGATTTGATCGCCTTGGAGTCCAAGGGACTCGCAGGAGTCTTCTCCAGCATCATAGTCCAAAGGCTTCAATTCTTTGGTGGTCAGCCTTCCTTATGATTCAAATTTCACAACTATAGATTGCAACTGGAAACACCATAGCCTTGACTATATGCACTTTTGTTGGCAGGGTGATGTTTCTGCTTTTTAATATGCTGTCTAGATTTGCCATAGCTTTCCTCCCCAGGACCCAAGTGTCTTTTAATTTCTTGGCTGTAGTCCCCAACTGCGGTGATCTTGGAGCCCAGGAAAATAAAATCTGGCTGATATCCCACCAGCCTATCAAGTACTTAGCAAGGGCTTAAAAACCAGCCATCAACACATCTAAAAAGCTACATACAACAGGCACTATAAATACCACACACAAAACAGCTCACACTCTGCTAGAGAGAAGTTCCCTGAAGATAGGCTCTAGCATGAATACGAAAGCTCAGAATACAAAACCTCTGGTCCCGGTGACCGACCCAGATTGGATCCTGCAAAATAACCAAGTTGCAGGGAAATAGTAAGAAGATCCAGCCTTGTGGTTTAGTCTGAGTGCTTCCAATCTTTTTCTCCAGAGCCTACGAACCAGATACTAAGGCTATGGGATCAGGACTGCAATGATCCAAATGACCAATGAATGATGGCACAGAACAAGAGTTTTCTATATTTCTTAGCTGCCATCTGGTGGTCCAGAAATAGTTATCCTCTTGGCTACGCCCTGTTTTTCTGCATTTAGAAAACCCAGCTAGAGTGGAAGCTGACAATTACTTCACTTTTAGTAATGGGATGACATATTGAAGTAAAGCACCAAAGGCAGAAGTGTAATTTAGGCATGACAGCAATGCCACCCAAGAGAATGATTGCAAGACCAGGAAGAGAAAATGGGAGTTGCTCATTGATATCTGCAAGGGGAATGGGATAAAAAAAAAGTAAAGATGAGAGTTGTGTACAATTAAGGCACTACCACTTTTCATGTGCATTTCCCTCCCCTCTCCCCTCTCCCACCACTAATCAAAAGAGTTCTTGCTATCTAGCATCTACTACCTGGAATTATTATTTTGCCACTTTATGGGACCAATTAGAATTCAATTAACTCCATGCCCTCTTTGAACTCTCCTTCACTGGCAGTTGCCATGTAATTTCTCCCAGTCCCTACAAGAACCATTCACCCATTGGATTTGTTGATTTGGTCACAAGTTATATATTTACAACCATATTTTTGCTCTAAAAAATGATGAGAAAACCAGAGCTAGAATTTCCAATAAGAGCCAGTATGGTGTAGAAACCAGGAGTTCTAGTCTCACTTTAAGGACAAAGCCAACTGGGTGATATTGGGCCAGTCATTCTCTCTCAACCCTAGGAAGGAGGTAATGGTAAACCGCTTCTGAAAAGCCTTGTCAAAAAAATTCCTTGGAGTAATCCAGGGAGCTTTTAGGAGTCAAAAATTGACTGAAAGTCACCAAAAGGAAAAAAAAATCTCTATTATAAAAATCCCAATAAAAATAACCATACTTACTAGAAAATTTCAGCCTCATCATTACTGGATCTATACAGTGGTGGGAGTCAAATAATTTAATAACTGGTTCTCTGCCCTAATGACTGGCTGTGTGGTTGTGGCCATGGTGGGCATGACCAGGGGGTGTGACAGGCAGCACTTGGCCTCCTGCATCCCCCTGGGAGCAAAAATGGGCCATGAAGGGATGTGCTGCACCCCACCCCATGCCCCATTTTGGGCCTAGGAGGCCTCCCTGAAGCCTACTGGGAGCAAAAATGGGCCACGGGAGGGTGCACCCCCCACACCCTGTTTTGGGCCTAGGAGGCCTCCCTGCACTTACCTGGGAGCCAAAATGGGATGCGTGGGGACTCCTGGAAGGGGAGGGGAAGGGAGGGGCAGGGCCAGCCAGCCAGAAATTTTATTACCGGTTTGCCCGAATTGACCCAAACCAACTGAATCCCACCACTGGATCTATAGCTGAAAAGTGTAACCAAATGAATTTACAAATAATGTCTGATAGCAAAGGTATAACTGAGAAATGGGCAGCCTTTAGATATCTGAGACTCACACATTTGTGCTTATAAGTCTGTGTGTAATAACTTTGGAATAGCTAAATAGCTAAAGTAAGTGGAAAGCTAATTATTTATTATGCAAGTGTTGAGACTGAGATTTAAAAGGGCAGTATGAAGTTTAGTTAATCTGCTTTTTTTTTTTGCTTTGTGTTTTAAATTAAGAAGAAATCACATCTGTCTTTGTAGCACAATTTTTAGAGACCTTGGAACCAAAAGAAATCCCAAGTGATGATTCTATTATCTGAAGCACTGAGCTACTTAGTGCATTTTCTTTGCTCTGCAAAGAAAGAGGTGATAATAACACCTGTAAGATTTGTTATTTGGGAAATAGTTTAGCATTCACAGAGTAAAGAATATACACATGGAGGCTAAATATTCACCATTTAACGCCACCAAAAAAGAAAAGGAAGAAATAATCTTTTTGCCAGGTTGTTTAGAAGCCCAGAAATAATAATTGCTGAATGGCTGAAAAATTCTTTAAGTACTTCATTGTGTTTTAAATGGAAACCCATATGATTAGAAACAAGCATCAATGATTTAATCAAAATCGCAGGATCACATAGTTATGTCCTGTACAATGAATTTTCAGTCTGGATCAGTGTTTTATTTTTGCAATAAAGATGGCATACTGTGGTTCCTTTGAGTAGAAATAATACATCTGTGTAAGTGAAAATGAACTATTCTATAATCTTAAGAGGAGGTTTCAAATCAGACTTTTAACGATGTGAGAGTTACCTATAAGTTACATTTACTGAATCTACCGGAATATAAGATGCACCTTTTCCCCCCAAAAAAGAGGGTGAAAATCTGGGTGCGTCTTATATTCCGAATGTAGCCCTACCCCGCTTCTCAAACGGAGGTTTCAAGGGCTGAAAAAAGCATCAAAAACGAAGCTTCAGAAAAGAAGCCCTCAAACAGAACTTCAGAAAAAAAGCCCCCAAACAGAACTTCAGAAAAGAAGTCCCCAAACAGAGCTTCAGAGGCTTTTTTTCTGAAGCTCTGTTTTGGAGGCTTTCAGAGGCAGGAAAAATAGTTAATAGATGCTGAATACTTTGAGCATGGACCTCTCCTCCATATCTTAAGGTTAAGACTCAGGAAATGTTAATAAGATAGGCATTTTTTTTCCTCTTTACTGGAGCTTCTTGCCTATTTCTTTCTTGTGCCTCACACATTTGCCACTTCTTTTACCAGTGGGAAAAAGTATAGTTACCCTACAAAGCAACATGAAAGGATGGGAAGGAAGTATTTGGCTTCAGAGGAGAGAACTTGAAGGAAAATGGAGGCAGGAGTTTTCACCCCTGAAAAATCAGTCATTGTGCCATTCCAGAGGAAATATTGCAAAGTTATCTCAGCTTTTCCTCTGGAGAAACAACTCAGGCAAAAGTAATTCACAGAATTTGTGATGGTTTTGCAATTGTGCATAATATTGTGGAGAGCAATGTCTATTTTGGAATAGTACCTGTACATATGGAAGTGCCCTAAACTAGGAAATCTCAAACCTGCCCAGAGTTTAATAAAATATTCTTTAAAAATGATATAGTGATATTTTAGCAGAGTTCAAATATCAATCCAAGCCAGTTGTATTGTTTCCTAGGTCTGGATTCACCGTGTTTTATAAAACCCGATTGGGGTTTATAGTTTAGTAGAGTGTATCAGCCCATGCTTATGTAACAAACCAGGATTATGCTTATAACAATGTAATATGTAAAATCATTAGCTACTCTTTATTTTCTCTGTTCTTTTAAACTAGAAAGGCTGACTCAAAGGCCAAGGCAAGATTATTTCCTATTTTATATTGACTAAAACATGAGAACTACCCATGAGCTTTAGAAATATCATTGTCGTTGTCACTTGGCTTGAAAGAAATTCCAATTTGCTAACTTCCCTTGGGCTGAGCGTCTAGCATCCTGTAAATTTTCCTTAAAAAGCAAAACAAAACAAAACAGGGCAAGATATGGTATGGCATGGCATGAAGATAAATCGTATCAATTGAAAAATGATATATTTTCAGCTCTGAACTTTATTCTTTCCAATCTGTGCCAGGCAATGACAAAAGTAGGAATTTGCATATTGCTCTAGCAAATGATGCATTTGCATGCCATTTGAACAGATGCTGCTTCTCCTAGTTTACATGCCAGCCATGTCTTAATCCTTTGAGTTTATGTTGGCATTGCTTGGATAGCCAAGATTGCATGGGTATAGTTATTTCCTTTTGACTGCCTTCCAGTCCCTATCAAATCCAGGCTATCTTGGATATGGAATGGATTCCACAATGGCAAACCACTAAACTCAAGACAGGATTCGTGAGAAGCCAACAGTCACCTCAGAGAAAGGAAATCCAGTTCTAAACTCCATCCAAGCAAATCCAAACTGAACTTGAACAACAAGCCAAGAGTGGGAAAGAATCACTTATCTTATTTAGGTAAGAAGATCTTTTAGCAAGGCTCTGTTCTCTGGTGGCTGTGTTTATTGATTTCACCTCCATGGCAGTTTGAGTAATAACAATTGTATTCATCATGCTTAAACAGCCCCAGTTCCATAGCAATTCAACAGCTTCTGTGTGTCTGTGTGTCTGTGTGTTCTCCTTGACATGCTAAGGATGCTGCAACTGAAAATAAGAACCTGTCTTGCAGGGACCACCCTGAAATCGATGAGATGCTGGTCACAAGCATTTTTAAAAATAATAATAATAATGTACTTGTGCCAGGTTCTTTGAAACCAAAGCAGTTTCTTTGTTTGCATGCCAGCAATCAATAGCCAGAACCCACTTGATGTGCAGTCAGGGACAGTATATAGGTTAAGGACTTTCTAAATGGGATGTCAGGTTCCACTGAGCTCTGTAAAGGAAAATGCTTCTCATAGTCCACCTCCCCTTATATAAGTTGACCCCTGTTGTGAATGCCACAACATTCAGCACTATCTTATTAACATCAGCCTCCTGGGATACAGAAGATTAAATTTAATGTGACACTGAATGCTCACTTGGGAGCCTTAAGCTCTACAGCAGTAGCACTAGTGTAGTGATCGCACCAGCAGCTATGGTTGCTTCAGCTATGACATTGGAATCTAGTTAGATTTGTGAAAGAAATAGCTTTGGATCTTGAAATGCTTGGGATGGTAAACTGCACTTGTCAAGCTAGCCAAAGTCCAAAATCCAGGTTTGCAAAAACTGACCGCTAGTTTTAATTTCTTAGTGCCTTCAAATGTCAGGGTGGGGGGTGGGAGGAGAGACTGTTGTTGCTCTACTTGTATTTTCTGAGTCTGAACTCTCAGTAGGAAAATATTTCTGAAACACCTTAAGTGAAAGGTTGTGACAGTAACAGATGAGTTCTACTTACTAATGTAAAATATTACATTAGTGAGCTTGGAGAGAGTGAGCTATAAATAGACTACTGTCACCATCGTCTTTGCCAGTTTCCCTATATAATTACATATAGAGTTGGAAATAATTGCATATCATGCTTATCTGTATTGTGGTTAGGTGTAGTATGATGTCTGAAACTTGGCTATGATGGATGTTGTAGATAATAATCACTGCCTTAGCTACAATCAGAAACTATAGCTTATTTGAATGACATTGCATGAACTATGTCTTTGCATATCATCCATAATTGACTTGGAGAAAAAAATTATTTATTAAATTAATACGCTGCTCATGACACTGTCAAGCAACTTTGGGCAGCTTACAACAACACTAGCACTTAGACTTATATATTGCTTCGTACAGCTTTACAAACCTTCTCTAAGCAGTTTATAGAGTCAACATATTGCCCCCAAGAATCTGGTCCTTGTTTTACTGACCTCGGAAGGATGGCAGGCTGAGTCAACATTGAGCTGGTCAGGATTGAACTACTGGCAATTGGCAAAATTATCCTGCAATACTGCATTCTAACCACTGTGCCACCACAGCTCTCTACAATGCCATAATATCATCTTGTTTCAGCACTGAATCATTCAGCTTCTTGATATAAACATGGATGTTAGGAAAATCCATAAAGCAGAACAGCCCTATTGTTCCAAACTCATTTTCATATATATATATATATATATATATATATATATATATATATATATATATATATAT
>WNWU01000050.1:4860909-4871023 GCA_012654045.1 Ptyas mucosa
TTGTATTGTATTGTATTGTATTGTATTGTATTGTATTGTATTGTATTGTATTGTATTGTATTGTATTGTATTGTATTGTATTGTATTGTATTGCACTGCACTGCACTGCACTGCACTACAATATACTACACTATATTATAGCAATAGCACTTAGACTTATATACCGCTTCACAGTGCTTTACAGCCTTCTCTAAGCAGTTTACAGAGTCAGCATATTGCCCCTAACAATCCGGTTCCTCATTTTACCCACCTCAGAAGAATGAAAGGCTGAGTCAACATTGAACCTGGTGAGATTCGATCTGCCAAATTGCAGGCAGCCAGCAGTCAGCAGATGTAGCCTGCAGTACTGCACTCTAACCGTCAGCTCTTATATTACATTATTATATTATATAAATACTATTTAATGCTAAGTATTATCTTTTCCAGTAGAAACAGTGCTTGGGATACTTAGCAATAGAATACAGATAATGAAATTATTAAAACTCAGTCTGCTCCATCCTCCAATAAAAAAGGTTCAAGAAAGAGAAAAAGTCATCAGCCTCCCATCATAAATTGCATGCTTTCATTGCATACTGCTGTAAAAAAATGTGTTCTACCCCAAATGTAAATCAAATAGAAGTTACTGACTTAATGTCTGAGCAATTCTGTCATTTTGTATAAATACCTGTGTTCGTATTTGCAATTGCATCATTTTATGTGTCTTTTCATAGCTGAATGTTTTTAAGCTCTCACCTGCTTTGTAACCTTAATCCCAAATAAAGCAAAGCAACCAAACAGGGAGAAATGATAATAAATTACTAATAAGTGTAGTCATAATCAGATGAATAAATATTACTTATGATTTATATAGGGAATCTCATAATGAACAATATAGAATGAGAATCAGCTTCTACTTCCTAGAAACATCTGGCTGATCACTACAGGAAATTGAATGCTGGGTTAAACTTTCAATTTATATTGATTAATTGGTTGGTCAGTTGATTTTATTCTATTTGTAAAGTTTACAACTCTGGTCAGTTTACAAGAAAATATTTTCCTAGGTCAAATGCACAGATATGTAGCAACAAGAAGGGTATTTTATAGTTTCCTCCCAACCTTCAAAAGAAAAGAAAAAAAATCCAGCCCAAGTATGACAAATCCTCAAATTAAAAATAACAGAAAAAGCTCAAATGGTCCAGGATGACAAATGAAATGAGAGGCATTGTTAGTGTCTGATTGATTGGAGTGCTATGACTTGATAACTTCCAAACCCCTTTATAATGAGAGCTATTCCAGGCATAATTGACAAATTAAGAAGAATCCATTCCCAGTCTCTTAGAAAATGACATTTTGTGGCAATTTGCAGGTGCCCTGGCAGAAACTGTTTTAATAAGTGTTTCAGCAATTGAATAGAATTTCTTTCTCTCTCTCCTTCTGTATCTGTCAAACATGATAGGATACAAGTCATAACCAAATTCAGGATGGTGAGGATTTTTTTTCTTGTATGGGATGATAGGGAAGGGTCAAATAGACAGACTATGGAAGTGATGAATAAAAATGGATACAATTCCCTCAATTGGCAGAAAGATGAAATTTCTTTATGGAACATATAATACTGATGAGAAAAAGATGTGACATACAAACTTGACAACCTACCATTTTAATGAAAGACGCTGTCCAGTGCTGAAATAAAATTCAGCTTGTTCTCTGCTTAGCATTTGTGTGTAAAATAAAGATGGAATACCACCCTGTTCTTCACCATTTGTATCCCAGTCACTGATAAGAATGGGTAAAACAACTCATCTCATCTGCAAAGAAAGAAAAAAAACATTAAATGGGAAAAAAAAACATCCTAGACAACCTAGAAAATAGTGCCATTGCATAGCATTTCCTATCATACCGATCATCAATTTGTTCATCAAGTCAAGTTGATGTACAAGAAAGAACCTTCATCAGTGGATTGACAAAATGCTATGATTTGGTATATTATACTGACACTGGGAGAAAATTCAGGAATCTGCAAAGGTAATTGAAGAAATTCATGCTTCAGAATGAAAAGTTGGGAGTTACAATTTTAGGAGACTGAGCTGGACTACTAAACAAATAATCCAGTTATTACCAAATAGTAATAATTTGTAATAATTTAGAGTAATAATTTACTGTGAAGCAAAATGAAGGAAGTAAGCCTTTAGGTCTTAATTACAAAATAAAGAATGGGCTAAACATATGTGCAAATGTATGCATTCAATTTATATTTATATTATTAGATTACTTTTCAACAGACATTGAAACTATATTTTAAAAAGACCCTTATTCATATCCAAACCTTATATCTAATTTCTTAAACACTTCAGAAATTGTGGCTTCACAGCTGTAGCATTATTTTGCACATAACAACATTAGCACGTTCAGGACTGTCTTTCAACTTCTAGAACGCATTATATACTGCTTCAAATACAAGAAATAGTGTAGAGTCTAAGTACCTAAGGATTTTTTAAAATATTTCTCTCTCTCTCTCCCTCTCTCTCTCCCTCTCTCTCTCTCCCTCTCTCTCTCCCTCTCTCTCTCCCCTCTTTCTCTCTCTCTCTCTCTCTCTCTCTCTCTCTCTCTCTCTCTCTCTCTCTCTCTCTCTCTCTCTCTCTCTCTCTCTCTCTCTCTCCCTCTCTCTCTCTCTCTCTCTCTCTCTCTTTTGGTAACACTGCTATTACCCCATGCTGGTCAAGTCACCAGATGTGGTCTATTTCCTTCTCTTGCTAATTACTTTTTGCCTGAGGTTGTTCTTCATCTTACTCTTATGTCTCTTTTAGGGCTCAAGGTTAAGTGAGAAATTTCTTTTGCTGATTCGTTTAATTTAGTTTGTCACAGCTAAATAATAGGCTACATAAGATTATTGGGTTTACCTTTAGCTCATCATATTCTGCATTAAGATTGGCTGGAAGTCAAGGGGGAATAATCAACATCCCTTACAATATGTTTTCCTCAGATGAGGAACACCTGCTTTGGGCCAGCAGCAGAGAGATGCTTTACTATGTTTGGCTTTTAGGATGTAAATAGAATGCACAACACAAACTGAGGGCCAGATTACCTGGTGATGTCAATCAGGCTTTCTGGATAATCTCTAATAATAGCCTTCTTTGGAGGTGGGTGATGTTGCATTCTATGAATAATCAGAGCCATGCTTAGACCTTTAGTAAATTCTGTATAAACCTATCAATCAAGTGTTGCTCCTACTTTTCCATTTCTTTTGAACACTGTATTGAGCATTTTTGTTTTGACATTGGAGAGAAACAAGCAGGAAATGCTTGCAACTTGTAAAATAGTACATTCAACACTGATTGGAATCTAGGAATTCATATGACATTAGATACTTCATCAAGTGTAACCAGCTGACAGCCACCTCTTGGGCAATATGATTTTCTGCTGTTTAGGAGCAAAAAGAATAAAGTAAGGGTGCTACACCACTGATATGTTAAATACATAGTTTATGTGTTTATGTACACATGCATATGTGTTGCATTATATGTCTTTAAAAAGGCTTTTTACAAGTGATGTCATAGAGTTAAGGACAGGATTATAAATACGGGTGTTAAGCTTGTGGCATCATTTTGCCATCACATGATGTTTTGTGACATTTTTTTCCCCTTCATGGAGCTGGGGTAGGTGTAGCCTTCACGTGATGCATCCAGCCCTCCAGCTGCCAGTTTGAAACTCCTGGGTTAGGGTTACTGTTAAGCCTCCCAAGCTTGATTCTTTAAAAAATATGATCTTCAGCTGTGAAGTAATCATATCCTTAGTTGAAACATAGGGAAGCTTTCCTGGATAATCCAGACAGGAAACATGACTAGATGAGCTAAATCTACTTTGTTGTAAAGCTATATTAACAGACTCTTGGATGTCTGAAACACAAACATCCTGCCTTCCACTCTCAACTGCTTACTTTATTAGAACAGATACTTCCTCATTTTCTTTCTCTGACAGTTAAATGACTGTGGGTTCTTAGCCCTCTTATTTGATTGTTTCCTAAGTAGCATCTTTTCTTCCCTTTCCTCAAAGTTCCCCATCAATGTCATGAGTCACACCAAGGTCTCTCATTCTATTCCTAAGCACAATTTTGATGCGAGACATTTTTTCTACCTTAGCCCATTCCCACCTATTTTCTCATCCACCATGAAAAAAGACCTAATAGGGTTGAAACTAGATGTGGAAGCCTCAGGGTCATATGCAGTCCCTGGAAGCTCTGAGCCTCTGCAGACCTTCAAAACATTTACCAACACTGACTTTTCAGCTCAACGGTTATTAATAACACTCACTTCTCACTCTATTTAAAATAACAGAGCAAAACTCTGTTTCTCCATTTATTTGCCCTCACATATAGGATCTATTCCATTTCCATTGCATGTAAAACTGTAAAACTTCTTGTTGCAGGAAGAATTTTCTATGCATGCATGCATCCTTAAAGCTCTAGGATAAAACTGGTATCCTGAGCTGTTTATCAAACCACTCTCCAATTGGACTGCCCGGATGCCTAAATTTACTATGGGTCTACCCAAGGTGGCCTACCCACAGCAGAGTCAGTGTCTGCTGTTTTTCAGGTTACTAGATTTTAATGGATATTACTTACTTGGACTAGACTTTTCCAGAGGTTCCAAATCTATCAGTTGGGTGAAGTTGGAGAGAAAATAGAAAAACAGGGAGAAAAAAAAATAGGTATTATAGAAGGTAGCAGACAAAAAGGAACTTTTAAAACTGCAAACATGGCATGGGGCATTTTAGATATCAGTACAAACTGATACCTAGATTTTAGCCACAAAGTTTCACTCCAACAATGCTACTGATTGAATCTTCTGCTTGGCCACTGACTATATGAAGCATATGATTCAAACCATTTCCTGTGGAGATTGCTCTTTTGGAGTATTGTGTTAAAAAAAAGGGAGGCAGAATGTGTAAAATCTTCAGTACAATTTTATTTTCCATTGGTTTATGATTTAATTTTATTTAATTTGATGATGGGCCATCATCAGTGAGCTGTTGGACAGCATTACTTGGTCTGCTGTGTGGATGCTTGGGTGGTTTAGGGATGGGGAATTTTTGGTGGGTGGGAGTGTGTCTGGGGATTGTCATGTGTGTTGGGCTTGGTCTCTGGGTGTTATATGAATTTCGTTGTATGGGTATACTTTGTATATACGTACAATGATAATAAACTTTATATATATAATTTCCTGCTTATTTTCAAACCTTCACTTTCTTCACTCTAAAATATTCTGTGAATGTCTACATTTGTTCTGATTATTAGACAGCATAATCACTACTCTCCTTTGAATCTTGTTGATATCCAAGTCCATCTAAAACAATCTAACTTTATTGCATCAAATAATTTGTTATTGTTATATCTATGATTAAGAACATATTATTTTAGAAACATTGTAGATGTTGAATACCAATCTGCAACCAGTTTTTTAATTATAGGTGTGATAATTATGATATTCCTCCTCTCAAATTATCTATCTCTCACAGAATCAACCAGAAAGCAAAAGCTACTGCTACCTAGGACAAGTGGCACAGTGAAACATGCCAATAAAGTGAGTTATTTTTTCAAAAGTTTTTTTTCTTTTTTTTGAAAGAAAAAAAATTAGGAAAGGAGATGCTATACAGTATATGATGTGAAATTGTTATCTCCTGAGCAGTCATCTAAACAAACTGCAATTCTTTCTTAATTTTTCTTCACTTGAAAGGGTCATCACTAAAAACGATACCCTGTAAAAGACTAGAATAGCAATAGCAATAGCATTAGACTTACATATCACTTCATAGTGCTTCACAGCCCTTTCTAAGCAGTTTACAGCATCAACATATTGCCTCCAACAATCTGGGATGTCATTTTACCAATCTCAGAAGGATGGAAGGTTGAATCAACCTTGAGCTGGTTAGGATCGAACTCCTGGAAGTAGGCAGTTAGCCTGCAATACTGCATTTTAACCACTGTGCCACCACAGCTTATAGGAGGCACAGAGGTTAGAATGCAGTATTGCAGGCCAATTTGTATGGACATTTTGCTGAAAAGAAAAAAAAAATGAAATGATAATTTATGGGTTTGGGAACTGGAAAGGGATGAAGAGTAAGATGGCATTTACTTAATAAGAAGGGTAGAAGTCAAATTTCTATGCTTTCCTTTTTGCTCTTCTTTTTTTCCTTATTTCCTACCTTTTTTCTTTTTCTTTTCTTTTCATTTTTTATACTTTTAGTGTATTATAAAATTCTAATAAATGTATTTTTAAAAGGAAAAAAAGAAAAAGTCATCACTGCTCTAATATTTATTTTTGAATGTTACCCTTTTTCTTTCTAAGCATTACTTTTTCATACTCAATATATTCCTTCAATTCGATTCAGTCCAGCTCTAAATGGACTCAGCCTTCCATCCTTCTGAGGTGGATAAAATGAGGACCCAGATTGTTGGGGACAATATGCTGACTCTGTAAACTGCTTGGAGAGGGCTGTAAAGTACTGTGAAGCGGTATATAAGTCTAAGTGCTATTATATTTTAACTCCATTCACTACTAAGAGTTGCTTATGTGATATGGTCAGTCATTTAAATTGAACAAACAGAAAAACAAATAAGCTTCTGCACTTCAAAATTTTTCTGATTTTTTTTTAGAGAAAAAAAGAAGAATGTAGCATGTGATCATCTATAGATTGATCTGTCTTCCTTTATATTTGCTTTTCACTTTTTTTAAATTTGATTTATATGCCGCCCTTCTCTGGAGAATCAGGGCAGCTTACAATGCATTAAGCAATAGCCTTCATACTTTTGTATATTTATACAAAGTGAGCTTATTGCCCCCACAATCTGGGTCCTCATTTTACCTACCTTAGAAAGGATGGAGGGCTGAGTCAATCTTGAGCCTGGTGAGATTTGAACTTTCAGTAATTGCAGGCAGCTGATGTTAATAACAGTGCTTTAGTCTGCTGCGCCACCAGGCTCTTTTTAGCCTAACTTTCCCAAATGTGTTGCAAATTATTCACAATTTTAAAAAATGCACTTGACTAAATGTAGAAAATTGCCTGCTGGTGTAACAGGAAGTCATCTTTCTCAAGGTTGGCTGGAATCTGCATGAAGGTTGAAGCCTTTCTGAAGATGCAACGATAGAAATAGATGGATTGGAAATTCTTGTCCGATGATTTTCATTCAGTGTGTATACGCATTTTGTAAATTTTGCTTATGGGGGTGTGCATTCTTAAGCCTAATATTAAAACTGCTCCCCAAACTCAATGCTGAGTGAAAATCATGTTGTCCAAAATTTATTAGGATACTATTAGATTTTAGGGTGCCAGGAAATATTGGTTATCCACAGTGATGTTTCTGGTTTAGCAACCAGTTCGGTGATCGTGCGCTGCTCGCACATGGGCAGTTGAATGAAAAATCACCTTCTGTGTTATTGCTAGGGAATTAAAACAGCTGAGGCTCTGCAATCCGCTCTGCCATGCTAATCAGCTGTGAAGGTAAAGATAAGTAAAGCATAGGGGCAGGTGGGCAGGTCGTCAGAGAGAACCAGTTCGCTCCCAGCTGATCGTTGGAGCTACTGATTCACCCGAACTGGTCCAAACCAAACCCACCTCTGGTTATCCACCTCTGATCTAGCCATAATTGTCTGCATTGATTCTTCAGTATTTTAGATTACAATGCATTGATTTTGTATTCACGCAGATCAGCATGGACTCATTCTACCCATGAAAAGTAGATGCTCAGCCCTTATGCATAGGAATAACTGAGTGCGCAAAAAAAAATAATAATGGTGAGGAGGAATACTGTGAATGGATGAACTCCTATATAGCTCCTGCCATATCTATGGCAAAATGAAGCACTCTCAGGGATTGAAAGGTGATGTGATCTATAAATAGAGCATTTTTAAGAAACTGAGAGGTATTTCTGGAATGCCCCTACCATCATCATCACTTTAAAAAAAATCATATTGCTATTGTTTTAGTGCAGTTAAAAATATTCTGGATTTTTAAATTAGTTTTCTTTTTTGGACCAGTTCCGTTTTCTAAAGAATTGCAGGATTATTTACCATGTTATTGTCCTGTATTCTGATGTATTGGGGCTATCATGCTTTTTGAATACTGCCTTACCATTCAAGGAGACAGGGCAGGTTAACACATATTTAGTTCTAACGTAAGAGTGATCTTCACATTGCCCTTTGTTCTGCTGTCTTGTAAGAAGTTCGGGGACCTATTAATAATAAATATTGCTTCCTAGGGAATAGGCTACTTTAAAAAATAGATAGCTGAACTATTGTAGTAGACATTGAAATAGATTAACAGCTCTTCCTTGGAAACACTGCCTGGGCAAAGACTACTGTAATGAATGTGTTGCAGGTATCGGTGGGATTCTGAATAACTCTTCAGGTTCTCGGAAATTCTCTGTCTGCAGCTGGTGGTACATATATCAAAGCTCAAGGGATTGCTTCTTTGAAGAAGAAAAAAGCACTTGAAATTATTAACCAGCTTGGAAAAGATCTTATTTTGCCCTGACAAGATCTTAGATTTAGATAAATCTGACCTGAGCTGGAATATATTGAACTAATTAGATTCTTGGAGTTGGAATAAGAAGACAAGGTTTTCTTTCTTTTTCTGACACAGAGAGGAAACTAAACTAGATTTTAACAGAGAGGAATTCTGTTACTGCTTTTTAACAAACATTTAATCAAAGTCTTGTTGAGAACCAAAACTGGGAAGCGGGTTTTTTTTAAATGTGAGGGATTAAGACAAAACCCATTTATTACCCAGTGTTAGCATTATAACCTTTTTGACACTAGCCAAAGCTATTGGAGAAGCCAATAGTGAGAAGCCATTAACCTTCTCACTAGCAAAAGAATCATATGAATTAATGACTGCAGCCCACTCAGTGTCGAGGAGGCATAGAGCAATTCTGTGCTGAAACGTCACTAAAACCTTTCCTTCTATTTTTTTTCCTCTTGATCAGCTAACAAGACTCTCCCCTCAATAGGTAATTTAATTATATTGAATTACATGATGCATTCATTTGTGCAATCATTTCACATGGCACCAACACTACATTTCTTTCTTTTCTTTTTTTCCTTCTAAGATTAGGGAATCCATGCCTATCCAAATATATATCAAATTTAATGGCTTTATCCCAAGGTAAATAAGCACGTAGAACAAAATTTTCATTAAAAGCAATAATAAGAACCAAAGCAGACTAAATTAGAACAGAAACAGTAAAAAACAGAAAAACAATAGGGAAAACTAAAAGCACAGTAAGAAAACAAAATAGAAAAAAGAAAGATATAAAGAAAGATATGAAAATACACAGAAGTAACTTCCTTACAGTTGTTATAAGTACAGATATATTTTAACCTCTTTCTCCTAAAGTTACATCATGACTTTTTTCTTTCTGTCTATATTTCTAACCTGTTTAATCGTCAGACCATAAATCACAAGTTCATTTAAAAAAAAAGATTACACAAAAAGTCCATAAGGGGATTCCAAACCAATAAAAGTTGATGTTTTCCTTTCTTTAATCAAAGAAATCAGTTTGTCCATCTCAGCTAATTTTGTCAATTTGACGAACCGTTCTTCCATGGTGGCAAATATGGGTTTTATTGAGACATTTTATATTTAATTAATGTTCCTTGAAGACCTGCACTGGAGAATCCTTATAATTACTAAATATAGCTAAGCTAATTATAATTAAATACCATTGGGGTATTTAGGAGAAAGCAAAGAAAGAGTAATAAGCAGACTAGCTGATGTCAAAAGAAAAAAGAAATCCAGTGGAAATCCAGTGGAGCATCCACATCTTTAACACTGTGCTTTTGCTCTGGTTCTTCTTGCCTTAGTGAAGAATACTGCATGAAGGGGGGAAAAACAAGAAAGATAAAAGAGCCAAGAACGGTATCTTAATTTAGATCCCATGAGCTATGAGGAAATAACTGTAGGGCAAAATGCTACATGTTCATAATGATAATTTCAAGAGCAAATGTTGTTTCTACAGATCATCCCTGGGGGAAAAATGTCATGGATGGAATCTGTGGATACACTTTTGGCTAACAAAGGTAAGATTATTCTATTCTATTCTATTCTATTCTATTCTATTCTATTCTATTCTATTCTATTC
>WNWU01000050.1:4871033-4918417 GCA_012654045.1 Ptyas mucosa
TCTATTCTATTCTATTCTATTCTATTCTATTCTATTCTATTCTATTCCATTCCATTCCATTCCATTCCATTCCATTCCATTCCATTCCATTCCATTTCATATCCCATCCCATCCATCATATATTTCATTGTATTTTTATTTTTCCTCTCAAGAAATCCAAGGAGCTATATATACACTGCTCAAAAAAATAAAGGGAACACAAACAGAAGACATCCGAGATCTAAATGAATGAAATAGCCTTATTAAATACTTCCTTCGTTACATACAGTAGTTTTGTGTTCCCTTTAGTTATTTGAGCAGTGTATAAACTACTGTATGTAAAGAACACAGTATTTAATAAGGCTATTTCATTCATTCAGATCTTGGATGTCTTCTGCTTGTGTTCCCTTTATTTTTTTGAGCAGTATATATATTTCCAAACCTGATCTACACCGCTATTCTTCCCCTCCCTGATGTCAATAACCAGCAGACTCACATAGGCTTAATTAAGACCACTTTGCAGACCAAAACTTTATAGAGCACATCATTGTCTTTTAATTATACAAAAACAAAATGTATGAGATACCACAAAAACACCTTACAAAAATTATATACTAATAATTCCTGTCATAAAAATAAGTCCTAATAAAGGAACTCCAATACCTAATTCAGATTATACCTAGAGAAAAAGTCTTCAGTCCCAAAGGACATGGATGAATTATTTTGCACACCACAGATATCCCAAATTGCTGATGCAATATCTCCCAGTTGAAAACTGCTGAGCTGGCTGATCAAAGAAAGAACAAATACTCTAAAGCAAAACAAATGACTCATTTCAGATCTCACTTAGATCTCAATAAGGAAGTAGAAATCTCCTGAAATTTTCTGAATAGCCCTGCAGTAACTTCCCAAATTATATATACAGGAGGTCTAGATCTAGGGCTATTGATTCTTCAGGACCTCATGGTACACTGATCACACAGGGAAAGTCTATTTACACAGTGTAAATAGACAGTGAAGGATTCTCGGTTTGAATTATTTGTATCAGTATGTTACTCTGGGAAATTAACATAGAATTAAAAACAAAACAAAGTAAACAATAAACAAAACAACCACAACAACTTAATATAAAACAGCACAGAAGTCAAAACCACAACGTATTCAAGATCTTGAACTAATTTCAAGGGGACACTAATTGTGTCACCTCTTTATCCATCTATCACTCTGCCTGTTTTTTTGTTTAAGACTGTATTTTTCAACCTCAGTAACTTTAAGATATGTGGTCTTCAACTCCCAGAATTCCCCAGCCATTTTCCTCTGTCTTTCTGCCCAGGCACACTTGCAGACAACAAATGTTCTTGGACTTTCTTGTTGATAGGATGTATTGGCTAGGTGGTATGTTTTGCCTATTCCTATACTGTATTTCCTCTAAACAAATCTTGTTTCTGTTATAATTCTAAAAATTGATTTACTAATCATCAGTCAGATCAGATTCCTGCTCTTGGGAATGCTCACATAAACACCAGAACATTTTAGCTTCCAACCATGTGTAATTATTACCTATTAAAGGCATGGATATGGGGAATAGACACGAGATCAAAACTGGCTTTCATGGACCATTTGCTACTGGGAGTAACTGTGAAACACACAATTATAACCTAGTCTGGCCTGAGTTATGAAAGCCAGCTTGGTGACTGTACATCTCTTATTCCTTTTCATTCTTAGGAACAAGCAAATATTGAACAACTTTGGAAAATGTTGCCATGCAAACATATGGACTTGTCCATATAGCTACCAGGAGTCAATGCTAATTCAAAGACCCTAACTACTTTATTTAACAAAAAGTTTGGAACTTTGATCAAAAGAAGTTTGTGTGTGTGTGTGCGCGTGCATGTGCATGTGCACAAGACAGAGAGGGAGAGGGAGAGAGAAAGAGAGAGGATGAATATGTTCAAAATCCCTTTGAAAAATGGTCTGTCTGCATCAGGCAGTCTATGGCCCTTCCAATGGTGCTGAGCTAAAGCACTCAACATCCCTCATACTTGGGCAGATTGATTGTGACTGATAGAATTTAGAATAATTTATGTGTCAGTGAATGAAAAAGTTTTAGTGGTTATCTGGGCTTTGGCTTAATGAACTAATCTTTGTAGAATACTCATGATGGTTGAGTTTGAGTCCCTTGGTCCAAATGGTAAAATTCACCCTCCAGAATGGCCAGTAAAAAGGCCACTAACTCTTAGTAATCACTCACCAGAATGAATGGACACAAGTGTCATATTCTGGCATGACTGGCTTATATCCATAAAAGGTACTCATTGGTTCTCTTCCAATAAGAGCCAATTAAATTATTCTTATACTCTTCAGTGTATTTATTGATTTTCAGGCCAAGAAGTTGCTTATGTGTCCCCATTCTTTTTCTGGTTTTTCAGATGGCCTGGATGCATTTAGAACTTTCCTGAAATCAGAATTCAGTGAAGAAAATATTGAATTTTGGCTCGCTTGTGAGGACTTCAAGAAAACAAAGTCAGCAGCTAAAGTTGCTTCAAAAGCCCAAAGGATTTACTCTGAATTTATCCAAGCTGATGCACCACAGGAGGTAACCCAGTTATGGATGCTTTAAAATGCTGTTTTCTACTTACAAAAGAAAAAGAATGAATTTCTTTATCAGTTTGGATATATACATTTTATTTTTATGCATGATTATGATCATGTTGCTTATCTAATACCCCAAATGGTGAGATGATCAAAGAAGCCATGTATTGTGGCTGTCCACATGTATTGATGGATGATTTCTCTTAATTCAACCTAAAAATTCAACCTAAATTCAACCTAAAAATAAGAACAAGGATTATGAGCATTAGAGTGAATTCTTTTTGGATGAATGACTGTTCTGGTTTATAAGAGCTACCAGAAACTGTTCACCAAGTGGATCAGCAAAGTAGAAATATCTTCCAACTCTTCTAGAGGAAGCATTCATAAAGCTTTTCTGTAAAAAGACTGACTTGGGTGTGTCCCTTAGATAATTATTTTCTGTTTTTCTATCTCCCTTTTGAGAAAGGCCCTGGAGCAGATGGTTAAATTAGTATTCCAGACTCTCTTTGATAAAAAGAGGTTTCCAACCTGGGTTCAAGTCTGATTTGAGGATGGAAGTATGGATAGTTGCCTAGTAGTAACTGGACTTCTGTGGCATTAACTTTGAGGATCTACTATGTTACAGGATTTGGGGATGATAACATACATGCATGCAACTTAAAAACTTTGGAACCTCTTACAGTATGAATTTTGGCCCACAATCTTCAGCATGATTAACCGAAATTAGATGTTACTGGGGGAAAAATATAGCTGAAATGTCAAAAAAACTCATTGCACAGAACATAATATTGGTTGTGTTCCATACAACTGAAATTCAGACATTGTTCCCAGAGAATACAGAAAGCAAATTATCACTGAAAACAATCCAATAAACCCATTTTACACTGAGTTAGATTATTGTTCTTTTTAGCCCAGTATTGTCTAATCGGATAATACACCATCAACTATCCTGCATCTGTTTTTGATGACAATGTTCAGAATCCTCAGAGTCCAGGGGAAAAGGCCTTCACATCCCTCTTCATATGATATATTATATTAAAATTGGTCAGGGATTGTGATAATTATAATTCAAACATTTGGTAGATGCCAAGTTGATGAATCAGACTATGTAGTAAGTGCCACACTATAACATTTTCCAATAGTCCCAAGGGAAAAATGCATTGGCAGGCTTTTGCAGCAGAAGACAATGAGAAAATTAAAATATTCAAAAGCAGAACATTCACAAGTAACAAGGGCAGAGGCAAGCAAACCATGCTTATCATCTTGGAATAGAACAATAAAAGGAAATACAATTCAGTTCAGTTAACAGCTTAAAAAACAATATTATTACTAGTTTTAGATGTATAGTATATATTGCATAAATCAAAGTTATTTCTATCTTGTGTCACTAGTAGAAGTTATTCTGTTCCAAAAAGCATTCATTAAAGCATTTTATAGTTCTTCCTACCTTCCTTGGCTTTGATTTCTAGTTTAGTGGTCAGTTTGTCTCTGATTGTTTTACTGACGAATGCAAGGGAATAAAATATCTAAACAGGCAGAACCAGTTTCATTTGATTTTCTGTTTAAAAACATGCTGTTCAGCCTGGTTTCCCATTTTTATACATGACTTAGGTCTGTTGACAGTTTGGTGCAATACAACCAATTATCTCACAACGATAGTAAGCTGATTCAATCAAATGGTCTCGTTTCTGCTTCTCTTTTGAACTTTCACATTTGATTTGGAAACAAAATACTAAAATCTTCAGATTCACGCTAAGAATTTTAATGTTCATAAAAGTTCAGTGATTTAACAGGTAGAGTGACAAAGAGAAGGCTGAAGTTGTCAGATCAAGCTTTAATTGAAGTAAGAATGAAGGCTTTCTAAAAAAAGAGAAAGAGAGAGAATTTATGGTTCTGTTGAATACAGGAAAATGTAATTCCTATAGCTTTCTATATTAGAAGATTGGGATTATTTTTTAACTACCTTAAATGTATACACACTGAAATTCAATAATCAAATATTAACCAGGTGAGAAAAAGAATGACATAAATACATACATATTGAGCATGAAAATTCTGGAGTCATCTTATTTGCCAGAAAACCTGTTGCTGTTTTTGGTGTTGTTATTATGATAAATGGCTTTGGGGAGTAGAAAATTAAATTAAAATTAGTATTCAATATTTTAGTAACAAAAGCCTGACCTTCCTGCTGTTTTGCATCAAAGAGTGTATTTTGGGATACGATTCAAATTTTATTTGCTTTTGGCTCCCAGACAACATTTCATATATCCAGTAGAATAAACAATTGTATTTCCTGCAGATAAACATTGACTTCAATACCAGAGACCGCATCATGGAGGCTATCTCGAAACCAACGCTCAACTGTTTTGATGATGCTCAAAAAATAATCTACAGCCTCATGGTCAAAGATTCATTCCCACGGTTTCTGAAGTCAGAAGCTTATAAAGAACTGGCAAATAAGGAACTGAAAAGAAGTCAAAAAAGGTGGCTGCCATTTTTCTAAAGGTCAAGTTCAAAATCAATTTGGAATCTCTTAGCATCTCTATACTGATGGCTAGCAGGGTAGGTGACTCACTAATACAATCATTTGCAAAATTGAAATTGCAGGTTTTAAAACATGGAGTTTGGTTTTATTTTTTAAAATTTAAATACCTAGTAATTAAGTTATTTTCACATTGTGTCTATTCTCTTAGTTTTCCATTATAGGGAGTATGGATTTTTTTAAAAAAAAATATATCTTACTGAAAGCTTCATGTGACAGAACTCAAATGTGAGGCTTTTGCATTTTGCTTTCAGCTAAGACTAAAGAAAATCATAATAAGTGATGTCATCCAATTTTTTGTCTTATCTACTTAATTGTAAATATGTAATAGAGAGCCAGCTTAGTGTAATGGTTAAGGCACCAGGCAACCCACTTCTGAAAACTTCAGGGATTTATCCAGGAGTCAATACTGACATGAAGACACAATATCTATTTCCATATCTAGACTGTGACCATAGTAGGTAAAAGTCTGATTTGTTGTGTGAGTCTTTTATGGGTTTTTTCAGGGGTGCTATTCAGCAGGTTCTGACAGGTTCTGGAGAACTGGTAGCGGAAATTTTGAGTAGTTCGGAAAACCGGCAAATACCACCTCTGGCTGGATTTTGCAGTATCCTTCCCCTGCCATGCCCACCAAGCCACGCCCACCAAGCCACGCCCACAGAACCGGTAGTAAAAAAAATTGAATTCCACCACTGGTTTGTGTGTGTGTGTGTGTGTGTGTGTGTGTGTGTGTGTGTGTGTGAAATGTCCTTCCCATGTTCACTTTTTTAAAGTCGCATAAATTATCTCTACCATTGTCAACCAATGATGCTTTCTTCTGGAAAGTGCCTGTGAGGGAAAGGAAAGAAGGAGGTTGGAGTGGAGAACACACAGAAGAAACTGAACCCCCTTACCTGTATATGGAGTGACCCTGTACTTATTACTCCCTAATAGATAACTACAAAAAGGGACATATCTGCACTTGGAGTGCAGGAACAGTCTTGCTATTTTCTCCTTGCCTCAGTCTTCTACTATTTTTTTTTCTTTGAGTGGAACATAGCTTTTCCTGGCTTATTCCAGCTCCCACATTGTTCTCGGCTGTGATAGCAATCGTGCAATGGCAGAAATGCCCCCTTATTGGACTTTCCAAAGTTTTTCCTAAAGTCTGCTGCTGCCTCTGTGGCAGGTCTTGCTCAGTAACATGGTGGTTGTAACACTGGTATGACATATCCACCATGTCCATTTTGAAATCCAGATATTTATTATTGTTATTTTTCTTTTTTCAGACTAGCTGCTTTTATGCTGATCTTTCTTTAAAAACCACTAGTATACTAGGTGTGAAGTGTTACAATTACTACACTATTTAGAACAACCTGTTATTAAATAGCAGTTATTGAGGAAAAGCAGGAAAAATGCAAAATGGTGGTTGTGTTGGCATATACGTGCATTTTGATGCCTGAAGTTTGTATAGTTTGTATACATGTATTTTAACTCTGTGTTATTATATTACATAACTATAACTTCTCTATCTCACTATCTCTCTCTCTCTCTAGCTCTGTGCCTATCTATCAACTCTGAGAAAGGATAGAAAAGAGATGGACAGTTTCTTTCTTGACATTGTAGTTTCAGTGGTGCAATAAGAGAGTGATATGTAAGCATATTGATTCAGGGTTGTTCATTCCTGAACCTGATGCATAATAGACAAGAATGCTTTTTGGTAGGGACTTTCCCAGTTCTTCAGAAGAAACCTTGACTAAAATAGAACTTTATATATTTCCAGTAAAGTTTTCATCTCAGGAAAGTCATTGCTGTTGTGTCAGAGTTACAGAAAGATACCTCAACTTGTTGTCTATTAACCTTTCAGAGCAAGCTGGGGTCTTTTATTCCATGAAACCACTGAAGATGATAGTTTCAATACTTTGCTGCCTGCTGTGTCACTTGTAATTTTAATTTGATATGATCTGTTCTTAATTGAAACTGTTGCTGGAATTGTATTAACATTATTAATTAAAGTTACCTGCCTTGTGAGCATGTACGTAAAATGTTAAAATATGAGGAATTAAAATTTAGATTTTTATTTCTGAATGCTTCATGTTTTTTATAAAAGATGTGCAAACTACTCCTCTCAGAAGAGCATTTAGCATCACAAAGGAAGAATTTGTGTATCAGTGTTTGCATGAAATCATTTCCTATATGACATGTCCCCTGTACCATGTTTGCATTTCACATTGTTTGAAATACATATTTCTTTGACAATACAATTCTAGAATTTAAAAATAGATACAGATATTAGAAATTAGAACCTTAATAGAATAGAATAGAATAAAAGAGTCAGAAGGGACCTTGGAGATCTTCTAGTCCAACCCCCTGCTTAGGCAGAAAACCCTACACCACTTCAGACAAATACTTTTGGCTAGTAGGAAAACTAAATAAATTTTATGTAAGAGTTTAATCAAGCTACACAGAAATTATTCATATATATTGTTTGCTGGTGGAAGTGGCAAAACTAATTGTTTTAATTTTTTTTTTTAAAAAAGGACTTAATCCAATTTTGTTTCCACTTGGAAAATGCTTCTGGACTTTATGCTTGAAACAGGAAAAAAAATGAAACTTCGGTTTTAGGTTTTGAGATTAGAATGATTTTGTAATTGTAACAATAGATAGCAGTCACTAAATATGTAAAACAAAAAGTTGCGGTTTCAACTGTACTTTGTATTCTACTTCAATGAAAAATGTTAGAAGACAGTACTTTTTCCTCTCCTTTTTACCTGGCACTCATCTCCCCTATTTTACCCTTCTCTATTCCCCCATGATCTTTCTTTTCATTTATACTTTCTATTATAATAAACTTTAATAATAATAGAAAATAAATTATTCAATTATATTGAAATGCTTCCTCCATCATACCTGTTGCTACTGGGATTTAGACGTACATAGGGATTTTTTTAAGTGTCAAATAAAAAATACATTTAATTATATCTCAGCCACAGTCCTTAAACAGATGTTATGGAAATGTGTGAAGTATTGAGTTCATTTGCCCTTGAGATCAAACTTGTAAATAATACCAAATGTTTTTTAGTGGCTCAGTTGTCAACACTTACAGAAATGCTTCCCTGACTATAGCAGCACTTTGTTTTTCTCCCTTGGGTACAATTTTCAGCACATAAGTGTTTACATTTTTGCCAGATGCTTTGGTGGTTTTTCGCAAGTCACCATGCTCCAAAGAATGTTGTCATTGCTCAGAAACTTGGAGGGTGGGGTGGGAGGTGGGTTGTCTCCAGTAGAAAAATTCAGTAAGAAGAAAATCACATATTTGGGGCATGTGATCAGATGATGGACTAGAAAAAACAATAGATTGTTAAGGCTGAGGGAAGAAGAGAACAATGCAAAAGATGAATGTATTGGATCACATCAATTATTTCAATATCTTTGGTAGAGCTGTTTTTTAATAGAGAACATTTGCCCATATATTCACCAGGAACCAAATCCAAATCAATGGCATTTAACCAACTAATAAGAAAATCATGGACGTTCCAAATGTTTCTGTAAAATGGCTATAATATATCCCACATATATGAATGAAGCATCTCCATGATCACATAATGAGCTCCTTGGGAAACATTATGTCCAATCACTATGCAGTGTCCATTTTCCTACATCTCAAGAAGCAAGCTATATAAACCTATGCCCTTGCTGTGAAAAGTACATGTTGGGCGCAGTAGTTCTCTTTTGATGGCCACCAAATTTAGGCATGGGCCATAAATGGAAGGATAGTAAGCCATCAATCTTCAAGGTTCATCAACAGGCATTTTCAATTGCCATAAATGATGTCATTATGTGATGAATATATTTGGCTCCTATTGATTTCTGCTATGACCTGAACTTCAATGAGAAAGGCATCATTCTATTGTTTACATACTGTGAAGCACATACTGTGACAGTCAAACTGTTCAAAGGAATTACAAATACACCCTAAGGTAAATGCTCGAATAAATAAATAGGGATATGAAGAAGTTGAAATGTACAGCTAAGGTAATTAAATAGCCATGATCAGTGCAGAACTCATTTTCAATAATGACTAGAAAAGTCTGAGATTCCAGAGAAGGCTTAAAAGAACAATTTTTTCAATTTAGTATGCCAACAAACACAAGGAACAGTAATAGCTTTTGTAAGAACTGTCCATACAATCAATGGAACTATCTGTGGGAATACAGGCAATATAATATAATATAATATATTGTATTAGGCAATACAATATATAACATGTGTGATATAAATAAGACATCAATGCATCTAAATGACTTATTTTATGCAATTCCTTATAGAAATATAGGGGAGAAATGATACACTTACATCTGCTTGACCAACTAGAGCATTCTTCAGAAGTTTGGACATCAGTTTTCAGAGCTCTCAGTTAGTATTGCTGAGAATTTGGGAAGGGGCATGAGGGGGTTGAAAACATACTTTTAGGACATCAAGGTTGAAGAAAATAGCCTTTCCTCAAAAAGATATATGGGGCAGTGAGGGATAGAAGCCCTGTTTGTAGACTTGTACCCCTAGTAGTACAAAGTGAAGGTGAAAAGCAAGCTTCTGAGCTATCTTAAGAAAAATATGCATTTGATTATCTCAACCGCTGTGATGAAAAACCAAAGGGACGGTTGTAGTATGGAGCAGAAACTATAGTAACTATAGCATGTGGGAAAAATAGATTCACTAGGACTTAAACTCAGAGCAGGAACAAACTGCTGGATTGACCTGGGTCGGCAGTAGACCAAACCATTGCTTTGGGCATCTGATGGAAGCATGATAGATATTTCTGCTTACTATGAAAGTGTATATATGTGTTTTATTTATATATTTGAAAATAATAAATGAGGAAAGCTTTAAAATATATTGAGGTTTACATTCACACACAATAAATCTAATGGTTTCTATTCATCTTTTAAACAATATTTCGATTTTCCATTATTTACTACAGTCCTGTTCGATGCAAGCTTAATCCTATTCATAATCCTGTAATTAAAAATATATTACATGGTAGCCTTGTTGCTTAACATTCTTTTCAATAACTATATAAAAGTATGTTTTAAATGTTGAATAGGGAGGAGGAACTTTGCAGCAGCAGACTGAATGATTAAAAATTCCTGTTTCCCAATAACAATACTAATTGGGTTACAAAATATTATTTGCAATTAATGTTTAAAAATCTCAAAGGGTTGTTGGGTAAAGTATCTAGGTAATTAAACTTAACTCTCTTGCAGATATTCAAGGGGCTTCTAAGTTGGGCAGTAAAAATTCTAAACATCCATATACATGAGCCCTTTCACTTTTCTTCCAAGAGATCTCGTAAAGGCAAATTATCTGACAGCATAACAAAGCATGGTCTTTGAAGTAACTTAATGTGAAAGCTGCATTCATTAACTAATATTATCTAGCTATTTACAGATGCTACTCCTGGAATTGATTACTGCAGTCTTAGCTAAGGAAACACACTTCTATTCATGTAATATATTCCAGAACCACGGTTTAATTTTATTTTAAGTGAGAACTGACTAAAAGACAATTGCTCATAACAATTACCCTATAAAATATCAATTCAAGTTTTCTGCTGTTTATAACATGGAGATATACACACACAAACACACCCTTTTCTCTTGTTATTGCCACAGTCAACATCAACTATTGCCAAATCATCACACCCCAAATTTGTTGGGATTACAATTCCTGAAGTTCCAAACTAGAGAACTGAAGTTATAACATTGACAAATGATAAGAGAAGAATTTGCAAGTGACAAGAGAAAAATTAGTTTAATTCAATCTTCTCCAACTTCACTATCTTCACATGTGTTAAGATTACAGGAGAGTGGGTGGATCTGCAGCGTTGGCCATATGACATGGCCAAACACCTATGATAACAGTTTCTCCCCAATTTTTCCCCTAACAAAACTTTCTATTGGGCCTTTGGAATATATATATATGAAATGGAAAGTATAACCAGATGAATGAAGAACATTTTAAGAATGAAATGTGCATGTTTACCTTGTATAGTATAACCAAGACATTGATCTCCCACAGCTTTTCTGACCATAGTTGATACATTAAATACAATTTTCCCCTCCACTGAATCATATGTGCTGCTTTGCTATAATCCCTTGTAGTCATAAACATGTATGAATGCAGCATATTCTTACCCAAGTGATAATTGCATGTTTCAAACTTTTTATCACTATACACTAAAATCAACCTATCAACGGTATACAATTCAGCAACTGTGTATGACAGGATAAAAGCCAACCAATGGCTAGTGCAACTAGAAATAAAACTCAGATTTTAAAAATGAGATTATTGTATAAATTGAATATCAGCCATGATTATATATATGATTCTGGCCACCAGCATACCCTTTGCTGTTGCTGTTATTTATAAGCCAGAAATGTTATGCACACTAATACAAGAAAGAAGTATGTATTAATCTGAATTTTATGGCAATTTTATAGGAACAGAGAATCTTGAACTCAAATGAGCTGATTACATTGTTATTCCTTTTTTTTTGTTTTACAATACTTTTATATAACCTAGCAGTTCATTAAAAACATATGGAATTAGCATAAATAATTCCAAACCAAAATGTCCATTCATTCAATCAACAGCCTACAAAACTTCAAACATTTGATCAAAACCATCTGAACTTTCAAAACACATTCCAGAGTGTACAGCCATTATAGATACAGACCATTTAGGGTCCATGATCACCCATAAGATGAGTCTCCCAATATGTCACTGCATGATAAACAACTACGCTAATTTTTTTCAAAGGAAATAAAGGCATGCAGAGTTTTACAGGCAAAAAACCAGTATTCTGAATTTGATCAGCAAACAGAGCAGCAACTGCCAAGAACAAGGATAAAGCTAGCATGCCAGTGTGTACCCATTAGCAGCCTGATTGTACATTTTCTACCAAGTAAAGCTTCTGAATCACATTTAATGGCAGGCCAGGTAAAGTATATTACATTAATCATAGGCATGAATCACTGTTGCCAGGATATCCTGATCCAGGTAAGGCCAAGCTGACAAACCAGCTGCCACTGGCTGAAAGCTCTGCAGGCCGTAGTTTCCACCAGCATGAAGGACAAGTCCAAGAGATGTTATGGAACCATAATGTTTCTGGAGAAACAGCAATATGATTACACCTGAGACTTTCTACCAATCCAGACCATTGCCTTTAGATACCTGAACAAAAGTTCTACAACATGGGAAAACACTGACAAGGCTTTTATGCTGACATGGGCATCAACGTGATTGGGGGGTGGGGGTGGGGTAGGAATGCTCTTGGTTAGCTATCTGCTCAGAATGTTCTCACCAATTGGAGAATCCATGATATAGCCAGCTTTCTATATATTAGTCAAAGTGATTTCCTTGAAGATTTTCTGAACATTTCAATAACCATTATATTTTCTCCATTTTTTTTAGCAGTATCTAGAAATGCCTAGTAATTTATCAAGTTGGAAACTAACATGATGGAGAAGAATCTAGTCTTATTAATTTGCAATACAAAGTTGACAAAATCTAACCCATGAAAGGGAGGGCAAGTTGTTCAGTAAGGTCCATCAGAAAAAGATACAATTGGGTTTACACAACTGGTAAGCGGTTGGTGCAATACCTGTGCATGGACAACACAAACTCTTTCACACACAAGCACAGGTAGAAAACATCATAATCTTCAGCAATTCTGACCTCAGTTGTTGATTTGTTTGCATTTGATTGAAAAAGAATTCTGGCATTTGAGTTAAATCAATGTGTGGGTTATTCTAAGAGTCAGTTGCAAACCTTGCAATTGGCAGAGTCACCCCAAGACACTTTGCTGCTAGAATTATAAAGCAATACTAGCCCATTCTATGTATAGGGGCACCCTGGACTTGAACTGAAGTTCATTTCCTTTCTGCCAATAGGATAGTGTCCTAAATCCCAGTGCAGGCTAATTTAAAGGTTCATTATAGGCTGCTTGGCATACAGATAGCTTCATTCTTCTTTGCAGGGTGTGTTCATGGGTGTACATGTGGATACACAAATTTCCAGAAAGAATGATCACTGTTTCTCAATATCTGCAATTTATAACAATTGTTTTCACTGTACCTTACAGTAGGACCAGTTCTGAATTGTAGTATTTTTTTTTCTTAGATGTGCCCTTTCAACCAAAGATTGAATCCATTATCTGTAGTCCATTATATCTAGACTAGATGTGGAATATAATTACAGGATCACTTGTTTAGTCTTCAATCTCAGTCAGTTGGATCCATTTGGCATCTTCAGTCAAGGCTGTGTAGGCCAAATGGTTCCAATAATTGGTCAGGAAGATCCTAGGTGCAATATTTCCTATCTGGCATTTAAATAGGATTACCATAATTGAGCTGCAAAGCTCCAGATGGCCACAAAATGCCAGTTAAGTAATGCAATTATTATAGCCCTAGTTTAATAGAAGTAAAGTCAAGATTAATTATATCAAGCTTGACTTTACTTTGAAGCCAAGAATCATTAAAAACAATCTTTATGGACATGTCCACATAATTTTCTTGGCAGCAATATGGAGGTTTGTCACAGTGGTGGGTTGCTACCGGTTCACCCCAGTTCAGGCATGCGAGCAAACCAGCAGCAAAGGTAAGTGAAACCCACACAGCTGCCTCCTGGATTAAAGTTTGTTTTGTTTTGTTTCATTTTACTTTATATACTTTATATATCCTAGTACCGCCCTGTGATTTTCTATTCAAATGCTAAATATATCCAGGTACAGACTAGATATGTCACAGCTTAGTTTTTTTCAATATTAGCCTGGATGGACTAGAACAGGGGTGTAAAACTTGTGGCCTGTGAGCCGGACACATCACATACTGGCTCCGCCCTGCCCGGTTTAGCGAAGGGGGAAAAAGTCCCAATACATCACATGACTATGCCGTGACTATGCCAGTTTGACACCCTTGGACTAGAAGGTCCCTATTAGTAGTTTAATGGTACCATAATAATAATTAAATAATAATAGTACAATAGTGGTTTACTTATTACTACCAGTAATGCTTACTAAATAATTGCTTTATATAGAAGGAAGAACTGAGATTCTGTTTCTTTTACCTGGAGATCTGTTCATATTTGTCTACTGCTTCACATGCATACACAGCTGACCTCTGTTCTAGCTGACTTTGGAACAAATGTTTGAGGATTGAATTTCCAGCCAAGCAGATGCCCTCCATGTCATTTTCTTCCCACCCACTCTGTTTTAGACATCATCAGATCCATTTAAAAAAATGTGAACACTTACTTGTTTAATGAAGCAGAGTAATAGGAGGTGGTTAACAAAATTAGTAAAGTCAGATGGCAATTAGAAAATGGCACTTAGTGTCATTATATGATAAGGGAGGGGTTGTTTTAAACCTTATTAGAAAAGTTAGATGAGCGTTATATATGTTTGCTACTTTGAGTTACTTATATAGTAATAAAGGCAAAATAAAAATCTAATAAATAAAAATAAATCAATTTACTAGCTGTTTAAGGATGTGTTTTTTTCTGTGATTGTAAATGTATTATAATGTATATGGATTTTATTGCTTCTATATTTTTTAACAATTTAATTTTTACAGATTAATTGTGATTTTGTTTGGAAGATGCATCCAGTGGAGGGCATGTCATAAATAACATTTGTGATTATTATTTGCTTTTAGTTCCTATTCCTATTTACAGAAGTTTTATAGCATATTTGTTATTTATTTAAGTTCTTTGAAGGCAATAGAAACCTTTCCTTTTGGACTGCAAGATTAATTCTGAAATGCATTAAACAAGGAAAACACAAACTATATAAACTAGATTTCCTATTTAATCCTCTTCAAAATATGTTTTATAAGAACTCCACTGATATACTATGAGGAACTCATATTCGTGACATTGAATATTTATTTAACCACAGAAACTCAATTGTGTTGAGTTTGGTATTTGGTATTCATTTTTAAACTCTTAGGTATTCAAGCATTTCCAGTATTTGAAATTCTTCTAATTGTTCCTTACAAAAGCAACAATGTCGGCTGGCATATTATTTTATCAACAGCAGAGTGTTTTATGAACACTTTAAACAGTTCTCATAAAATGAACAGAGGTGGTATCAGGTAGGCCTGGACCACATTATTGTTTGCAATGGAAAATGTTTCCATTCGTAATCCAAATGGAAAATATTTGAATCTAGTCTAAATTCTGTCAACAATTTCAACATTGACGTCTGAAGTTTATTTCCAGTAAGCCTATTTGAATGGTCAAACTAATTTACCATTTAAAACACCTTTAGACCACATGTACATTCGGATGCAAAAGGAAAAAGAAAAAAAAAGACAATGTTAATATCAGGATGTCTGCAGAAATGCATTTGATGATGCTTTTGGAAATTTTATGATATGCTAACAGAAACAATAATACTGATTATTGGAAAGATTCTAAATCAGTGATGGCTAATCTTTTCTGGACCAAGCGCCAAAGCGCATGCATGCATGTGTGAATGTGCACGTGGCCCCCGTGCATGCGCCCCACCCATGCATGCATGTGTGCCCATGCATGTACACATGCCACTCCACATGTGCCCAGGCATCCTGCGCATGCGCACATGTCCCCCCACATGACCCCTGTGCATGCACCAGCTGGTCAGCAGGAGGCACGTGCGCATGCACAGCAGAGGTTAACTGGGGTGATGGCTCACGTGCCCACAGAGAGGGCACTGCGTGCCACCTGTGGCATGTGTGCCATAGGTTCGCCATCATGGTTCTAGATGAAGCCACATAAAAGTTTCTCAAATTTTATAGTTGTTTACAATAAGAGCAGAATACTAGCTAGGATTGGAATTCAACTATGATTATTCCACTGGAAAATCTGTCCTGCTTATTATTCTATTAATTAAAATAATGCTACAGGTTGCTACAGACTTCTTGTAACTGTGTATCAATTAAAACATTAGACTTAGCAAAGTAATACTACATACACAAAGTACACAGAGGAAATCCAGTGTACTAGATAATAGCCTCATAGCTCAGGTCAACAACCATTCATTTTTACTTTCCTAAGTCGAGAATTATATACATTATTCTTCAGTTTGACAACCCCATGTAGACTTTCAATAGTTATAAATATCCAGATTAAAAACTCAGGAACAATCTATTCTAAAACAAATAGAACCTTTTCTTTAGCCAAGTTACTCTGGCTTCTGAATTATTTCTGTAAAGAAAACAAAAAACCCCAGCATGCATGTCAATTAAAATTGTTCAACTTTCAGGCCTTGCAACTACTGTTGAACAATACAATCCTACACTATACGTGGAATGGAATGGAATGGAATGGAATGGAATGGAATGGAATGGAATGGAATGGAATGGAATAGAATAGAATAGAATAGAATAGAATAGAATAGAATAGAATAGAATAGAATAGAATAGAATAGAATAGAATAGAATAGAATAGAATTTTTTATTGGCCAAGTGTGATTGGATACACAAGGAATTTGTCTTAGTGCATATGCTCTCAGTGTACATAAACAGAAAAGATACATTTGTCAAGAATCATAAGGTACAACACTTAATGATAGTCATAAAGTATAAATAAGCAATCATATGGTACACAGGGTACATAGCATACTTCCTGTACATTTGGAAAACTTCCACTGGATTCAGTGAGGCTTGATCTCAAATACTACCATAATTCATCCTAAAAATTAAATTTCCCATAAAATTCTCTTATAAAATTCCAGTTTATAAGACTGTAAACTATAGAATACATTCATAGACAAAAATTACTACCAACTGTTCTTCCTTTTTAGAAGGAACTGTTCTTCCTTCCTATTCCTTTAAATAATTACATCTCAGGATATTGTGGACTACATTGCTAAATATGTTCAAGTTCCATCAAAATAATATAGCTGAAACTTGATGCAATTCAAGAATAGAATACAGTATACAGTCTGTTCAAGCATATACTATGCGGAAATAGGAGAAAGCTATTTATGGCCAGGCACAAATTATTTCAGTTTCCAATACATAATCAGAGCATATTCAGAAATATGTAGTGTACTTCCTGAATGAAGTGGCTGCATTCAGTGCATTGAATTATGTATTCAATATGTAGAAGTTTCTTCTTCTTCTTCTTCTTCTTCTTCTTCTTCTTCTTCTTCTTCTTCTTCTTCTTCTTCTCCTCCTCCTCCTCCTCCTCCTCCTCCTCCTCCTCCTCCTCCTCCTCCTCCTCCTCCTCCTCCTCTTTTCCCCTACTCCTCCTCCTCCCCCTCCCCCTCCACTTCCAATGGTGAGGGAGATACAAAGTTCTGCTTCCTGCTCTTCTGGTGGTCTCAACCATTGTTATGTGATGCTGTTGTAGTGTGCCTTTGATGTTGGCTCCCCATCTTCTTCTGCATCTCCCTCATGTTCTTTGACCTTCTCCTTATTTTGCATATGCCTTGTATGATATGAAATCCCAAAGAATATTCCTACCTTTTAAAATCAGAAACATGGTGGGGAAATAAGTATTGAGGTGAAGTGCTTTTTAAAATTGGAATATTTCATTGTTTGGTGGTATCCTGCAAAGTATTATCTTGACATGACTAGACTACAAAAATTCTGCCACATACCTTGTCAGAAAAGTTTAGCATTATAGAGATTATAGAGGTATTATCCTAGGACTCCTTTACCTCTACACTCACAATAGAAAAAGCCATGTAAAAGATTTATCTCTCGGAGCTCCATTTGGTTCAAAGCTTCCTGCCACTATTCCAAGCTTAGCTCTTGTCATTGATGTCTAATGAAATGTTTTCTATTTGGAATCTCCTCTGATAACTAAGCAGCCTTCTCTCTAAGGATTGCTAGTTGTTGTGCAAACTGGACATTTTAAATTTCATTCAAAATTGAATTTCTAGGACAGATGGACTGCACTTTACTCCAGCTGTAATCACTTAGCTGAATGGAATGAGATTAAATGCTAATGGAGCAGGACTATTGCATTTACTTAATCCCCTAACACTATGTAGCCCTTTTAAAAACAAAATTAAACATGTGCTTTATTGTTAAAAGGGTTCAAAGAAGGCCTTGTGGGCCAATATATATTATCCTGGTCATTTTGTCTACAAAACACAGCACTTCAAAACTAAATTGTGGAATCTGTAACATCCTCATTCATATCCTTGCTATATAAATGCTCATGGTTATATTTTTCTTCATTTTATTACTAGGACACCTCTTTTCATTTTGTTACAAAATGTGCTGTGATGCTTAAAATCTGGAATATTGCATTATTTTTCAAATAGGAAATACATTTCCAAACTCCGCTATTTTTAATGAAATAAAATGCAGTTCACCCTATAGCTTTTTCATGATTACTTACGATCGCTGGTACTGGGTAAGAGAAAAATGCAAAACTATATTTGTCTGTCTGTCTGTCTATCAAATTTACAGTATATAGCTGCCTATCTCATGGAGAGTGACTCTGGAAAATGTACAACAATCCAATAAAAAAATAAGAATAATCAGTTAAAACCATTATATAATATATAGGTACAGTTCTATCTAATGCCTCAATCAACCCTTTATTCCAAGCAACAACCAAAACCTCAGAAGGATCATGCAGCACATCTATGGAAAGAGCTCTCTCAGAAAACCCTCCACATCCATCAGTCACTGGGGTGGACCAATCTAATGGGCCCAGTCTCCCTGAAGTAGATCATGGGACCAGATAATCCCATAATAATCAAGGCATGATCCACTAGTACAAAGGGGAACACTGGAAATGAAGTCAAGCTATTTTGGCAGAAAGGTTGCTATGCAACAGGGAGGCTGGTACAATAGCCCAATCCCAACTGATCCCTTGAGCCCAACTTAAACAGATCTCACATCTGATGACCCGTTACGTAACACTCTCAGGAAAGCTAAATGTCTATGGAGATTCTCAGTCATCCAGGTCATGGTTGTCCCATAGGTACTTTTTCAAGAAGCCACTGGACTTTTTGATTTTTCTTTGAAGACATTTTGCTTCTCATCCAAAGCTGAAGAAGCTTCTTGGATGAGAAGCAACATGTCTTCAAAGAAAAATTAGAAAGTCCAGTTACCTCTTGAAAAAGCACCTTTGGGACTCAGGAAAGCTGAATTCTCAGATAATAATTCCTATTCCTTCACCCCTGTCCTGGGTTCTCAGCTGGTGTCACATAAAACCCAGACATATCTCAGAAAAGGCCAATACCCCACTTCCAGGCACAGCCAAGTCTTAATACTGCATGCCAAGTCAATCATGATCAAATCACAGACGAGGGAGGCCTTGTTACAGGACAGTCTAACATTTAAAAGCAGAAGCTGGACACCAGAACCTCTGAATCTCTTCTGTCTGAGTATCAGGACTGAGATCAAGGAGCCAGAACACGAAACAGTATAAAACTTCTATCAGCATTAAAAAGAAGAAATGAGCACAATTGCAAGTAATTTAACTGCCACTGTGACTCTTTGCTCAGATGAGGTTTAATTGCAACCTTAATGGGTTTTTTTCTCTCTCTTAAAAGCAGAATGGGGAGGCTGACTGGTTTTCATGGAACATCTCCAAAGTTCTTTATCATTTATGTGTTGCTACAATTATCATTACCCATAAATCTCCAAATATATAGTTTCATACAAACCCTGTCTTTGCATATTAATACAATTCTCTCTTTTTTAATGTTTTTAATAAAATAACTACAATGTGCATCCTCTTAAAATCTCAGCTCTCGGTAGGATACAGAACCTGTATGCAACTTCTCCACATGTATTTCTTTTAATGCAAGTTCCTTGAAGATCTCTTTTCACATCCTGATGGCTGTTCTTGGTTATGTTACTTACTCCAAGGCAGACCTTTTGTTCAAACCCTTCAGAAACAGACATACTTTCTTTGCAACATCAATTTTTCATGTGTTTCTTTTCCCACTGAGATCATTAGCGGGAAAAAGAAATAAACCAGTGAATTTGGTTCAGTGCTGCCACCTGCTGTTGTTAAATGAATCACACAGTTGTTAATCCAGCTCCCCCCATTGTCCGCTTGTTGGAAGCCAGCTGGGAAGGTGACAAATGACAATCACATTACCCTGGGATGCTGCAATCGTGGTAAATACATGTTAGTTGTCAAGTGCCTGAATTTTAATTACATGACCATTGGGATGCTGTGATGATCATGTGAAGATAATTTGTAAGTCAAGTACTAGCAGTAACCATATACTTTTAGATGCTTCCACACACTGAATGTTTCCTACAGCCTGGGTTCAGGTTTTAAAAACTTTTAAAAAAGAAACACTTTAATAATAGAAAATGCCTGTCTACAGTATTTTTCTGTTTATTATCTTCCAGGCTGTTTGGTTTGAAAAGAGATTGGGAGTTTTGGTAATTACATTGCATATTAGATAATTGCTAGTTATTCAGTTTGTCATCATTGTATAGGAAGGAGGAGGAGACGGTGACGAGTTTTGTCCCCCAGCTTAATAACAGAGCTAGCTCTAGAAGATTTCCTCGTCAGAGAATGTTTTTATTTTTACGCTTCCACAGAAATAATCCAACAATGACATGATTGGTAAATGTCACTGGAATCAGTGAAGTTAGCAGCTTCGTTTCCAATCTTCTGAACACAAAGAGATTTACAATAACTATATCATTGTGATTATATTTTTTTCTTTCTTGTCAGAAAGCTAAGTTCCTAATATAATTAGTCATACAAGGACGCACTGTGCCCGGGGCATTTTGTATTTTTCAAACAATATAATTCCTAGCTTTACTCTTAAGAAAAGAATAATAAAAAATGGTAAGCTTGTAATGACTTTTTTGTTGTTGTTGTACCAAACATATAACCAAATTTCCCCTTGTACAAGTTTATTTCCCATGGAAAAAGTAAGGCAGAAAAGCAAATGGAAGCCAGGAAGAAGAAAGAGCTGTCAAAAGATATCAAACTTTTTTTAATCAGAATAGCTATGTTTTGTTCTGGAACTAAATATGCTATCATAGACAATTCCCCTAAATATGCTTACCGCACACATTATTTTTTTGCACGAGTGTATGATTGTGTATAACTCTCTGTCTCTCTCTGTGTGTGTGTGTGTTATATAAGCTCAAGGTATTCTGTAATGCACTTTCTTTCACAGTTTTATTCCCACAATAATAAACCCAGGAGGTAGGTTGGACTGGGACCTCCCACAGTAATCCAGCAAGCCTTTAAGGTTGAGGTTGGATGTAATTATTTTGTCTAGAAGGACAGAAAAAGGTAAAACCCTCTCACAAAATATAACTCCTAATTCATATTGTGGTTTTTCAAGGTTCATGTTGCCTATTGTTCCCTCATAATTCAAAACTTTAGATAAATTGCCTTTTCATACAGCCTTCAATTTTCCATTTCTTTTATTTTAAAGAAATTATTTAGTTTTTTCAGGTATGATTAAGATTCAACGTATATTTTATTGTGGAGCGCCAGCTTTCTTAATGCAGCACTTGAGGCTACACTGTGTGTCTCATTTCTAATAACAGAATCAGCATTTTACACATTCTGTTCGGAATATCTGGCAGCTTGTTTAATGCCTTCACATTTCCCTGATTAAAAATTTACCACAGTTTTCTTTTTAGCAATAATAAAATAACAATAATAGAATCTTAACATAACAGTCTCTCTCCACGTAGTCTAGCACACCACTTGGATCTCAAGTATGTAATTTTCTGAATAGGGAAAGAATGTCATCGTAGTTAATTATTTTCATGCCGTCATTTCCATTTGCTACTGTACAAAAGATAAACAGTATAATTAGCAGTAACAATGCAATTTTCTTTTTTATTTTAGAAATACAAGCTGCTTCACTAGCTGAACTTTTTGACCGAGGGCCAAATAACATATGCATTTATAAAAGATCAGTATCTACTTATCACCCCAAGCTGTCAAAAATTTTGTGGCTCAATCCCTTCTTCTGCTCAAATAAACTCCACAAAAAACCTCCAGGTACAGATAAAGTCAGGAGTGCTATTCAATAGCTTCTGACTGGTTCTGGAGAACCAGTAACGGAAATTTTGAGTAGTTTGGAGAACCGGCAAATACCACCTCTGGTGGTATACCAGAGTGGGGTAGGAATGGAGATTTTGCAATATCCTTCCCCTGGAGTGTGGTGGGAATGGAGATTTTGCAGTATCTTTCCCCTGCCATGCCCACCAAGCCACACCATGCCCACCAGGCCACACCCACAGAACCGGTAGTAAAAAAAAATGAATTTCACCACTGTTCAGGGTGCAGGAACAGTCTTGCTATCTTCTACTCTTTTTTTTCTTTGAGTGGAACATAGCTTTTCCTGGCTCATTCCCGCCCACACATTGTTGTCTGCTGTGATAGCAATTGTACAATGGCAAAAATTCTCGTCCAAATAAGATTATACCTAAAGGCTAAACTCACTTGTATAATAACTATGTTATTGAGGTATCGATGGTAGGTTCAATTAAAGATAAACAATTCTGAAAATTAGACATGGTGTGTATTTTTAAGAGCTAGTGGCTAAGGCCCCAGGCTAGAAACCAGGAGTCTGTGAGTTCTAGTCCCACCTTGGGTATGAAAACCAGCTGGTTGATTTTGGACCAGTCACTCTCTCTCAGTCCAACTCACCTGATCTGGTGGTGGTTGTGGGGAAAATAGAAGGAGAGAGGAATATTAGGTAATTTGTCACCATATTTATAAAAATAATAAAGACAGGATAAAAATATTTTAAAGAAATTGAGAAATGTAGCAGTCATGGGCGAATAGGCAGCTATATAAATTCAATAAATAAATATTTATTTCTATATTTATTTCTTTATTTCTTCTCTACTGCTGCTTCTTTTTTTGATCTTCCTAATGTCCTGAAATGATTCATGAAAAGATTTCTCAAAATGACAGTCTTAAATCAGACTGTTCTTGTAATTCACATATTGTATAATGAGGCCTTTTCATTCTTACAATGTTATATGCAGTTTCATGGTCTCCTAGTGGACTAAACTGATAGTTCTGTGCCTTCTGTTGTTTAATAAAGTAGGATTTTCACATGCAGTATTCTTTCCTATTCAATCTTGAAAGTATTTAACTGTGTCTATATCATGTTCTTAATGCATTCTGTAATTTATTTTACATTATCACAATTAACTATCTTTTACAAAACGGAGTTTTTCAACTAAGCCTTAAAATAGTCAAAAAATTTTATTATATCTATAAAAGCTTGATAAAAATATTTTCAGAGTTTTAAACGTACGTCCATTAAGTCACCAGGCAATAATTGTGCCTCAAAAGAGATATTACTTCATTTTAGGTATTCTGCTAAAGACATGATTGAGGAAAAATAGATTAACAGAATGACTAGGCTCATCTATCTAAACCCATCACTTTTTTTCAGATAAAAGGTCCCAAGTATACTAGATAATGAGCAGTCCACTGAAGCAAAGTGCTATAGTATTGAAATGTCTCCTCTTTAATTTTTAAGAGCTCCCTTTAATTAAAATTTCTCTAATACCTGGTGCAAGCTGAATAGCAACCAATATTAATGTTTCCCATAGTGGCACTATATTAGAGATATTGTGGGGAAAATTAATAGATAACTACATATAATATTCAGAAAAGCATCACTATTGACAGATAAAGTGAATTCTAAGTGCTTCTTGATCCTCGAGCAAGCCATGCCGAAGAAAGTCCATATTGCAAAATAGAACCTAAAATAATAAAAAGGCTGCCTGTCTAAAGATTGGTTTATGACAGCTTCAACCATTTCTTCCAAAAATGGTTTTTCAGAAGGCAATGGATTTTCTTGTTTTTGTTTTTGTTTTTTTTAAAGACATTTTGCTTTTCATCCAAGAAGCTTCTTCAGCTCTGACTGGATGGTAGGGAATGGAAGGATTTATGCTCCTAACCCTAACCCTTGGAACTGTTGAAAGGACTGCGTTGCAGACTGGAGATAGGTGATGTCGTATCCCTTCCCCTCTTTTGAAAGAGGGCTGTTCAAATTGAACAGAGGGGGAGGGATATCACATCATCTATCTCCAGTCTACAACGCAGTCCTTTCAACAGTTCCAAGAAGGCTCCACACCCACTTCCACTACTCAGTGACCCTGACGACACAGATTATCCTCCAGATGGCCTCAAGATTTGCTAAAAGAATGCAAATGACCAGCTGATAAAAGAATGCAAATGATCCTTCCATTCCCCACCATTCAGTCAGAGTTGAAGAACCTTCTTGAATGAGAAGCAAACATCTTCAAAGAAAAAAAAAGAAAAACCAGAAAGTCCAATTGCCTTTTGAAAAAGCACCTTTGGGACAACCATGGCCAGGATGACTGAGCAATTCCATAGATATTTCTTCTGAAGCACCATACACAATACGGTGTATACCATTTGCACTGGCAAATTGTAGTTTTGATGTGAATGCAGTCATGAACATTAAAACAAACCCGACACGATGACCAACATTTGAGGACTATAAAACATTTGATTTGGAAAAATTGTAAAATCAGTTTCTCAGAAGAAAGGAACCTTCATTCCTGTTCTCCTTTTATTTATACTACATGGGAAAAGAAATTATGTAGATGAAGGACTTCATTTGTTCTAGAATTCAGTAAACAACAGGCAGAGTTAGGAAGTCATTCGTATGAATAAAAACAAACTGCACAAGCCATTGAATTACCCAGCTTTGTTTTATGAGGCAAAGAGTTTACAACTGTTACTAGCCTTGAGTCTTAAATTATGGTTTTGGTTCCCACATTAGATTGAGAGACCCAACTGCAACTTTCTCTTGTGGATTTATTTCCTTCTGTGACTAAACTATATGTAATTTGATGAAATTGCCCAAAACATTTGCTTTGCTTGTTTCAGTTTCAGTGCTGAAATACTGAAAACACCACCAAAATACTACTTTCTTATAATAGATGTAAAATAATCTTTCCCTGGTTTGTTTCAATAAAATACACCAGATATTCAGGAGAGGTCAACGAAAATATATTTATTCATCCAAAGTTGTCAAGTAGCTTTGAATGGGTGGATGCAATGAACTGCATCGCTGTCTTCCTTTTGTAGACTTTTTTAATTTTAAGATTTTGTCAATCATTGTCAGTGGAATGGAATGTGCTAGCTTATTTCAAACAAATATTTCCTTACCTTAGAGTTAAAGCAGGTGCCTCCTTATTTATAGTTGAGCAGATGTCTCTTTGTTAGAGAGAATAAAATGGGTATGATTTTCTATGCCTGAAATATGTCTTTCTTTACATGGGTTTTGTTAAATGTCGTGCTTGTTTGTTTCAAATAGCAGTGTTTTTCTTTTATAAAATGGCTACTGCCTATACAACTTTCTTAATCATTAATTTAAATTGATTGTAAACATAAAGGGAAAATGTTCCAACACTCCTAAACCAGTAATTTGATATCTGAGACAAATCTCCTCTCTATTCTACCCCTTGATTAATGCTGTAAGCAGATTGCATAGTTGCAGTCTTTTTTTTAAAAAAAAAGATTATTTGGCTCAGATCACTGTCTATTTATTTGTGTTTTTATTTTCATCTTCCATATACAGTTAACATCCCAGTCTCCTTCATACTGCCCAGCCAAGCAGGACTCATGGATAGGACTGTACGTCTTCTCTTAGATACAGCAAAAGTGAGCAAGGAGCAGGTAATATATAGTTAGGTCAGATAGGGAGTAAACAGTCTAACCAACAAAGCTAGGAGACTAACACAGAAAATAGTGTTGGCAGGTGAACATAAATCCAATGCTGTACCAGGAATCAAGCCAGGAATTTAAAGCACAAAGAATCAGGATTGTATTTTCTTTTCTTTTATATTATCAACTAATAATTAAAAGAAGAATCAGGATGAACAGCAACTTGTGGTTTCAAATACAGGAGGATTAGAATTGAAAGCTTGCAAACTGGAGCCAGCAGAACTCCATCTCACTTTAACTGTTTGCATGTAAGTCTTTCAAACAGCTCCTGCCCCATAGAGATTGCAGTTTGTAAGTACACTGAAAGCTTATGCACCAGAGGGAAGTTCTTTGTGTGTCCAATCACACTTGGCCAATAAAGAATTCAATTCTGTCCAGTCCTGTCCTGTCCTGTCCTGTCCTGTCCTGTCCTGTCCTATACCATGCCATGCCATGCCATGCCATGCCATGCCATGCCATGCCATGCCATGCCATCCTAAATCCTGACTCAATGATATCAGTTTCTGCCCATAGCTCTGGAAACATGCATTGCAGATGGTTTTGACCATGTACAGATGTCTATACTGACAGATAATTTTATTTCCCAAAGTCCCTCTCATCTGAAATATATGAGCCTGAGTGGCGTAGCAGGCTAATGCCTCCTATTAAGGCAGCATTTAACATCCAGCTGCCTGCAATTACTGCGAGTTCTAATCTCACCAGGCTCAAGGTTGACTCAGTCTTCCATCCTTTCTAAGGTGGGTAAAATGAGGACCCGGTTTGTGGGGGCAATAAGCTGACTTTTATAAATATACAAAAGTATGAAGGCTATTGCTTAATGCATTGTAAGCCTCCCTGAGTCTCTGGAGAAGGGTGGCATATAAATATAAATTTTAAAAAAATCTGCACAAGATACTGTCTGCAAAACATCACTAAACTAAAACTGCTTCTAAAAAAGTATACTGATAAAGAGGAACAGATATTGCATGTTCCCTATATATTTCCTTCCTTTCTCTAAGTAAACCTCATTGAACTGAGCAGATGCTTCCATCAGGCCAGAGCAGTATCAGTTTGACAAAACATGAAGCTCACAATGTACAGACTTTCTATTACTACAACCAATGGATCAACACTTGGCTTATCCAACAAAAAAAATGATGGAATCTGCATTTGCTAGGAAGAAAAAAAATATTACAAATTGTTTGAGGCTTCTGCAATTCCAAATCAGAGATTAAAACAAAGGACTTGAAGCTATTTACCGTACCCTCAGTCATCATGTTCTCTTTGCCAGTTCTATAACTGAGATAAATACTTCATTTTAGAATTTATGCATTTCCTACTGAGACTATATAAAAATATCTCAAGTCATATTTTCCAGTTCCTTTTTCATGGACATAATTACATGCAGAATTATGTGCACCATGAAATGTGCAGTATATATGTACAATGATCTGCTATACGACACACTTACCTACCAATACAAATTATTGCTAGCATATATATTGTATATCGGGGTGTCAAACTCGTGGTATCATGTGGTCATCACATGACGTAATCTCAAATTTTTTCCCCTTCGCCAAACTGGGGATGACGGTGACCAACATGTGATGCATCTGGACCGCGGGCCGCAAGTTTGACACTCTGATGTATATAAAATGTATGCATGTATGTATATGTATAAAATCTAAAGTGCAAATGCACAGACTACTAAAGTTTATGTCACCTAAGGTTTAGGTTCTGCTTAAGCATTGCAAATAGTTTTGTTTTCAGAAGCATCTTCTCATAATAATAACAATATCTCATTTTCTCCAGAGCATGAAGACTTTTTTATTTATATTGCTTTTACAAATCCTCTGATACCATCTTGTGGTAAGTTTATAGAACTGATAACAGTTCTATAAACCTTCAAAAAGAAGAAGAATACTAGTGGGATATAGCAAGTCATTGAAGGTCTAATTTGTCCTTACCACTTCTTGTCACGATCCATAATTTCAAAGCTTTCACCCCTTACAAAGTAGAATTTGTCAGTTTTCAGAACGCTCACATCTAACTAGGTTATATCATGGGTTGCTGCAATTCATGCAACCGTGTTGGTCTTTCTTCAATTTCCTATAAATTGCAAAGCTATATGCAAAGCATCAAATAGAGATGACTGTTCATAAAAACCACTTCAGCTGATCTATTGGATTTATTTTCTGCAATGTATGGTCTCATTTCTTATTGGGCTGAATAAGCTGAATGGCATATTGGCAGTGTTTTGATATGGCATGCCATCTCAAACAGGGGTGAAATCCATCCGGTTCTATCTGGCTCAGGTGAACCGGTAGCGGCCATCTGCGCGGACATCATGACATCACTTTTTTTGGCAACATTTTAAGCCTCTGTTCATGCGCAGAAGGCTTTGCGCATGCGCAGGTGATGGTGCATGTGAGTGGAGCGAGCAGAGTCAGCAGAGCGAGCAGATCTAGCGCGCAGCACATACACATTGGTAAAGCAGTATGGAAGGTAAGTAAATTTTACCCCTGATCTCAAGATTCACTGAAGAGGCAAAACATTAGAGAGAAATCCAATATTAATGTTTCATATGGACTAAGCCACGGGTCAGCTCTGGAGCCGCATGTGGCTCTTTCATCTCTCTGCTGCGGTGCCCTGTCACCGGTCGGGTCCACAATTGATAGGGCTTTAGGTTAGGATAAGTAGAAGAAAAAGGACACTGTGCTGGGAGAAGACTCTATGGTGGGGGAACCAGACTTCTGGTCGGCTCCAGAATTGAACAGGGGGCTCCCGATTAGGACCTTTGTGGCTCTGAGGTTGCTACCCCTGGACTAAGCCAATAAATCAAGAACAGATTAATTAATTTTATTCATTATTATATGCTCTTGCATGCTGCCTGCTCTATTGACTGTAGGCACTTTTCAGTATCCTGCTAACCCATAAAACCATAAAAATCCTAAAACCATAAAAACGATCAAATCATCATTAAAGGATCATGCTATTCTGCCATGACTAAAGAGATGTCTCTGAAGGTTTGCAGAAAAAGAATACTTTTATTGCCTCCTGAAATGTAACCAGGGAGGTAACCATCCTAGCCTCAGGGGGCAAGTCACTTCAGAATAGTGGAGATACTACCTACAATAGTTATGTTCACACAACCTCTCCCTGTAATCTCTTTGCTGGAGAGTTCTCGAGCCTATTCTTCTAGGCAGGATATAGTAGACAGACAGGTTATATCTGGATCATCTAGAGTAGTATTCAGCAGGTTCTGACCAGTTCTGGAGAACCGATAGTGGAAATTTTGAGTAGTTCAAAGAACAGGTAAATACCACCTCTGACTGGCCCCGCCCCCATCTATTCTCTGCCTCACAAATCCCAACTGATCGGGAGGAAATGGGGATTTTGCAGTAACCTCCCCCTGGAGTGGGGAGGGAATGGAGATTTTACAGTATCCTTCCCCTGCCATGCCCACCAAGCCACACCCACCAAGCCACGCCATGCCCACCAAGCCATGCCCACAGAATCGGTAGTAAAAATAATTTAAAATTTGAATTCCACCATTGATCTAGACGCAGAGGAATATTATAAGAATCAGATAATTGACAATAGGACTTTGGGAAAGGGTTATAACACAACATATCTCAAGTTTGAAGTTGTTTTGAGTTCAAAATAGATTGTTCTAATTTTACTGGAAGTTCACCAGTGCTATATTAAACATTATGGAAGTATCTTAGTTTCAAAACAGCTGCTCGTCTCAAAATCGGGCTGTTTCAGACACTTCTGGAACAGACAGAACAGAATCAAAACACATCCTGTAAAGGCGGAACAATGCCTTAACTTGAAACAGTTTCATGTTTGAAAGATTTTGCAGAACTGATAAATATCATTGTTGAACATTTGAATTCAGGAAGGCATGGAAAATCTCCTGCTCTCTAGATGTGGCTTTACAACTTCTACTGATCACAATCAACAGAGCTAATGGTAAGACCATGTTGAGAGTTGAAGTTCATCCACATATGGAGAACCACAGGTTCCTTTCTCTTATAAGCAACTCCAAAATAGGAACATAAAGGTATATGTCTTCAATAAGTAATTCTGTTCTGTTCTGTTCTGTTCTACTCTACTCATTAGATTTTTGAAAAGTGAAATATCACTACATTTTACACGAATGTATCAAAAACATATTTTCCCTATGATGATTCCTTTAGTCAGCTTTCAAATCAAAATGCTCAGGGTTGCAGTCTTACATAGTTTATGATTAATTTATAAATAAATAATTTATGATTGCTAACAGTGCTGAAGAGAGGTAACAAAAATACTTCAAAAATCAATATTTCAAAATATAGTAGTACATACGTATTCCAATAAATAAAAATGTGTTTAAACAAGTAAATTGATTGCTACATCCCTTAAAAGCACTTGAAGTCTGTTGGTTATTAGCCTGATAAAAATGTTGTAATAATGAAGCGACAGCTATTCCATTTTAACAAAAATATTTTTACCTGTTTGTTTTTAGTACTGGGCAGATAGATAGTGATCTGATGTTGTAGAATATTAGTATCAAGCATGTCATAAATATTTTTGCTATATTAATTTCCCAGAATATTTATTTTGGATAGTTATGGAGACAGATATCTGATACAAATAGCAATTAAGAAAAAAAATAACAAAATGTGCATCATAAAAATCATACTGTCAGTCGCAAGCTTTTGTACTTGCATTGAGATGTTGGATAAGGTTTGTATCATGACACATATTTTGTCATTTTCGCTCTACTTTTTTCCCCACCCCAGAGACCTACTCTTACCAATCCAGATGCATTCTCATGTACATGGCTGGTGATCTTCTTGAAGTATTGATTAACTTCTCAAGTGAAGAAATGATTGGTGCCATCCCCATCAACATTCTTAAGCATTCTTTCTGCCCAAGGTGAGAATCAGGATACCGTATATACTCGCGTATAAGCTGAGTTTTTCAGCCCGTTTTTCAGGCTGAAAAACGCCCCCTCGGCTTATACCCGGGTCACGGAAAAAAATGACTTTTTCCCTGCAACCGTTTTGGCTCCTGCGGTTGCAGGGACGTTTGCTAAAACCAAAAGCCCCTTTTTGGCTTTAGGGGTTGCAGGGGGGTGTAAAATCAGTGTGGTCCGGGGATGCGCCCACCCCTCCACCCGCTGCCCATTACATGTGTACACAGACTACCTCCACCACCAGGCCGGGAACCCTCTTCACATGCGCACTATTTTTTTCTTTTTTCAGGGAGCCTCCCCATTTCCTTGGGTGCGGAGGCCCGCTTGCAGCTTGGTTAGCCGGCCGGCTGAGGGGCCGGGAAAAGAGGAGGGGGCCTCCCCGGAGGCGCGCGTGCTCCACCTCAGCTCCGTGCCACCCTGCCGAAGGCTCGCCTGAATCAGGGAGGCAGTGTGAAGAAGCAGCAGCCGCACCATGGCGGGGCTGATCTGAAGCGGCAGCGAGGGAGGAGGGGGAACGCTCTGCCCATCCCTGGTGGAGCTGGGCTGGGCAGGGCTGGCGCTGCATGTCGTGGGGCTCCTTCCCAGCTGAGCCCGCATGATCACTCGGGCACCAGAGCCCGGCGCGTGGGGTTGGGGAGGGCCGGGCGCTTTTGTACTTTTCCCCTCACTCGCTTGCTCACTTGCCTGCCTCTACCTTTCCCATCCTTCTTCCGGGGCGGCTGGCAAGCTGGAACACAGCTGCTGCTCCCACGATCAGGGGAGGTCCGGAGGGAGAGGGAGCGCCCATTTTCCACTGGAGAATGTGTGCGTGCTCCCGAGGCAAGGGAATCGGCGGGGAGGCTGAAGGGCGTGAGGCTGGGGTGGCGCATAAATGTGCAGGTGCTACCTGGAAGGTGGATCTGTCTCCAAAGCGCTCGCGCTGGCAGCGCTTTGGAGACAGATCCACCTTCCAGGTAGCTCCTGCACATTTATGCGCCATCCCAGCCTCGCCTTCTCTGGTTTAATATTGAGCCTAGGCAAACTATTAGAAGTGCGTTATACGGTAAAGAAAGCCGTCAACTCGGATTAAGTGTGTGTGTGTGTGCAATTTACAGGTGAACAGATTTGATTCCCAAAATGATCCCAAACACCAGTTTGCTCAGGGACTAAGTCCTGCCCGGCAGGGTTGCGTGTAAGAGATTGCCGGCTGAACGAGTGGGGTGTGTGTTTTAAACCAGAGAAGGCAAGATCCGCTGGGAAGGTTTACGATGGAACGGGGCGAGGAGGACCTGGAGAGGCTTCTTGACCCCCCCTCCTCCTACTACTAATGGGGGGCGAAGCGATCTACTAATGGGTGAAGCGATCGGAGTCTTTTGAAGGTTGGGGAAAGCGCTGACGACTCGTTTGTTTGGGCAGCGGCAGCTCAGGGGAGTTAGAGGAATTGAAGGCATGATGGCTAAGTCAAGGCGAGGCAGGAGGATCCATGATGGCCAAGTCAAGGCGAGGCAGCAGGATCCATCACCAAGCTAAAACAGACTCTTAAAAGCCTGTTTTCGCTGTGTCCAGAACCTGCCCAGGGAGCAGGTTCCTTTAAACCCCCCTGAGACGCCCAACCTGCTTGCTGGGCAGGTTCCGGACACAGCGAAAGCAGGCTTTTAAGAGTCCGTTTTAGCTTGGCGATGGATCCTCCTGCCTCACTCTCTCCAGCTTCTCCTGCGGTGGCCGAGGCTCCTCCTGCCCGGTTTTGGGACCCACAAGCCGCGTCTCCCCTTCCCTCCCTCCCTCCCTCCCGCCCACAGCTCTGAGGCTGCAAGAAGCGTTCCATTCTGAGGGGTTTCTTCGCACCCATGCCTCGAATTGGAACAGTTCAGCCGGGGAGGGAAGCGGGGAGCCTAGGTGAGGTGGGGGACCCATGTCCCTCTCCCTCTCCCACATCGAAAAGGAACACTTCGGGCAGGCTAGGGGCGACCGGAGCAGCCTTGCCCGCCTGTGGGGGGAAGGAAAGAGGAAGGGGCTGCGGGACGAGGGATGGTGCAGGGAGGCTTGGAGAGAAAAAGCTGCTCCCCGGACGCTTCTTCCCGCTTCTGCCACCCCCTCTTTTAAAAGCAAAAATGAGAGAGAGAGAGAGAGAGAGAGAGAGAATCAGAATGAGACAGAGAGAGAAAGAGACAAAGAATGAAAAGGAAAGACAGAATGAAAGAGAGACTGAGAGAAAGAGAAAGAGAGAATCAGAGAGAGAGTGAGAGAGAGCATGAGAGACAGAAAGAGAGAGAGAATGAAAGAGAGAGAAAGAGAAAATGAGAGAGAGAGAGAGAAAGAGAGAATCGGAATGACAGAGAGAGAAAGAGACAAAGAATGAAAAGGAGAGAAAGTCAGAATGAAAGAGAAGGAGAGAAGGAGAAAGAGAGAATCAGAGAGAGAGTGAGAGCATGAGAGACAGAAAGAGAGAGAGAATGAAAGAGAGAGAAAGATAAAATGAGAGAGAAAGAATGAGAGAGAAAGGGGGAGAGAGAAAGAATAAGAAAGAGTGGGAGTGACAAGATAGGGCAAAAACGTAAAATGTGAGGACCGTCGTAAGTTCAAGGATTGGTCACAAGTGCAAGGACCAGTCAAAAATAACTTTTTCAGCCCTCTGAGTAGTCCATATGCACAAAAGGACTACCCAGAGGGCTGAAAAAAGTGATTTCTGACAGGTCCTCGTACTTTTGACCGGTCTTCGCACTTATGACCAGTCTTTTTTTATTTTGAAATTTACCAGTAGCTGCTGCATTTCCCACCCCCAGCTTATACGCAAGTCAACAAGTTTTCCCAGTTTTGGGGGGTAAAATTGGGGGGGTCAGCTTATATGCGGGTCAGCTTATACAAGAGTATATACGGTGATAAGAACTAAACTGCCAGAAGAAGATTCCCGAAAACTAAAACTATCACAGAAAAATGAAAAAAAAAACATAGATAGTGTAGGAAGTTAGCACCCACCCCTCTCCTAGAAAAATGAAATATTCTAGGAAATATTAAAAAGGCAGAATATTATATTTCCCTGGATGAGAAATGGAGAAACATGTTTTTCTAAGCAGGAAGCAGACTCACTCTTAATAGCCCCCACCCTCTTCAATAGCCCACAGCAGATGTCAGTACTTAAGAGAGAAAGAGATGGCTAAGTCTATTCATAAATACCCTCACCCAAGATCCAACAAAGATATGATTAGTCCTCAGCCATAATAGGAATTGCCCAAAGCCCCTTCATTATATCACCCAGCATAGTTCAACCAAGCTTGACTCAGAAAACCTACAAGATTAGCTATGCCTCAGGAACAGGAAGCTAAAATTCAAAGTCCAAGAGAGGGTATCTCTCTCTCTCTCTCTCTCTCTCTCTCTCTCCCATGTGCTCATTTTGCCCAGAACCCAAAAAACCAGAGTTGGAAGGGACTTGGAGGTCTTCTAGTCCAACCCCCTGCTTGTGGTCCTGTCCACCATTAAACCATATTTCCAAGCAGTCTCCATGTTTCTAGTGTCTTTCTTCCCACTTGGAACTGAACCCAGATGGACATTTCTTCCAGCAATGGTTAGCAAAAATAATAATAATAATAATTCTAATGGTCTCCAGGAACAGAAGTAGTCAGATTACTGTAACCAATTTATAAGACACTTGCAGATATAACATTTTTTCAGTTCCACTAGACCAGAAAATCAACTCCATGGGGAGAGTAGAATTGCAGTTTAGTAAGATAAACTACAATGACAAGAGTTTTGTAAACCAGATTATGCTTTACCTGTCTCTTCCTTATACCCTAGTGAATCAGGGAGGAGACATGAAAAGGGTTGAATCATGTGAAAAGGCTTTTTAAAAATATATAATAGACAAGCAATACAACAAAACAAGCAATACAAGCAATACAACAGTTGGAATGGATCACTATTGCTTAACGCATTGTAAGCTGCCCTGAGTCTCCAGAGAAGGGCAGCATATAAAACAAACAAAAAAAAAAAACTATTCACTAGTGAAGATCAGTCAGAAATGATATTGCTCTATATGTCAACAGAATCAGTTTACCCAGCTTCAGTTGAAATATTTAATGTGCTGGTATATTTGCCACTTTATATATATTTAAAACCCCACTTTATCCTGCCATTCTTCCAAAATTGAAAGAATCATTATCCAGTTTGCTTTTATAAATACAGGAAGGGCTACATTTTAGTATTAAAGAATTTGTAACACCTCCAAATGATATTATCTCATTTTCCATCTTCTCTAAAACTATTGTGACTTTTCACCGATCTTTAATTTATTCTCTAATAAGATGAGCAATTTCTTAAAGAAATCTTTTCCTTGACCAGTATTTACATTTATTGGTCCTAAATATGTGCACACTTTGGAGGCTTTGCATTTTCTTTAGGTAACTTCCAAATGTTGGAAACACTTTTTTACATCCTCTTTCTTAAAACACTAAACCATTGTGGTCACAAGATTGTCACATTCAATGAAAAATAACTCTTAATAGAGTTCAATTTCTTAAAGATTACATTTACCGTTCATTTTTCACCTAAGGATTCTGGATTTTGCACAAACATTCCTGCTCTTGCAGGACTTTGTGGGATGAGAAAGTGAAAATTTTTAGGCCATTCAAAATGGTTGCATGAGAGGAGCCTACATTGATTTTTTTTTTTTTACTAAAATCAGAATGATACATTCATCATATTAGTTTTTCTTTATTTACTAAAGCTTATACGTTTTTTCCAAACTCATTATTGGATGTTCTGGATAAAAGTCACAGAAATGTTGTTTACACAACTTATGCACAGCTAACTTATTCCTAGCAATTGAATCTGTTGCACTACTCAGTCACTGAAAATATGCTCTTTAAAATAAATGTTTCTGGGAAACATTTTTAAGTTCAGACCGCCAGTGGGCAGTGTTGTAACACATTTAAATTTAGGCAAGCTAAAACTACTCCATACATTATTTTCTCAACACCTATCTTTCAGAATATATGTGGAACATGCAACAACAGGTAATACCCGGGTTTTTCAACCTTTGATGTACATCCAGAAATTGTATTTTATGTCAAAAGGAATGCCTATATAAATGAAATTTGCATGGATTATACAGAACAAGGATATAAAAAAGATTGAAAAAACTCTTAATATGCAAGCTGATTCTATGTGTATTCATCCAGAAGTATCAGTCGAGTATCTATTCCCACACTGTTTTCACTCCATGGCAGGAGATAATGATTTTAGATTGAAAGTAGGGATTTCTGGGCTTGGGTTTTAACCACACTGCTGTGACACCCATCTTGTCTTTTATGACTTCGCTCCACATGCTGTGATTAATAAGTTGTATCAACATAAAATCTTTCATGCATTTTTCAGGAATATTGCTTGTTAGGTGATTAGAGAAGCTTTCCAACCCTTTTTTTAAAAAGGGTGTTCCTCAATCCTTTACAAAGCTGAGAAATAAGACTTCCTACGATCAGAGTTACTACCCAAATGACAAAAAACACAAAAGGAAAAGGATAAAGTTAAATTCCATTTTGATCCAAAGAAATTATTTGAACAGTTCAAGAAGTAAAAGAGATCATAGCTGTTTGTTTGTTTTCAGAGATCAATGACCCCAACCATTCCTGTTTCTTTGTTGGAACCTGACATAGTAGCGAGTACCTGCTGATAAGCAAACATTCTATATTGAAATAAGAGATGTATAGCCCCACATACTTACTTAAATATGTGTTTAGCCACCCCTCTTAGGTAACATTACCCTAGGTCAGTGATGGCTAACCTTTTTGCTGTTGCATGCCAAAAGCGGGGGGAGAGCGGGGGGATCGTGCGTGTGCGTGCCCACACTCATAATTCAATGCCCATCTGTGCCCTGCCCTCCCGCGCACATGTGCGTGCTCCCCCCGCTTTTGGCACATGATGGCACAGTGGGCCCATTTTTCACTCTCCCCAGGCTCCAGAGGCTTTCTAGGAGCCTGGGTAGGGCAAAAATGGCCTTCCTCAACCCCCCTGGAGGGCCTCCGGAGGCCAGAAACAGCTCATTTCCTGACTTCCCGTGGGCCCAGAAGGTCCGAAAATCAGCTGGCCGGCAGGCACATGTGTGCTGGAGCTGAGCTAGGGCGACACTCGTGTGCCCTCAGATATGGCTCCGCGTGCCACCTGTGGCACCCATGCCATAGGTTCGCCATCACAGCCCTAGGTGGTTCACAGTTGTCTTCTTGCCACTATAATTGAGTGAGTCCAGAGGTATTTCATGAGAAGAATACTCCACTCCTCTGCTTGCAACAAAATACCTTATGCCACCAGGCTTGAAATTTTGGGCTTGGACAACCTAGAACTATGCTGCCTACGGTCCAACCTAAGCGTAGTACACAAAGTTATCCGCTATAATGTACTACTTGTCAATGACTACTTCACCTTTAACCACAATAATACACGAGCATGCAATAGATACAAACTCAAGGTAAACCGCTACAAACTTGATTGCAGAAAATACGACTTCAGCAACAGAGTGGTCAATGCCTGGAATGCACTACCTGACTCTGTTGTTACATCCTCAAACCCCCATAACTTTAACCTTAACCTGTCTACTGTTGACCTCCCCCCATTTCTAAGAGGTCTATAAGGGGCGTGCATAAGTGCACCAACGTGCCTTCCATCCCTGTCCTATTGTCCCCATTTATTCTTACTCATTTCCTGTATTCATATCCATGTTTATACTTATTCCTGATATCTCATACATGTTGAGAGGACCAAGGAAAGGCCTGCCATAAAAGCAGAAGCAATCTGTATCAGCTCCACAGCCGATATAAACATTTTCTGCCAATTGAGAACATGGACCCAGGAATTTGCCTTGTCCAACTCTCTAGCTCAAAAGCAAATGCTTTTGTAGATAAATGCCTCTCTTACAATAAGAAAAAAAATCATTTTTTTTAATGACAGTAAAGAAAAGGAATTACATAAAGTCTTTCTTCCTTCACTTCAATTTTATCTTGCAGGCTTCTAACAGATGGCCGTGAATCTCCATCATCAGAGAGCTTTGTCAGACCAGGTAGGAATGTCCTGTAAAGAATATATTCAAAAATAAGTTCCATTAAGCTTCTTTTGACTGCAGTCAAATAGGATGATTGGAATACTCAGGCTAACAGTACTTGAAACTTAAGGGTGAATGTCCAGTTGTAAATAAATGGAGAATTTCATGAACTAGATAACAGAGGAATGTTAAGTGGCAAGGCCTTGAAGCCTATTCAAAGCCTCTTGACTTGAACAGCTAATTTGAATTCCTTAGTTTTTCTGTCTAAGTCTGACATAAGAACATTATCCCTTAACTTTGCTATATTTGTTGATTGGTAATTCTTTAAAACTAGGCAATACACTAAAAAAAAAAACAAGCAAACCATAGCAACACATTTCATATTCTAGGGCAAAACTATTGGAAAATGAAAATGAATTTAGTCCTGGAATATTACTCTAATCAAGAACCATCATATCCTTTTTATAAGAAGGACCTCAGCTTACTTGGGTTATTTGACAGCTGAGAGTGAAACTCTTCTATTTCAAGTGAGTGGAAAATTATAAAATTTTAAACATTGCAAAATAATGCAGCAGGGAAAGAAAAACCAGTTAAAATATCTGTCAGATTTCAAAACAAATACTTCCAAGCCTAGTGTTATATCCATTGAGTTATATCCAAAATGCTGAGGCTAGAGATTGACAAGTTGAATCACACTACCTGAGATGGATAGAAACCTTGAGACACTGTAATATGACAAATCATATAAGAAAAACTATGAAGTCCTGAGGTTGCTTTATAGTACTGGAGGGGGAAATTGGTAGAGGTCAACATTCTATGTTTCTACCTTCTAGAAAGAGTAGTAGTAGCGTTGACAATGAGACAACCAAGTAATACAGGTAAGTTCCAGCAAGCATAGCTATAATATGATCCAAAAATGTCCAAGATTGTGAAGAAGGATGTGAAAGATAATTGTCCTTGAAAAGCTCCCCAGAATTCCAGAGCACCATACCACTGCTTCAAACTATGTTTATCTAAAAGCATATGGAACATCTGCTCACCCTAAATATAATTTTAAAGGTGGATGAACAGGAGAGAGAAAGTAGGGACTGAATCACATTGCCTGGAAGAAAAACAGCCACATATAATTGGGTTTCAATGCTTGACCCTTTTCTTGAGGTAAAATACATGGATTTTAAGAATGAGGAAAAAAAAGAAGTGTTGGGGTACAGGGGGCTTCTTGAGACAACATCAAATTCCACACATCTGACTTTTACACAAATCAAATTTCTGTTTCCCCAAGATTATGCTTGATAGATTTTTCAAGATCATTATTTCTCAGATTTAGCAGCCCAGAAGGAAAGCTCATTTAACTCTAGGGCACAGTAATGCTTAAATAGGGAATAGATCAGTGCTGGGATTCAAAAAAATTTACTACCGGTTCTGTGGGCATGGCTTGGTGGGTATGACATGGCTTGGTGGGCATGTCAGGGGAAGGATACTGTAAAATCTCCATTCCCTCACTAATCCAGTGGAAGGTTACTGCAAAATCCTCATTTCCTCCCGATCAGCTGAGACTTGGGAGGCAGAGAATAGATAGGGGTGGAGCCAATCAGAGGTGGTATTAACTACTCAAAATTTCTGCTACCGGTTCTCCAGAACTGGTCAGAACCTGCTGAATACCACCTCTGGAATAGATAATTTAGGGAAGGTAATATTTTAAGAAGGGTATCAGTAAAAGTAGGGTGAGCAGAATCATCTGTAAAATTATAGACCTGAAAGAAGCCTCCTAGTTAAAGCAATCTGAATACCAATTAGTACATCCTAAAGTAGGTATTTCCCCATTTATTTATTTATTTTTCTTGGAAATCTTTGCTTTAAAAAAGAAAGAAAGCTAGAAACACTAAAAGTCATACAGTCTTCCAGTGTATGGAAGACATAGTCCTTTCTATCTCTACGGCATGCTGGCTGCAGCCTTAAAGATACCTCAAATTCATTCTAAGGACAGAAATGCTATTAAAAATGTTCTCAGTGGCAGAAATGTTCAAACGAAAAGGTCACAATCACCTCCATGTGTTCTGAATGGAAGTTTATAGAGAATAGGGCTGAGGAATTTGCAATCCTTCAGATCACTGGATTCTTCTACAGCCCTTAGCCAGCATGGCCAATGATCAGGGATGATGGGAGTTATAGCTGCTCCTCCTGTTGTAGGACATAAATCTGAAACAGGGTCTCATAAGATTCAGACTTATATTCAATATAAGTAGAACAATCCAACAGGAAGAAGATATTTAAGCCTTTTGTCTGTCTCCCAAATCATTCACATTGCATCGGAAATTGCAATGTCTATTACGCACCTGTAGGCTTGTAACTGAAAGTGAGAATATACAGACTCCAGAACGTTTGAAGAATTATTTAGCAACAAACTGCTGTTGCTAGCAACAAATACATAAGCAGCTCTTGACTCCTGGCATATCCACCAATTCTTTGTCAAGAATTGTATATGAACTTTAAGGATGAGGAGTGAGGAATAATATAAGTATTTTGCAACCATTCCTGGAACTGTCAATTCTCATGGTAGTCAATAGAATAATCAAATGAAAGAAATCATATTGTAGTATAGACAATCTGTATTAAGTTTCATCAATAGTCAAATACTTTAGCCTTTATAAATATGCAGATCAAATAAATTGCCTTTCTCTCCCCTTTTATATTTTTTCTTGTTTGGATAATATTCACGGCACAGAAACTTACACAGATCCTGCTATTTACAGGTATCAGCTACACGAAGCAGAAAATACATAACATTGAGGAATACAATTGTGTCAGTCACTATAAAAATTCAGACAATGTAGTCCTTGAAATTTTTGAAGGTTAGGTATGGTTAAGCCTATAACACTTTAGACAAAGTTAAAATGTTAGACATGTTTGGATATTCAAAACTGGTAACTATGAAAATGTGTATAGTTGAGTTGTAAATGCACGAATAGAGAGTTAGAATTATGAATCTTAATTTTTGAATTATTGTTCAGAGTGCTAACAATAGATTTGCTGAGATTGTTCATCTACAAATCTGAACAAAAAATAAGTTTAAGTAACTGAAAGTTTTGGAAGGGATAAATGGAAAAATTAGTTTAATGAGCACCTTTGTGCCCATGTATCATGCATTTCTGGATTAGAGTCTCAAACAAAAATGTCTCTAAAGGACTTCTATGGCCATAATTAATAATGGAAATAATTTGAAATTACCACTGTTGCTCAGCTAGAAGACAACACCTAGCTGATTATGGCTAAACTTGAAAAAAAAAAGTAAACAAGGTCAGGGCTGGTTATGGGTGCATTTGGGTAGCAAGTGAAACCTTTGTTTAACAGACCTTTTACTGTGAACAGATGTCTCTCCTTCCTAAATATCCCTTAAAGACAAAATTGTGTCATTCACATCAATTGTGTGAAGAGATCATAATGCAAATGACATAAACCTAACCAGATGCAAATGAATTCTTCCTGAAATGCTGTCCTTATGTCAATGATATAAACTAGTGCAACTGGTTTTGTTTTTGAATGTTTCAAGTGTACTTGGGAGGATATGGAGACAGAAATTTTGTCTGTTGCAGCTGCAGTCAACTAAACAGAATCTGATAAACTGAAGTTTCATTGTACTTGAAAGGAAACACCAAAGCTGAAAAGTTGGAATGGGTGGAACAGTCCCAAAGACAACTTATAGTTGCCAAGAAAACTACATCACCTGGGGTGAATCTAGGACTATTAAATCTGGGATGCAAAAATAAAAATGAATGCAGGAAAGATATTGTTTGTTTCCACCTTTTTATAAAGAATAATAGATTTTTTCAGCTTTCCCTCAGGACAAAACCATCATCACCAGGCCCAAACTAAAAAGAAAAGCAATAGAAAATATGTCTTTTAGTTGGATTTTCCTATTAGCTCCGCAAGGTAGTCCAGATAAGAAGCACAACCAAGGATACTAGTTCTACCTTTATTGAATAGAACCTTGTGAGACTAGAATTTCTCCTCTCCTTTCCTTTTAATCTCTGGAAAATTAAATAGGGCCCTTTCTGAAATATTTTTCATGCCATCTGTCCTTCTCTGGGCTGAGGCTTCTTTTACATGCCAGTTACATGCCTCTGTGACTCTCCCTCCCAAGGTCATTCCCACATATCGTTACATTTCCAGATTTTCTTTTTCTTTTTTTTAATATATCCAAATTATTGACCACACTGTGCAACAAATTGTGCTATTTGTAATATATTCTGCTTAATACATTCTGAGCAAAAAATGTTTTCTTTTACTTGACCTAAATTTCACATTATCCATAAGAGAGAAAACTTTTCCTAATGCATCTCTGTTCTTTCTCTCTGATATCTTGCAGTTCATCCTGAGAATCTGGACCATACATTTTTAGGATTATATCATTCAGAAACTAGGCATTTACCTTGAGGATCTCCAAAGCTATTTTCTGAAATCAGCTCTGCAGATAAAAGTACTATAAGTACTGAATTATACTATAAATATTACATCAACCTGCCTCCAAGTTCATAAGAGCTATCTAATTTGATTCCAGGCTCCTCAGACCATGCTTGACAAAACTACTGACATTGAGAATGTTTTTCTGCCTGCATTTTAAACCAAATAAATCTATTTCAATGCTGCCCCAATATTGAATAAACCAAAACTGAAATGGTTCTCAATCAAAAGTGGCCTACAAATCAGTTTTGTGTTCAACCTTAAAGCCTCATTAAAGCATATCTATTTAATTCAGAAGCAACATAATGATAAAGTGCTATATATGCTGATTATTTCCCCCCATCATCTTTAATGTATATGTCAGGTTCCGACGTTGTCTTAAATAAATCACATTTTCCAAACAAATAGTCTTTGATGAAATCTTTCATTTATTAAGGACGAACATGTCTGGTCCCAACTCCATTGGTGCCAGTAATGACCTGCTAACCCTCAAACCCTTCCCTTTCCATCCCTCAATTCTCATTCTCATTGGCCATCTTCCAAGTCCCTCTCACTACTTCACCTCACAGGAATGTCCCCCTCCCAACCCATCTCCTAGGTGATATTATCTGCTGGGTAGTAACTGTGTGAAAGGTCAACCTGCTTCTTCTCTCTCCTTTTCCTTTTTTTTTTTTCTTCATGTCAGCACTGGGATGAATGAAACTTGGGGTGCTGACATCCGGCCCCTCCCCCTTCCTTTTTCCCCAAGGGGAAAACACCAAGGTAATACCTGTTATCCCATCTGAGGGTGTGTCCCCCCTGTCCTGGCTTGCCCGGATGATCTGTATGGAATTTGGCTATAAGGCGGTCAGCTTGGATGTTTGTGCTCTTCACCCAGGAGGCCTCTGATAATGGGTAACACTTCCATTTAATTAAGTATTGGAGGCACCCTCTATGCCATCTTGAATCGAGAATTCGCTGTACCTCATAGTGAGTTTGGCCCCCAATGACCAGGGCCCAGGGGACTCACGTGGTATCAGCCTTAAAGTTGACCCCACTACAGGCTTCAGGAGGCTGCTGTGGAAAACGGGGTGTATCTTTCCTAGCAGCCGGGGCAACTGCAGTTGTACTGTGACCGGGTTGATTATTTTTACTATAGGGAATGGTCCTATAAATTTTGGGCCCAATTTCCTGTTCGGGAGTCTAAGTCTCAAATACTTGGTGGAGAGGTAGACCTTCTCTCCCACTTGAAATGGTCTTTGGGGAGCTCGGTGCTTGTCTGCTTGTTTTTTATAGGACTGTGCCACCTTGGCCAATGCCCTCTTAATGTTCTCCCAGGTTTCTCTCAACATTGCCATCCAGTCGTTCAAAGTGACTGAGGAAGGGGGCTCCCTCGGGTACTCTGGCATGGGGACAAAGTCCATACCACTCACTATTTTAAAGGGGGTTAATCCCGTGCTACTGTGAACAGCATTATTATATGCGACCTCTGCAAAAGATAGGAGGTCTGCCCAATTGGACTGTTGGTAATCGACGTAGCATCTTAAGTATTGTTCTATCATGGTATTCAGTCTCTCCGCCCCCCCATTGGTGCTCAGGTGAAACGCTGAGCTGAGGCCTTGGGATGAACCTATGGATCGTAGGAACTCCCTCCAGAATTTTGCAGTGAACTGGACCCCTCGGTCGGAGATGATTCTTCTGGGGACTCCATGCAGGTGGTAGATGTGTTTCAGGAACAGTTTGGATAATTGGCGGGCTGAGGGCAGCCCGCTGCAAGGAATGAAGTGTGCCTGTTTGGAGAATAAGTCTATTACAGTCCAGATCACTGGATTTCCACCACTCCTCGGTAGTTCTACTATGAAGTCCATCGCAATCTCCTCCCATGGTCTTGTCGGTTCAGCTACCGGTTGCAACAGTCTGGGAGGGCATCCTGGTCGTCCCTTCATCATGGCACAAATGGTACAACTCTTTACATAACTGTCTACATCCTTTCTCATGTGGGGCCACCAGAACTGTCTTCGTACTAAGTGCAGAGTCTTTAGGAAACTGAAATGTCCCACTGGTTTAATGTCCCGCTGGCTCCTCTTGAGGATCAGGGTGCGTAGGGTCTGTGGGACATAGAGCTTTGTCCCCTTCCATGCTAGGTCATCCCATTTTGTCAAGAGATGTTGATTGTCTTGGAACCAGGGTCCACCGCTGTTTCAGTTTTAAGCCTTGTCATTATGTCGGTTGCAAGTTGGTCCTGCTGGTCACGCCATTGCCCTCTGGTGACCACCTGACCCACGACCTGGGTAGAGGGGATGATGGCGTTTACTACCTGCTCCTGCTCACTGTTATATTGGGGCATCCAGGAGAGTGCATCGGCCAGGAAGTTCTTCCCCCCTGGGATGTGCTTAAGCTCGAAGTTGAAACGATTGAAGTATTGCACCCAGCGGACTTGCCTGGGCGACAACTTCCGTGGGGTTCTTAGGGCCTCCAGATTCTTGTGATCAGTCCAAACTTCAAATGGGCTCTGGCCTCCCCAAAGATTTTTGGTGCCTGGCCTGCTGCCAGTGCCATAGCCAGTCTGCCCTCCCCAGCTAACTTAGGGGCTTCCCCTTGTCTTGAATGTTTGGGAAGGGAACGTCAACCTCTGGGAATTTTGGCAAAAACCCTGAATACTTATCTTTTTTTTCCTTGGCTTGCAGCTTCGCTGGGGGAAGGAGGAGCGGTGGCTTTGTTGCATCCAAACTGGCTGGAATCAGGGCTGGCTCTTGTCCAGTTGCTTGAATTAAGTTATCTCCAGAAAGATTGCTCTCTGCCATAATTACCGGACTGCGCTTTCATTTACTCCAGACATCGAGGGAGGTAGCTGGAGGTTTGGAAGTCAGCCAGCTTGGCTTGGAGAGGAGTACTGGCACTCTGTCAGGTTCCAACGTTGTCTTAAATAAATCACATTTTCCAAACAAATAGTCTTTGATGAAATCTTTCATTTATTAAGGACAGACATATCTGGTCCCGACTCCATTGGTGCCAGTACTGACCTGCTAACCCCCAAACCCTTCCCTTTCCTTCCCTCAATTCTCATTCTCATTGGCCATCTTCCAAGTCCCTCTCACTACTTCACCTCACAGGAATGTCCCCCTCCCAACCCATCTCCTAGGTGATATTATCTGCCGGGTAGTAACTGTATGAAAGGTCAACCTGCTTCTTCTCTCTCCTTTTCCTTTTTTTTTCTTCATGTCAGCACTAGGACGAATGAAACTTGGGGTGCTGACAGTATATAAGCCACATGGTTCTTCGGTTTACATTTTTTAAAATTGTACTATGTGTATGTTCCTATTATGTTAAGTATAACTAAATTTTGTTGTATCTTATACAAAACATGCAGTTAATTGAAATGCTCAATGAATCTTATGATCTGCGCTTACCGTGTACTTACGATCTATTTTACATTTAATATTTACATTTACATTCATTATTAAGATCTTACCATCAAAGGAGCAAAGCAATGTGATAATAGCAAATATTTAATCACCCACACCATAGTTTTTATCACGATTCTTTAAATCAGTTTCCTTGAAAAGACTGCCCATTCTGTCAAGTAATAGGTTCTGCTTCTCAGCATTTCTAAAGCTGAATTCTGAATGAAACCAAGACAAAACCAAAACTGATGGAAGTCTAAAGAAAGCTCATTTACCTGAGCAGTTCCTTTATAAGAATTTCAGTCATTTCTTGTAAATATCCCCATTGCAAATGTGGAATTGTCCCTTTTAATGCTATATGAAACCAAACGTATGGCTTAATGGTTTTGTGAATTTTCCCCTTTAGTTTTTAGTCAAATGATTTTCCCAACACTTCCTTTGTAACTTAGAATTTGTCTCACAGTGATTTTGTAGAAAGCCTTCACTTCTGGATGACCTAGGTCACTAATGTTGTAGAAGTGATTTGATTCTTTTAAGTTACAATGGTGAGGTAAGCAATATTTCCACTTGTTAATTTTATGTCATGAAAGTAAATTACCCCCACATTTTAACATTCATACAAAAATATCTGAATCTGTAATATTGCTACTATTACATGCTATTAGGTTGAGAGTAGGAATCAAATTTAAAGGCATGGGAACAGGTTTTGAAAGCAGGATTTTTTTTAAAAAAAACCCCAGCAATATCTCAAATCTCAAATATAATTGAAGGAATAAAATAACCCCAAGAGAACAATAGATTCAAACTTTTAAAAAATCAGAACACAGAATAAGAAATATGAAATTGGGGTGTACCCTCCAAATGTTGGTTAACTGCAACTCCCAATAACTGGAGACATCAAGACTAATGGAGAAGGGTCTTGGGAATTTTAATTCAACATTTGGATGGCTGTAGAATCTTGATTTACAAGCATAGAGATTTGCAATCAAATAAAATGTATCTTATTTATGTGCTATATTTATTTCTAGAGTCTATGACTAAAGGTCATATATATTTCATAAATAAAAAAAACAGTAAATAAATAAAAATATAGACTGCTGATTCCAATAGACCACAACAGGTTATAACACATAGAATCCACAAAAATTTCTTCTCCCCCCAAAATGTACTAGACATCAAAGTAAGTCCTCTATATTTCTCACCATCAGAAGATCTCTGTACTGACCTCTCAATCCATAAAACCAATCTCATAAAGTGATTAGAGCAAAAAAAGAATAATCATACTGTTCCAAAATACAGGTCGGTTCTCTGTGTTTGAATTTGGATCTTGTTCATATTACCCACAATGATGGCACTCACTTAATGAAGGAGCTGGTCTGCTTTGTATGCTTTGTACTCAATTTTGCATACTTTAGATAGATATGCTCCTCCCTTTTAGTATCCCTTTTAGTATACTAAAAAGACATTTTTATTCCAGCAAGCTGGGCTGGCCTAACTCTTTTAAACCTTTTTAAATTGTTTTAATTCTTAATTCTGTTTATTTATGGGTTTTAATACAGGGGTGGTTTTAATTGTGGGCCAAATTAATTTAATTGGATTTTAATACTGTTTTTACATTTTGTATTTGTGTTTTATCTGTTGGCTGTTCACCGCCCCGAGTCCTGTGGGAGAAGGGCGGTATATAAATATAAATAAATAATAAATAATAATAATAATAATAATAATAATAATAATAATAAATAATAATAATAATAATAATAATAATAATAATAATAATAATAATAA
>WNWU01000050.1:4923033-4936529 GCA_012654045.1 Ptyas mucosa
CCAGGGAAAGAGAACCGGCTCTGCTGGATACAAGGGGGTGGGGGAAGGAATGGGGCTTCCCTTCTCCCCAGCCCAGCAGGCTGCCCAGGGGTAGAGAACCGGCTCTGCTGAGTACAAGGGGGTGGGGGAAGGAATAATGAAGCCTGCTGGGCTGGGGAGAAGGGAAGCCCCGAAAGCAGATCCTTCCCCCACCCCCTTGTACTCAGTGGAATAAACAGCCGTGCCTCGGAATAAGGAAGACAGCGCCACCACCCCATTCTTAATTTGTTGCGGTGCGAAGGGGGAAAAAACCCACAGAAAGTCCTGCTCCTGGTGCTGCCAGGGAAGAGACACCGCAAGAACTGCTGTTGCCGGGTGCAAGGGGATAGAGGGAAGGATCTGCTGTCTGCGGCTTCCCTGTCTCCACACCCGAGCAGGTTGTCCAGGGAAAGGGATTGAAGCCCCAGCCTGCTGCTTCTGGCGCTGGCACCCCCTCGTCCCCAGCAACAGTGGTTCTTGCGGTGCCTCTTCCCTGGCAGCACCAGGAGCAGGACTTTCTGTGGGTTTTTTCTCCCTTCGCATCATCTCCAGATGGTTTTATAAATATGAAGCAATACGGTACGATGGTATGCATTTGGTATCTAGCTGCTGCATTTCCCACCCTCGGCTTATACTCGAGTCAATAAGTTTTCCCAGTTTTGGGGGATAAAATTGGGGGGTTGGCTTATATTCGGGTCGGCTTATACTCGAGTATATACGATATATATTCAGCATATTTCCCCCAACGAACTGGGTCCTGGTTTTCCTCCCTAAAATACAACTATAACTTGGCTTTTTCTGTTTCTAGCCCCACACCTTAACCAAGAGACCAAAGTGGCTTTCTTAGACAAAATGGGGACCTCCAAATCCTTTTCTCTTCAGTCTTTAAAATTTGCATATCAGTTGATTTATTAGCAATAGCACTTAGACTAATATACCACGTCATAGCGCTTTACAGCCCTCTGCAGAGTCGGCATATTGCCCTCAACATTCTGGATCCTCATTTTACCAACCTTGGAAGGATGAAAGGCTGAGTCAACCTTGAGCTGGTCAGGATCAAACTGAAGGGAATACATTGAGTATGAAAAGGTCATGCTTGAGCCAGAAAGACTAATTGAAGGCTTTTTGTCTTGTAGGATTTTATAATCCCTTCTAATAATGTAGGTGTTTCTGAAGCTGAAGATGTTGCTGGTTCCTGAACCAAGGGCACTGAAGCAATAATTGTGATGTAAAGGAAGAAGTATTTGGCTACATCTTATGATACATTTTTTATTCCATTAAATAATTTAATAGCACTCCCTCTTAAGAAGCAATTATGTGAGCTATGTTGGCTGAGAAAGAATGATGCCCCACTCTCTATCCTAATGCAAAATGTTAACCCTAATGCTACAGTGGATATCACTCATACATTTCAATACATATTTTTTTAATCAGGCACATCCAGCTATTTAAAACAATCCTGGTGGCTCTTATAGCTTTGCACTTGGCCAATGTGAATAGTTATTCAACTCTACTATTTGCTAGAATATGAAATCATGGTTAAGAGCATTTTCTTACACACAGCCAGTTTCACTTTTTATGACAAATATTTCTTTCTTGCAACTGCCAACATATTACCCTATGCTATCACAGGCCTTAAACCTTTCTCCATTCTCCTTTCTTAGCAAGCACTGTTTTCATTCTTATGGACCGTTCATATATAATTTATGTTTATTCCATTTCCCCAGTTAGACACCACTACACTTAGTCTTTGATGCATTAATTTTAAATTTGTATTCCTTGTTGCATCATGCCGTATAACATCTGCTACAAATCATTCCAGTTCTCAGCAAGCAACATGGTATTGTCTATGTAGAAAAGTACATGTATGGTAAATCCCCATTCAACACACCTCTAACATTACTGCAAACATTTCTTATAACCTTATTCATTAATAAATTAAGCCAAAGGTACATAGCCCTCCTCTGATTCCTCGCAGGGGGTTGAACTACACAGAATGGGACAACTCACAGCCAACTTGCCTTGCCAACTCTCCATGGTCAATTTACCACAGCCACCTTGCCATGGCCACCTTGCTGTGGGACAACTCAACATAGCCAATTCACCACGAGACAACTTGCTGTGGGACAATTCAATTCAATTTAATTATTTAATATGTATTTTTTAATGTTTTAATTTTTTTATCGTTTACATTTCTTTTAGTCACTCCTTTGGCATCATTTCTTTAATGATTCTATTGCACTGTTTCTTCAATACTAGTGTAACTCTTGTCCTATGGTGAGTTGGCCATGGCGAATTGTTCTACGGTGAGTTGGCCACAGCAAGTTGGCTGTGATGAGTTGTTGTAGACCTGAACTACAAGACCTCTAAGGTCCCTTCCAACTCAGTTGTTCTGTTATTCTCTGGTCAGTGCTAAACCATTAGTAAAGCAATGTATTTAAGCTTGACTTTCATCATACACCATTCATATTACATTCAGCACCAAACTTTCAATTTCATATTTGTGCCTATTTGAATGTTCGACAATTCAAGCCTATTTGCTTGATCTAGGATCTCTCTAAATTAACAATTGTACAATAATTATTTTCTCTCATATTAAGTAATTTTATAACAACCTGCTGAGGAACATCCAAACCCCTTGTCCAATCAGTAAAAATAATGAATGTGGAGCTAAAACATACCTGATTTTATGAAATATTGATTTCCTGTTAAGGGAGATGGAAAACAATGTGGTAGATACACAGAAAGGATTATTATAGGAAAGAACATTGTTAGACATTCTAAACATGTCCCACTTTATTTATTTACAATTTGTCAACAAATCCATACTTCTTTTCCCATAATCTCAAGGCTAACTGGCTAAAAATTACCATTTCTTTCCAATTGCAATCACATTTCCTTCATAAAGGAATTTTCTCTGGCATAAACATTTTTATCACAAAAATGGCTGTTTAAAATGACTGATCAAATGTTATCTCTTAATCAGTCCATGCAATCATTAGATATGATGAAGAATATTCACTATGCTACAGAGAAAAATAGAGTAATCAGGAACTTCCTGTACTTATTGACCTAACCTTATGTAGACCTTGGCCAAATTTTAAAGACCTTCTGCAATTTAGATCTATCTTTCATTTCTGGGAACACATTAAACAAAAAGAAAAAAAATGAGCTATCTAAAAGAGAAGCAATGTACGAGACTATTCAACCTTACCCATCACTGCTATGCAACCTTAATTGTGATAGAATGCCATCTATGGAGATATAAAACAATGAAGATGTGTAATTTGCTGTTCAGCCTATTCTAATAACCCACTAATTGCCTTATCATATTGTATGAACATGTGATATGAATAGAATGTTCCTAATACTAAGAGACACTGAAGTAGTTCTGTTATCTGAACTTTTCCTCCCAACCCCATGTACTTGTTTCCTACTACATAAGTATAGTCCCTCCCTCCTTCTCTCTCTCCCTTTCCTTCTTCCTTCCTTCCTTCCTTCCTTCCTTCCCTCCCTCCCTCCCTCCTTCCTTCCTTCCTTCTATCAATCATTGAAGTCAATAGCTTAGTAAATAGAACTGTATAGGAAAATGTCAAATACTAATACTTGAGATAATAATATTATAACTGACTAGTTTTTCTGCCTTGAAAGTCTACATTTTTATCTATAATTTTTGTGTGATCACTGCAAAAGCTAACTGATACTGACATAAACCCCTTTCTGTATAGATGTTTAGTGCAGTTGCTGCATACCCCATCCTTTAAAGTAGTGCCTTTATGTAAGCACTATAATTGTATTCCATTAACTGTAATTTTGTTTCATGTTTCATTAACTGAGGTTTATAGTTACATGTGTTGCTTAAATCCAGACGAAGAGTTAAGCTTTTCTTGCATCAATGATCATTGTGCTCTATTCCCTTGGAATTTAAATTTTTTTTCTCCACATATGTCTTTGTTTCTTACATGCAGAGACATGGATGCAACTAGTCAGTGTATACTACAGTGCAAGCATTGTGTCAACTGTCCCATTGGCATATGCTTAGTCCAAGCCCAATACCCAATCATGCTTCAAAAGATTGAGTACCGGTATGTTTTTGTGAGTAAAGATGAGAAGGTAGGACATGTTGCATGTCCCACCTATCAGGGTAAGATCGGGTGAGATCAAGAAAAAGGACCTTCTTGGTGGTGGCTCTCAGAATGACCACCCTGTATTATTAATTATGGGGAGGAAGGGTCTCCATATGGTCTAGCATAGTGCTCTGAAAAACCTCTTCATGTGGTAGCATCTGGTAGACAGCAGTTTTACTATAGGAATACATTTCAATTATCTGTTATTAATGTTTTTAAGAAGCCAGGCAATGTTTCACCAGCCTACAGTTGACCATTTGATCAGTCAAAGGAGTATGTGCTTGAGTACTCAGATATGGCATCGTAGTTAGATTAAAATAAACTGTCAATCATACCTGAATCATCCTGAATGAGAAAAAAAATAACATCCTTTAGCTTCTATTACTATAAGCAGGGTAATGTTTAAATAGAATAAGGAGAAGAAGCAATTTAAAGATGTTTAATTTATTTAAGGAAAGTGTTTATTATAATTAGGTAAATACTGAGTTTAAAAATAACTTTTCTAATTCAAGTTATGCATGAATAAGCATTCAATTATGGATCTAACCCAGCTGGGAGAATTTAAGCCATATTTGGTTATGATCCACAAATCATCTGGTTCATTTCTATGAAGTGTGATCTGGAAATGTAATTTCACCTACTGAAAGTTTGCCTACTTTGTGGTTAGTATTTCTTTCTTTCTTTCTTTCTTTCTTTCTTTCTTTCTTTCTTTCTTTCTTTCTTTCTTTCTTTCTTTTCCTTCCTTCCTTCCTTCCTTCCTCCCTTCCTCTCTCTCTTTTATAATCTAGAATAAAAAAAGGAATAATATTGCTCTAATTTATTTATTTATTTATTGGTTCGATTTATATGCCACCCTTTTCTGGAGTCTCAGAGTGGCTTACAATGCGTTAAGCAATAGCCTTCATACCTTTTGTATATACCTGCTTAGTAGGGCTTTCGGGGGGGCCCTAAATAATGTTCTTTTTTATACAAAGTCATCTTATTGCCCCCACCCCAAAATCCGGGTTCTCATTTTACCTACCTCGAAAGGATGGAAGGCTGAGTCAACCTTGAGCCTGGTGAGATTTGAACTTGCAGTAATTGCAGGCAGCTGGTGTTATTTTAACAGCACTTAGTCTGCTGCGCCACCAAGGCTCTTCAATGCAGATTTAAAAAGCTATAGAAATAGTGTGTGTGTGTGTGTGTGTGTGTGTGTGTGTGTGTGCATAAAGGCAGATGACACACAAGTCTTGAACCACCAGTAAATCTAAAGTATCATAGGGCTGGTATATTCTAATACCTCATTAACAACTTAGCCTACAGTAAACATTTCTCTAGTCAGGACATATATTCATTAAGTATAATTCCATTAAACTTTACATTGAGCTGTAAACAATCTCTGATTGGCAAGGTTCAAATCAACAAGATGTAAAAGAAAAACTAGCAAAAATAAACACTACATTGAAGCATTCTGATGATGTCGGGGTTGGTGGGTGGAGCCTCTGGCTGGTTTTACTACCAATTCTATAGAACCAGTCCAAACCGGGGGCAACCCACCACTGCTCCATATGATGGTTCAGCTATTTTGTATTAATTCATCAGATTCAGAAATCAACCCTATATGACCAGCCCTTAGCCATTGCTGGTTGATAATGCTATATTCCTTGGTATAAGAAAAGAGAATAATACAACAGGAAGGAGGAAGAAATGACAAAGAGTGAAGTCTGATGTAAACCCTGATTAAACCCTCCAAGAAATAAAGAATCGATGATTGCATGGGATTTAAGAAGAAGAATGGCCATGTAAGAAACAAGAACAATTGTAACAGTAGTAACAGTGCAACAAGTCTTGGGAATTCTTTAAACAAATAAAAAGAGACTTGCCAAACAAAGGTGGGGTGGTATCTTCCACCAGTTTCCACTCTTTCCACTTGAGCAAGACTCCAAGATATGGTCCCTGGGCTCCCTAGATTCAATACAGGTAGTCCTCAATTTACAACAGTTTAGTGACCATTTAAAGTTACAACGGCACTGAAAAATGTGACTTATGACTGTTTTTCAGTTATGACCTTTGCAGCATCCCCATAATCATAAGATCAAAATTCAGATGCTTGGCAACGAGTTCATATTTATGACCATTGCTGTGTCCCAAAGTCATGTGATCACCTTTTGTGGCCTTCTGATAAGCAATGTCAGTGGGGAAGCCAGATTCATGAAACAAACGGGCTACTAACTTATTAACCACAGTGATTCATTTAATAACTGTGGCAAGAACAGTCGTAAAATGGGGCAAAAACTCACTTAACAAATGTTTCATTTAACAATGGAAATGTTGGGCTCAGTTGTAGTCATAAGCTGAGGACTACCTGTAGCTCCTTCTTCTGAAGCAGCTGTTGCCCATTCAGCTGCACCACTTAACACAAACAGTTGCCAGGAAGAGACTTTTACAAATAATAATATCACACAGTGTTTATTGACTGCACAGACTGTACTTTCCGTTTTTAAATGTATAACAGCAAAAAGAAAAGCCACGAGAGGTGGAGACCTAGGAACAACCACTGCAATTTTTAGACTTAAACAGATTTACTTACAGATAACTCTGAATGTTCAAAACAATCTCTGCCCCCACCTCAGCAAATCTGTGGGATTCAGAAGTGGCCCATTCCTCCTTGGATCAATTATTCACTGTCATTATTACACAGCTAGACTTTGGTGAATTTTACTGATGTTTAAGAGCCCTTCCCTTCCAAGTGTGTTGTTTAGAATGAGGCCCCTATGGAGCATTCTCTCCATATTTCCAAAGGAGGTATTTTGTAAGGCCCAGCTCTCTTTATTTTTTGAAGCCATCAACATGCCATCAGTATTTTAAATGCAAAACAAAAAGCGGCAGTTGTAAAGAGCTGTTAAGAGGATGAACTAGCAATGCCCTTGGGAATAGCTTCCTCTGGTAAACAAGTTCATAGAAGAATGAACTTGTCTTGCTGATTGAGTCTTTGTAAACAGGAATAATCAACACATTAGGAGCCTGTGAAACAGCGCTTGACAACAGAAGTTTATGCAAAGTAGCTTGCTATTTTAGGAAAACTGGTATCCCTGCATTTTTTAAAATAATAACTTCTGTACTTTCTCCCACATAGCTGCTGATATCAGAGAAAATCATTTTTTCCCCTGTTTTATATGCACAGAAGGAGTTCTCTTATGTGGAATGAGAGCTAGATAAAACCTTCTTGTTAGGGACACGGTGGCTCAGTGGCTAAGATGCTGAGCTTGTCGATCGAAAGGTCGGCAGTTCAGCAGTTCGAAACCCTAGTGCCGCATAACGGGGTGAGCTCCTGTTATTTGTCCCAGCTTCTGCCAACCTAGCAGTTCAAAGCATGTAAAAAATGCAAGTAGAAAAATAGGGACCACCTTTGGTGGGAAGGTAACAGTGTTCCATGCGCCTTTGGCATTTAGTCATGCCGGCCACCTGACCAAGGACACATCTTCGGACAGCGCTGGCTCTTCGGCTTTGAAACAGAGATGAATCCTAGAATCGGGAACGACTAGCACATATGTGTGAGGGGAACCTTAACCTTTACCTTACAATCTTCTTAGTGCCTGTTTGGTGTAGTGGTTAAGACATAAGACTAGAAACTAGGAAACTGTGAGGTCTAGTCCCTCTTTAGGCACAACACCAGAAGGTGACTTAGGGATAGTCACTCTCTCTCAGCTAGGAAGGAGACTAGGATTAACCACTTCTGAAAAGGCTTACCAAAAAACCCTCAGGGACATGTCCAGGCAGTGTCCAAGAATCAGATCTCATTGGATAAAACAAATAAAAAAATTTCATGGATCCAGAATTTAAAGATACAATTAAGCAGTCTAAACCAGGAAAAGTCCCCATTGATCCCATTATTTATGAAGGGTAATTTGGACTTGTGGGTCCCAGCTCTACTTTCACATTTTACCTTAATAGAGCACTGGATCCAGATTTCAAAGGATTGGGTGTTGGCTGTAATAATTCTGACAAAGATCAGAGGAAGGATCCGGATAACTTGTACTTAATCGATTTGTTAAATCAAATTAACAAAATGTATGCTAAACTTTTATAATTCAGATTAATTGCCTGGTTCAAACTGAATTCAACTTGATGAACGATGACGTTGGACTTAGGACAGGTTAACATTAGACCTTGCTATGATACTGTTATACTTGGTAGAAAAGTATAGACATAGTCCGTCTCTCTATGCATCTCTTAGTGATGCTTGGATTGCCTTCAACACAGTATCTAAGTTTTATCATTGTTTCTGGATGTTCAGAGTTGTAATTGTAAGTAGGAATTATCCGAGAAGACAGGAGGAAAAACCACAGCCCCATCACAATCTGTTAGAGAAAGCATCTCGGAATAAGCTTTCAGAATAAAGTTGTTTTCGACAACTGTGGTATCTGGTGTGTTGTGTTCCAAGTGACGATCTGTCTGTATTCGAAAGTCCCACAAGATCTTCACCTTCTCATTTTCTATAACTTTTTCCACTTTATGTTTCCATGACTTTTTGGATACAGGAAAGTCATATCTTTTACATAATGACCAGTGGATTAATTTAGCAACTCGGTCATGTCTAGCTTTATAATCAGTTTGTGCGATTTTGCTGCATTAACATTAACAGTTTCAACTTTGTTGTTGCAAAGTCGGCAGTTTGGATTGTTGGTGGATTTTTGTATCTTTGCTTTCACGGCATTAGTTTGTTACCATTACTGTTACTGTTACTGTTACTGTTGTTGTTGTTGTTGTTGTTGTTGTTGTTGTTGTTGTAAGCTTTTGGCCTGTCTCAATCCCAGAATGAATGTATCCTGAGTAATTTTAAATATAAAAGAAATGAAATGAAATTTAGCTTTATTCCTGGTTCATCTACTTTTGGGAACTTAGAACTTGATATGCCACTCACAATCACAGTGCAACACTCAAGACATCTACACTTAGCATTCTTTATGACTTGAGTTGGTGGGTCTTGAGGTTCTAGTATCAATAGCAATAGCACTTAGACTTATATACATCTTCACGGTGCTTTACAGCCCTCTCTAAGCATTTTACAGTCAGCATATTGACCCCAACTATCTGAGTCCTCATTTTACTGACATCAGAAAGATGGAAGGCTGAGTCAACCTTGAGCCGATCAGAATTGAGCTGCTGGTAGTTGCCAGAGTTAGCCTGCAATACTGCATTCTCACCACTGTGCCACCATGGCTCTGGAGTAGTAACAAACAAACAGCTCGAACTCTTCCAATATCTACTGTTTTTGCCCATTTAGCAATAACCCACTGAATTAAATGGGGTCTCCTCTCAGGGTAATGTGTAAAACAGTTGCATTCTTAAGAGGAAAAATAAAAGAACAGAACGGGACAGAACAGAACAGAACAGGAATAGTTGGAAGGGACAGTTGAAACTAATGCTCACATACTAACTGGCTTTTTGATATGGTATTGTCCACTATTCTTAGCTTTTTTGTTCTGCAGGGTTAATAATGTAAGATGGAAATGTTTTTAAGATGTTCAAAATAACAAATGTCTTTTGTGTGGAAATTGCTATCCTGGTCACAAACGACACAGATGCAGTTGGGTATCACATGACAAACCCCAGATACAAAATGAAGATACAGTTCCACAGGAAGTTTGCAGTTTCATTTAACAAACTCTACTTCATGTATAGGCTTCTTTGTCAATTGTCTTATCTAAAGAAATTTAGATTCAGAGAGGAACATAAAATTGTATATGAAAAGCCACCACGGAAATTGAATACACAAAAAACATGAATAATGACATTTATCAACATTTATCACGGACAGTGAAAGACTGTTCTATGGAACAATTAAATAATATTGTAAATTCAAGGCTGCATTTAGGATATTTTGCCAGCAGAACTTGGACCGGAAGGGCATGTTAAAAGGAAGTTCAGTCCAATTGAATGCAGAACATAAATTGACTTTAGAAATAAATTTTTGAACATAAAAAAATTATTTACTCCCTCTCATGTAAATATGATTTTAGACCAGGGACATACAGTTCTTTTTCCGTTCAAGGGCCAAAGTTTTGGAAGAGACTGTCAAGAAATAAGTGGATGGGATCAAGACAAAAGCAATGTTTAATTTAGTTTACATTCAAGTTTAATCCATGCATTATCTTCATGTGATTATGCCTGATCTATTTAATACCTTTTCCCTTGTTCTGACTGAAAATTACAATTTGCTAAGAATTTGGGGAGGGGGTAGAATGGCTCAGTAGTTAACAGCACTGGAAAGCTGACATCCCGGGGTTGAGACCTATGCGTTGTATGATTGGGTGAGTTCCCGTTACTTGCACCAGCTCCTGCCCACCTAGCAGTTTGAAAGCATACAAATGCAAGTAGATGAATAGATACCAATTCAGTGGGAAGGTAACAGTTTTTTGTGTGCCTTGGCATTTAGTCCTGCTGGCCACATAACCATGGAAATGTCTTCAGACAATGCTGGCTCCCTTGGCTAGGAAACAGAGATGAGCATCACCTCCTAGAGTCAGACATGACTGCGTTTAACAAGTTGGAAAGTGTGGGTCTAGAATGGGAGTGGCTCTCAATGCTTCTGGAGACATATGAGAATTTGAGAGCTCAAGATCTGCATTCCTTCCTTAGATCCATGGTATTCCTTTTCTGATTCATCTGGGATTACAGCCTTTTGCCTGACCCTTTACAAACTTTGGTACAAAAGGGACAACCCATTTCAACAGAAGGAAAAATCAAATCTTCATAAATGTACATGATGCCAAACAAAAATCAGCTTATTTGGGTCAATAAGCCAGTTGGAACAATCCCAATGAGGCTATTCCAGATGGCCAACTTTATGGTAGGATACCACGAGTTCTTCTGCTTTTCTATACTGCTGCTCCCTAATATTTGTGGGTTTTCATAGCAACAGAAGCTTAGTTAAGACGAAATTGAATGACGGTAGAGTTCCACTAGTGAGAATTTATCAAGTGTGAAGTAAGCAGGACAAAAGAGAACGATTAAAAACAATGTTTACAACAGCAACACTAATAAATCCTACACTAAAAAATGCACTTGGTTAATTTATACACTCACATGTAGGGTACTGTTTAAAATAACTTTCACTTCCTCTTTTGCCATCGTCTACTTGTTAGTGTTTGCTTTCTTTTACATTGCTAGACAACTGGGGAATATGCAAAAGGAAAAAAAAAAGAACTCATCAAACAAAACAGGATCACACAGATAACCAATTTAGCTTCCCATAATTCAGTAGACATTACTTCTTTTCTGTGAACCTAGTAAACTGTACAATTTTATTGTGCTGCTCCCTCTTCAGAAGACACAACTTTATTAAACATTCAAAGATATCTTGGTTTTGACCGAGACTTTTTTTTCCCCTTTTTTAATCTGAGAAGTTTGAAATATTCAACACCCTAAAGAAAAAAGGAACAGCATGAAGAAACGCAAGTTTGTCAATATGGAACTCAACATTTCTGATCATCACCTCTATGTGCATCAATACACCCTAGTGTTGTGGCTCTGGCCCCCGAGCCTGTCTTATCGGAGGGAGAAGACTCCAAAAGGGAAGGAGAGGAGTTGGCAAGGCCTCCCTCTCCAGGACCCTCCTCTCTGGCAATCCCTACAGTGTCCTTCAAAGGCCAAGAGATAGGCCAGGAGCTAGGCACTTCCAAGCAGCCGCAGCTGGACAGTGACGGGGATGAGTCTTGGCTGGACCCCCAACAGCGGCGCAGAGATAAGCACGCAACAAAGGAAGAGGCGTGCCAGGATTAAGCTGAGTCACTGGACCACACCCCACAGGGTATAAAAGGGGGTATGGTGGCCAGTCAAGCCTTGTGATGAACAAAGCTGAAAGCTACCACGCCATTCTGCATTGCCAGACTCTTGCTGTATGCTCTGCTAGAATTGATTCTTGGACTGGACTTGATTACTCTGTAACTGTTGTGGACTTATTTTGGTGTTACGAAAGAGGAGTAAAAACCTCCCTTCGTAAGTAAAGACTTTTGGCAGGCAGCCACTAGGTTGCTGCCAATTCCGTTATCAAAGGAAATTCTTGTCTGTTGGTGTGTTTTAACTCTTGGACGACTGCTGGTATGCGTGTGTGGGATGGGGACAGAACACCTACACTGGTTTCACACAGCATTTGAGAGTGGAATAAGAGGGAAAATATCAGACTGATACAACAAAAGCCATCCTAGTACTTCCTCCTCTGACAGTGAGAAATAATGACATGCAGAGATGCCTTCTAAAAGAGTTAGTGGAACATGAGGTAGATTGAGGTGACTTGGAGGTGGTGAACTGGTGAGCTGGTGATAGTGATCTGGCCGTGCCAAGCTGTCCCTTCCAAGTTGTCCCATTCCAGACTTTTATGTTACATCTGAACAGTAGGTGCCAACCAGTGGTGGAATTCAATGTTTTTTTACTACTGGTTCTGTGGGCATGGCTTGGTGGGTGTGGCAGGGGAAGGATACTGCAAAATCTCCATTCCCACCCCACTCCAGGGGAAGGATATGCAAAATCCCCATTTCCTCACCACTCCTGGGAGAAGGATATTGCAAAATCTCCATTCCCACCCCACTCTGGGGCCAGCCAGAGATGGTATTTGCCGGTTCTCCAAACTACTCAAATTTTCCACTACTGGTTCTCCAGAACCTGTCAGAACCTGCCAAATAGCACCTCTGATGCCAACTGTTCGCAAAGTATCTGTGCAGAAGTCTTTCTAACCATAACAAGTAGTGGCTGAGTTAGTGATACTGCCCTTAAGAAATAAGGCAGAATTATCCATTTTCAGAGGTACCTGAACTTGAAACAAGGTCAAAGTAGTGCCTCATTCAACAGACAAGAGTCTTTAGTGGTAGACTTTTTTATAAATTTATAATGAGGAAATCTTGAACAATTTGGTTTATTTTTCCTGGCATCCTAACAGCAGTTTGCCCAGCATCTTAAGAGAGTGGATTTCTCAGCAATACAGGCAGAATTGTAGGAACTGATATCCTGTTGTTTTCTGCATAAAACCTGGCATGAAAAATCACCTTCCATCCTTCACAGACTTTGCAGCTGCATGAACTTCCTGTACAGCAATACATCAAACTACAGGAAACTATATTGTGTACTCATAGAGCAGGTGGCATATCCGGATTTTTTTTATTATTTTTTTTAAAAAATCACATGTCTGGCACTTTGGTAAAAAGCATGGAGTTCTACAGAAGAAGGCCTTTCCAACTCTAAACCCCAGAGTGATGATACACATAGAAGACTTATTATAAACAATACTAAGTTAAAACCAATGCTTTAATTTCCTCATTTTTTTCCTTGAAAGAAGACCATATTTCTCTGAAACCTTCTCAGATTTATATATAT
>WNWU01000050.1:4936629-4981948 GCA_012654045.1 Ptyas mucosa
TATATATATATATATATATAAGATTTTAGATTTATTTACTTGTTTGTTGAACAAAGGATGTTTCTAGGTTTAACTTAGGACTGTGATGGTGTTTCTGATGTTGCCTATTGTAGCATATAACTTCACTACACTAGAGCGTCCCTGGTTTCTAGTCATCCTGAATCAAATTTCTGGTTACTACTTGTTGTCACATATTGTAGTTCCTATATCTGGGTAAGCCAGTGATTGACAAAAGTCTCTGTAATAGAGACTTACTGTGAAAAGCAATTTTTTTTTTTTTTGCAACAGAGTTGTAAGTGCCCTATTATCAGACCAATTCCAGAACAGAAAGAAACTGTCATTGATGTCCATTTTTCTTTAACTTCAGATAGCTACTTGATGCTTCTCTAATCACTATGTTGTTTGGAAGAGGAAAATGGAACTGTCAAGAACTTCTGGTTTTATGGATGCTGAAATAGAAAAGAGATATGGGAAAGTAGTATTATATATGGTATCTGCTGCAATATTAGAAACATGGAAGAAAAGTACAAGACTGACAGTAGAGCAGGGGTGAAATGCTTCCAGTTTGGACCGGATTGCCTGATCTGGTAGCAATGGCGTCGGGTGGTTCGGAGAACCGGTAGCAAAAATCCCTGCCCCCCACGTGCCCAGCTGAGCTGTGCAATCATCAGAGGCTTTTTTTTTTATTTTTAAAAGCATTTTTCTACAACCTCTTTGGCTGAAAAAATGCTTTTAAAGTTTAGAAAAAGCCTCTGATGATTGTGCGGCTCAGCTGGGATCATCAGAGGCTTTTAACAGCATTTTTTCTACAACCTCTTCGGCCAAAAAGGTTGTCGAAAAAATGTTTTTAAAAGAAAAAAGAAGCCTCTGACAATCAGACAACTCAGCTGGGATGGTCAGAGGCTTTTAAAATGGAAGAGATTGTAGAAAAAATGGTTTTAAAAGTAAAAAAAAATTGACCACGCCCATTCAGTCACATTTTTTTTAAAATTCTTATTTATATGCCGCCCTTCTCCGGAGACTCAGGGCGGCTTACAATGCGTTAAGCAATAGCCTTCATACTTTTGTATATTTTATACAAAGTCAGCTTATTGCCCCCACAAACCAGGTCCTCATTTTACCCACCTTAGAAAGGATGGAAGGCTGAGTCAACCTTGAGCCTGGTGAGATTCGAACTTACAGTAATTTCAGGCAGCTGGATGTTAAATGCTGCCGTGTAGGAAGCATTAGCCTCCTACGCCACTCAGGCTCCTTATCCCCCCCATCAAGCTATGCCCACAGAACAGTAGTAACAAATTTTACATTTCACCACTGCAGTAGAGAGCTGGATTAGTGAATTGATGGTGCTTACGGAAATGCCAGAGCTGACTTGTTTGATCAGGGAACAAATGATCAGGGATTTTTTTTTTAAAAGTCTAGAAGCCTTATATGTCCTTTTTCCTAAAAGAAGGAGAAACTGAAATTATGATTTATGGATTTGGGGATTAGAAAACATTAAAAACAGAGGCGAAAGAGTAAGATGACAATTGCTGAATAGAAACAACAGAAGACATAAATCTCTTTTCTTTTTCACTTCTTTTTTTCTTCATTCTTATCTGTTTTCTTTTTTCTTTTTCTTTTCATTTTTATACCTTTATTATATTACAAAATTCTAATACATTTTTTTTAAAAAAAGGTGTTCCCCATTCCAGTAATGGATGGCCCGCACAGTTAACAACTTTTTCCTCCCAAGCATTTGTCAACTAGATTTTGGTTTCAAGGAAACTGCCATGAACTTTGAAGGCACAAAATCAATTAAGAAAAAAAAAACCCAATTATTTTCCAGTTAGAGCCTGCCTGTAAGAATTTCCAGTGAAGATTAATAATGTTTGCATATGATAACCAAAACATCAGACTGTACAGCATTGGTTTTTTTAACACAATATGCAGATTTCAGGAGCAAAACTCAGACTGTTAAATCAGGTGACTTCTTAGAAGTATATGTGGTTGAATCTGATCTGCAGAGATAAAATGCAGGTTGTTACTTAGGTGAACCAAACATTTAAAGGAAACTGAAACTCATTTCATTTTTAGATAAAACAGAAACTGAAGGAAATAGGATGTACCTATTATCAAAAGAGCTATTCTGATAAAGGGGTGCGTTTTCTAATAAGGGGAAGCATGAGGTTGAAAAATGTATTGGTATCCCTTTGTGTGATAAGTTAGGGAGATCGTGTTTTAATGCTTTCCAATCTTAAAAAGAAAAAAAGAAAAAGAAAACAACTTTCTACAAATATATAAAACCTGAATATCAGTGGGACAATGGCTCTGTTGCAGTCCACACCTTGTACAGTACTTCTAGTTTTTTACTTTACTTAACCGGTTCTGCCCCCCCTGCCCCCCGCGCCCCCCCACTTACCCACATCCCCCCACCCCCACGTTATTCTTACCTTTTAAGGTAAGATCCCACCCTTATCCCACCCCCAATCTATTGCTGCCTCCTGAGTCCCAGCTGATGGCTAGAGGGAAAAAAACTGTTTAAACTCTTGCCGTGGGGCTTCAAAGGGCCGCCCTACAGCTGATCAGTGTTAAAAGAAAAAAAAAATGAGTAGACCAGTGCCTGCAAAAATACATGAGTAGATCAGTGCCTGCAAAAATAAATGGGTAAACCAGTGCCTGCAAAAAATAAACAGCTCTGCAAGCAGTTAAAAGCCTGGTAGATCAGTACCTCTGCTAAATCCTAAATAATTGTCACATGACCATCAAGCCATGCCCACAAAATAAGCCACGCCCACAGAACCGGTAATAAAAAAAATTTAGAACCCACCCCTGCTGCACATACACACATAGTCAACAAGCACAAATAATTCAACTCATTCTATCATATCAGGATTCTGTCAACTCATCATTTCAAACAGTGATTGTGATAGAATTTTGAGGTGTTCTATCTGGGCTGAGGGGAACCAGATTCAAACCCTCCTGCAATTATGAAAAGTTATTGACAACATAATCTAACTTACCTCAGTGCTGTTGTGGCAGGGAGATATTTGAGGAGAAATGTAATACATACTGCCATAGTTCTCAAAGAGAAAGGAATGGACCAAAGTCAAGCAAAGAAATAAAGACTATCCATCTGCTTTCCTGTGCACATGCATGCCTACCTTGAGAGAGGGAAGCAAAATATCCTAGGGGAAAATATATATATATATATACCCTCTTGTTCTATTTAAAGCAAAAGAAGGGGAGGGGGAAGCCTCCTGATAGAAAGGAGGGGAAAACTGAAGTCTGGAAACATCACACTTCTTTGATATCATTACCTCCTCCACACTTGCAAGTATAATTTTATCACAGCCTGGCATTTAGGGTGGAAACAGGATGCCCCCTTTTCTCAAAAGGTGAACTGACTCAGTTGGAAAATTACTGCAGAAAGACCCCACTTTGAAAAATCTCTAAAGTACTTCTAAAATTTGATACCTCTTGGAGCTCATATTTCACAAGATTCACCTAGTTTAAGTGTTTGTCACCTTTGGATGTAAGGTCCATCAGTTTTGCATTACACTCAGTGCAGTTCTTATAGAATGCTAACAGTGCATATAGTATCATCTGGCTTATGACAGATTCTGATGCTGATTAGGTATTAAGAAAATCACCCAGCTGGTTTCTGTACCTAAGAAAGAACTAGAATCTGGGTTTCCCCACTCTTTTAACTTCAGTTTTCTCCTCCATCCTGGTTCTCTCAAATAGTCCAGATATATAGAACTGGAGTTGAAAGCTAGTTTGGTGTGGCTCTTGACTAGAACTTGGAAAACTTTTGAGTTCTAGTCCTGCCTTAGACATTGAAGCAGTGGTGAAATGCTACCGGTTCGCACCAGTTTGAGTGATAAAAACTACCAGTTCAGGTGAACCAGTAGTAAAAAAAAAAAAAAAAAGTGACCGGTTTGTCCAAACTGGTATTTCCGACGATCAGCTGTGCCACGCAATTTAAAATCACTAGAAAGCAGGAAATCCTGATTTCTAATGAATCTAAATCACGCAGCACAGCTGTTCCCCCACCCCACCCCTCGCTGTTCTACTTACTTTCCCAAGCCTCCTTTGTCCGCACGAAGCATGAGTTTGGCGCGCACTGAGCATGCACGCTCAGCGAACCGGTGGTAAACTGGGGAAGATTTCACCACCACATTGAAGCCAGATGGATGACTTTGGTCCAGTTTATTTATTGATTACATTTTTATGGCTGCCCATGATAACAAGCGACTCTGGTGGCAAAGTTAAAATAAAGTGAAAAACAATTGTAAACATTACAAATGTTAAAATACAGAGTGATTGAGCAACATCACTTAAAAATGATTTTAAATAATAATTTTAAATAATTTTAAATATTTTAATTGGTTAGTCACTTTTTAATGTATGGGGCCAAATTTATATATATTCTTAATTGTTTTTAATGTTTGTATTCTATGTTTTTTAATTTTGGCTGTACACCACCCTGAGTCCTCAGGGAGAAGGGCGGTATATAAATCTAAATTAAATTAAATTAAATTAAATTAAATTAAATTAAATTAAATTAAATTAAATTAAATTAAATTAAATTAAATTAAATTACATTACATTACATTACATTACATTACATTACATTACATTACATTACATTAAATTAAATTAAATTAAATTAAATTAAATTAAATTAAATTACCAATATAACCAAGAAGCGGGTCCCCATATTTCCTTGTAACCACAAGCTGAGGTCACAGAGCCAGGTCTTTAGGACCTTAGGAAAAGCCAGCAGAATTGGTGCCATCTGGATCTCTATAGGTAGAATGTTCCACAAGCTGGACATTATAGCAGAAAAGGCATGTCTTCCAGCTGGCATTCTTTGGTCAAGAGGATCTACAACATTTGATTGGAGAGTTAGAAACAACTGGGGAGATATGGTCCTTCAAATAATCTGATCCTAACCTACAAAGACCTTTAAAGGTGATGACCAGCAACTTGAATTGTACCTAAAAGCATACTGGAATCCAAAAGAAGCCCAGCTGTCCAGCTAGCCAGCTAGCAAATCCAAAAAGAGAACTCCTGGGACCTTGTGCTCACCCAAAAGTAAAACTTTATTGAACACACTACATTGGCACAGAAGAAGCGAAACTGACTCTGGGTTTCCCGGGCAAAAGTCCACATAATTAAACTTGCTTTTTCCATCTCCCCTCAGTTCATTGCATTGTCCAATTACATCCACTTCTTTTGTTATGGGAACAGTCTGGATTGTTCAAACACCTGCGCAGTGTGACCTTGGGGGTGGCAGCAGGGTCTCATGATCTGCAGACAGAGTCTTGGCATTCTATTCCCGCCCTGACATTCCAACCCACCCCCCTCCCAATTGCTGTCAAGCTGAGAGCAAAGAAGCAACTAGATGAAAGAGTGAATCACTGACAACATGTACTTGTCTTGACCTTTTGCTTTCACTTTGATTCATTTCTTTTTTCTTTTATACTTTATATTAGATTGTGTTAGTTTTTATCTTCTTGTTTAAAAGTTTTAATAAAATTATATATGGATAAGAGTATGTGCATGGGTGCTGAGAGGTCACTCAGGCACAGTTTAGACCAAAATATCAATTGCCTTCTCATTCCAGTGACCACCAGGGTTTTGGTCAGACTGGGCAGCAGACTTTCTGAGACAACACTAAGCTCCCTCTGGAATGCAACCAGTCCATTAGTCACTGGATCCATCAGTTGCTCTCTCTTAGTCCTTGGAAGTATTCTCCTTTTTTTAGAGCAAAAATATGCTAATGGTCCATGATAGATTAAACCCAAATAAACCTGGTCTCCCACAGATTCAGATGAATTGACTCAGATCCTTTCAATACCTTCCTGGTGTCTATGAAAATGTTGGAGACTATTTATTAAACAAGACTGCTGTATGTGGTTTGTTGTTTACCTACAAGCATGAGGAGATTGCGCTGCAGGAAAGCCACCAGACAGATGACATTTATGTCACTGCTGCTGTTGGGAGGGCTGTTGCATCCCTGAGCTTATCTCAGCACAGATGAATGTACAAGGCAGTTAATGCGCTGGCTGTAAGCCACAGAGTTCTTCCAAATTCGTTGTTTTCATTAATAAAGTGCGCCAACAGGATGTCACCAACCACAGTTTGATTTCATTGATTCTGTTTTAACATAATTCAGTCAATAGAATCTTGACACCTTGGAAAGAAGCTGAAAGATTTGTTGAGGTCAGAACACAGGATGGAAGCACCCCAAAAAAATAGATGGGATAGTAGGAGTTTCCACAAAAGAGTCTTGGTGGTGTTTTTTTTGTTGTTGTTGTTTTTACAAACAGTTCCTTCCTAGTTTGAAAAGCAACTAAAAGCAAATAAATCCTTCTTTAAACATTCTCCAAGCAAAGTTCTTCTCTGACGGAGTTGGACAGCTTAAAAAGGTGGTGGTGGTGGTGGTGATGATGATGATGATGATGATGATGATAAATAGATGAGACAGGAGAGAGGAGGAGAGAGAGAGAGATTCATTTTGAGTTTTTTCTCATGTCATTTGTGGAACCTTTTGGCTTCCTATTCCATTTTTCCCCTTCTTTTTATTGCTTTAAGTTAGTGTTGACCTGCAGTTTTTTTGCTAAGATTTCAGAACTGTTTTGTCATTGCTTTCTTCCTAGGGCTGAGAAAGAAAGACTGGTCCAATGTCACTAGCTTGCCTTAATGCCTAAAGTGGGATTAGAACGTTTCTGGCCTGGTTCCTTACTACTATACCAAGCTGGGTTTCTTGACTGTTCTTAACATTGTGTGATCTTGGCTTGTTTGGGTAGGGTTTGCTTAAGAAAGGCTAACAACGTGAAGTACTTCAGTTGGGTTTTGCTTTCTCTTGCATAGACATGCAAGCTTATTCTGCAGGCACATTAAACTTCTTCTGGCAAGGAACAAATTACATGAATTGAAACTATGGTTTAGTTTTATTGGCACTAACTGTATTAAATCCATTGCTATTTCTCATAAGAATAGTGGTCCATGCTGTGCACTTCTGGACAGTCTGAGGAATGCATTTTTGCTTGCTATTTATGTTTTGAAATTCAGCATTAAAATAATCTGTAAAGATCAGGACAAATTGGGCAAAACAAAAAAGATCTAAACTTTAAGGGCCACCCTAATAACAAAGTAATAGGTGTTTAGAAAGCTTGCTTCCTTTGTTATCCATGTCTAATTCTGGTTGTTGCTACAAAATTCTGAACAAAACTACTCTCCTTTTAGTAAAGACTTTGCTTTTATCAGCATTTTGTAGAAGGAAAGGTTGAGGCAAGTATCCTTAGGACTTGGCTCATCTAGCTTGAGACAAAGGGGATATAAGATGCCCATAACACAGAGCTCATGCTCATGTTTATTTTTAGTTGTAAAACCATCAACGCTCATCATTACCCATCATTAACACCCAACAATTGATTACATACATGGACCTGGCACATTACCAGATGAGCAGATCCTAGTTATCCTAAGCCTCTTTAAAAACACATATTGGAGCATTCAATACATCATCCATATAATAAGTATATAGAAACCCAAAGGGAAAGAATGGACACAGGTCCCTCAAATTACAACCAGTTGTTTAACAACTGTTCAAAGTTACGACAGATTTATGAAAAGCTACATATGGCCCATTTGTGAAGTTATGACTGCTACCTCATCCCATGTTCACGTGATCATCTATCAGGTGCTTGGCAACCAGTTTGCATTTATGACCAGTGGTAGCATCCTGCAGTCAGGTGACTGTGATTTGTGATTTATTTATTTTTTTGCTGGTTTCTGACATTTTTGCCTGTTTCCAGCAAAAAAACCCATCAATTTGGAAGAATGGATTTGTTTACTGACCACGTGATTTACTTAATGACTGTAGTCATAAAAGTGTTTATGAAGGATTTGTAACCGCCATGACATATTATATTTGTGGCTCAAAATTTGCATTTTTACTTTCCATTAATAAAAAACATCCTTTATAAGAGAAACTTGATTGCTGGTGACTCACTGAAAAGGCCTTTTATGGGTTTTTTTTTCTTGTTTTCTTCCAGAATGGCTAGATGGTGATGGTGACAATGGTAATGATTCAGCCAAGCCACCAGTCTTAGCATTCCTTTGGTATTCATACAAGTCAGTGGTGGGTTGCCCCCAGTTTGCACCGGTTCTATAGAACTGGTAGTAAAAACGGCGGGAGGCTCCACCCACCAACCCCGACATCATCAAAATGCTTCTGTGCATGTGCAGAAGAGTGCGCAGCCCCGTTGTGAACCGGTAGTAAAGGTAAGTAGAACCCATCCCTGATACAAGTAATAACTAAGCTCAACCTAACTTTAATTTCAGAGATTAGACAAGGTTAGTTAAATGCTGAGGTTAATTTCAGTAAGTGACCATACAAGCAAAATGAAGGTTGAATTGAATTAGTCAGCATACATTTATTTCGGTAAATAGAAGCCCATTGAAAGTGTAAAAATGTGGAGTGCTAGGATTCTGGAAAGCAAACAACCATTTAAAGGTTCGGCATGATTCCAGAGCAACAATAGTGCAATCTGGTGCCTATTTATTCAGAGATAAAATGAATATCTTCTGTTTCTCTCTTTGTAAAGCCTCCTAAAATATATCTAGGCATTTTAAGCATTCATATGACATGCCCTGGACAATTTATACAGTTTTTAACACATTTTATATGTCAACATGGTAATTACAGAATTGATTATCCTACCTATATCATAGTATCAATAACACACAAATAATTATTTATGTCAACATGTAAAATAAGGTAATTGTACTGCTGTGCATAAATCTTAAAAAATTAATGACTGTTCTTAATAGCTAGTTATAGCCTGGTTGCATCCCTAAGAGTGACTGTACAGCTTTCCCTCCACATTTATGTACTAGGGGAAATTCCCAAAAGCATCAACAAACCCATATGGCTGTTTTGGCATGCAGAGTTTGGCATCCTACAGACTGAGTCATCTTTTTTTAAAAGAAAAGTACGTGATGAGGGGAAACCCAACAGTCAGACTTGGTGTGCAATCAGGTAGTAACTATAAGATCAGTGTGTGCTGCTCACATCCATTATTCCTCCTCCTCCTCATCCTCCAAGCTGTCATGCCATATCGACAAATGAGAAAAGTCTTTTTTTCCCATTAGTATCAACGAAGAACTGATGGTTCTCATCCACTTGTAATTTGTGCTGTGATTCTTAGCACAGCAAAGGTGGGACAGGGTGGAACACATGGGCCAGAAGAACAGAATATAACTGATTAATCTTCATCTTTTTCTTGCCTATCATGGAATGTTTTTGAATTATAATAGATGGATGTTTCCAATAAAAGAGAATATTTGTAGCTCAGGGTTGAAGTGTGCTAATGATGTTACTTAGTTTGGGTAATGAATCGTCTGCAAGAAAACAATCAAACTCAGAGACTACTAAGAACTTCTCAGATGAGTGAATGTTTGGGGTAAATTTGGGGTAAAACAACATTTTGATAGCTGGATTAGGATGTAGACTATTTTAGGATAACAAATTATGAGCAGGACAGCGACAAATATGAATTGTGTTCTGTAAAAACACACATCCTTTTCCCCTTAATATTTATGCTTTTCATCATTTGTTATTTTCCAAACTGCAACTTAACACCCAGGCACAATTTGTCTCAATTAAGGGTTTTATTCGTTGCAAAGAAGCCTACTGCAGCCCATATCCACAAATGGACAGAAGAAATGTTCTGAGTTCTCTAAATATTTATCCCATCCACTTGAAGACTTTTTCCTACCTCTCTTCACTGCACTAACCAAAATAGTAATCTGAATACCCACAGATGAAAAAAAAAATCAAACCCAAACCCTCTCTATTTCTTAAAAAAGAAAGATAAGGAGATGGCCATGTTATGTAGTTGTCTTGGCAACAGCATGGAAGTGGTTTTTTGTTGATTTGACGTGGAATTGTTTTTGACTTCCCAATCTAGTCAAGAATCTAGCAATTTCCCATTGATATAAGTCCAACCTTAGCATTTTGGGAGAGTCCCTCTCTGAGGGAAATGGGCGGTTGGTTCAGAAATGTGAAAAATAAATAAGTAAAAGTGTTGAGATCAACTAAGGACAGCTAAGTGCTGCTATTACTTTGATGCATATATTGTGCAAGACATTATCTAAACCGAATTCCAGAGTATTCCAATTATTTATGGAAAAGGAAAAGTACTGTATATTTCCCGTTAGTGGACTTTTCTCTTGAACATTTTGAAAAAGGTGGTAAGGTTTTGTTCAGAGGCAATTGCTATGAAGAGGACATAGGCCTAATGCTGGTATTAACGCATAATGATTAAATCTGATGAAAAACTGAAGTTTAATAAATTTATCCCAAAGGTGATTTTTCAGGAGGCAACTGGACTTTCTTCTTTTTTTTTTCTTTTGAAGACGTTTCGCTTCTCATCCAAGAAACTTCTTCAGCTCTGACTGGATAGTGGGGAATGGAATCCTGTCAGAATTGAAGAAGCTTCTTGGATGAGAAGCAAAATGTCTTCACAAGAAAAAACAAGGAAGTTCAGTTGCCTCCTGAAAAATCACCTTTGGGATAACCATGACTTGGATGGCTGAGAATCTCTACAGATTTTTAAATAAATTTAGTTCACCAATAATATTTAGTTAGTTGTTATATTTTATGCTGCCCATCTGGTTCTTATTAGATCTACTGTTGATGTGGAAAGTAAAGGCAAAAGTGGTCAAAGGGGAAGTAGGAGCACTTGAGGCTGTGACTCCTTAGCTGGGAGAGTGACTCTATAGATCTCAGGAATAACATCAAAGCTCTCTGTGCAGAAGGATGCTCTGCTAGGAACAGCTAATGTCCTGCACAGAAACCTCAAACTTCTAGGTGTCTGATGCAGAACCCAAGTCTGAGGAATACCACATACCACACATAAGAGTGAGAAGGGATTTTTTTCATTGTTAACCAGCTTTTTATTTATATGTGAATTAATATTTATGAATAGCACTTATAATAAATGACTATATGACAGTTTTGATCTTTGACTGTAAATAGGTAAAGAATTCCTGTAAGAAAGGGTGTTTTTTTTTAAAAAAAAGTTTAGCTTCTGAGACCTGTCCTAGCCAGTTTAACAGCAACCAATCATTTTATTTTATTTTAATTTTTTAAAAAAGTCCCAAAGTCTACTTATGTCATCAGACGGTTTAAAAAAGGAAGTGTCTCTGCTTGTGGGAAAGACGCCTCTTTCTTACAAAGCAGGTGATATGAGTCAGTGTATAAAGCCATCAGCTTTGCAAGAGGTTAGACCTTTAGATGTTAGGGCTGCAGACGCATTGCAACCGAAAGAGAGACAACGAAAAATGCCTTGGCTGTTTATGTGGCACACCGCTTCAGACGAAATAAAGACATGTGGGATTGCAGGCAGCAAAGACCACCGAAAGAAGACAAAAGCTTTGTAAGTGTATCTTTCTATTTATTTGTTTGTTTGTTTGTTTATTTATTTATATTTTTTTTATTTATTTGTCAAGAACGTATTTGGTAATAAGTATAAGTATCAATTGGATACATAAAATAGATACAAATAGAAGAAGGGACGGTAGGCATGCTGGGTTTTTTTATTTTAAACAAAAACATACTGAGGAAAAGTTTCTTCAGTTCAGGTTTCATTACTTGGATTTTGGACCCCAATTTGGCAAAAGTATGGTCTCCAACGGTTTTGCAGGCTTCCTTTTTATTTCAAGGCAGGAATCCAAATTGCGAATCAAAAATCCGAAGAACATCAATTCTGGATGATCAATCGAAAGCCAGGAGTTTGGGTTTCTGCTCAGTAACCCAAATAAAATTGATAATCATCCTTTTTGACCAATCAGACTAATGTCAGTAATTAACAAAATGTATCTTTGTTCAAGCCTTAATGGGAGAGATGATAGATAAGATGAATAGAACAGAATGAAGGAATTATATTTGAATAAACATCATGCTAGTCAAAGTCCGTACAGAAAACTTTACTTTAAGCAGTTTGCTTTTTAAAAAAGAAAAATCAGTACTTTTATTTCTTAAAAGAACACACCTGCATTTTTAGACAGTATTCATTGTTGTTTTTTAATGGATCAAACTTTCAGTGTTCTTATGAATGGGTGCAGGATATTTTTTATGTATCATGTGTGTGCATGTGTGTGTATGTGCACTCACCAGAGCAACCTTTTTAGCTTAAAGACGCAGTGGTTTCCCTAGGCTTTTTTTGTGGTCTTAGCTAAAGCAGCAGCAAAATGCCAGTTCAACAGTACTATGGTTTTTGTGTGTGTGTGTGAAAGAAAAGTCTTTGATTCTTAGACGGAAATTATTGTCCCACCACCCACTCAAACCCATCTTGGTATTATCTCACATATGGGTACCTAAGGAAAAAACACGAAACATTTCAGAAGAATGATGACGAACTTTTTTTAAAAAAAAGCTTAAAACTTTGCAAATGTGTCATCTTCAAGTGGCCGAAACGGAGGCAAAGAATGACTTGAATTGTTCAAACCCCACAAGCTCTGCTAAACCACTTTTTTATATTTCTGCTTCTGGGTTAGTGAGTGTCAAATGATAAGAGTAGTCCTAGAGTAAATTATTTAAACATCAAAACACTGCGAATGGAAATGATTGGTAAGCTATTCATTGTAATTCCTGTTCCTGCCTGATCTGTATGATTATAGAGCAGAATGAATGTGCTCTGCAACCAAACAGTAACATCTATCAGGATGAAAGAAGTTATTAGTCATAGAACCTGCCCTCTGGAATTTCCTCCTCCGCCCAATCAGAGATCCAAATGGTTCCCACCTGTAGATTGCAAACCTGGTTAATTCCCCAGGTTTTGGTTAGTGTAATCTCCTATGACTGACTTTCTTTCTTTCTTTCTTTCTTTCTCTTTTCTTTTCTTTTCTTTTCTTTTGGATGTACATTGTTCTTTTTATTCTTACAATGCTGAGTGCCATCCAAAGCCTATATAGAATTGGGCATTTTAAAATGGAATAAATAATGTGATCATTAATTTAATATTAAATGTTAATTTAAACTAGTGTAATAAATACTAATTTAATAACTAATAGATTATTTAAAATAATAATAAGGTAATCATCAATTTAATAAATAAGCTGATTTAGAAATTACAATCATGAATCATAAAAATTCATTTCTCTTCTTCCTCTATTGCCGTTCTGATTTGATCCCATTTATAGATCTAAGGAGAGAATGGTAGAATAAGATTCGTCAAGGCAGAGGTGGCTTGGAATCATCAGACATAAGGATCCTTGACAAAGCCTTCAGCCTTTAAAAAAAATTGTATATATATTTTTTTGTATTGAAGGATTAAGGTGTGCCCATAGATGAGCCTAGACCTGTACCTAAAATTGAAAGCAATGAGGATGGACTGGAAGGTAGAATTGGGTTGTAGGGTTAGGGTTAGGGTCAGTCCTGCAGACAACTTCAATGTGTACAGATTAAGGCAATCTCTAGAATAGATGATAGGAAAGAAGTATGAAAAAAATCTATCTCTGTTGCCAACTAGTGGCCAACTATAATTCAAATCAGTAATTCAGTAATTCAAATCTGATAGCCTTATCTTTTAGAGAATATTCTGAGCCACCACTGTCTTCTTCCATGATTGCAGCTGGTAGCAACAAGCTTTGGACATCAGAAGAGATTTGTTCAGCCTTTGGAACTTCTACTTCATGAAGTATTTAAAAATATATCTCATGAAGGATCAAACAGCATGGAGTACAAGCATGGAGTACAAAGACGATGATAAGATAAACAAAATAAAGGAACTATGGAGTTTATAAAAGCTATATAATACCATCTACTATTAAACTTGAAAGATGTCCCTCTGGAATTAGTATTATTTATTAATGAAAAAAATATGCATATGACTAGCTTGCAGTTTCCATAAATTAAAATGTGCCTTAGACTATTGTTTGTTAAATTCAAATCCATAGTTTTAAATTTACTCAACAAATTAAAATATTTAGTATTATGTCTTGATAGATATAAACTGCTATATAAGAATTCTAATTAATTTAGTTCTTCCAAATTTCTGTAGAAATAAGCTAAGGAGAGAAATCAGAGGAAACACTTTCTTTGGATTCTGAGCAAATTGGCCTGAACAGCAACAAAACTCAGTTAATCTGAATGATAGAATTTGCTTCTCCAGATGTTTATTTGGAGTTTGAAAGCCATCTTAGCCATCTTATTGTAAGAAAGTGGCACAGATCAAAAATATTCTGACTGATATTAGTTGTTGTCTTTTGCACAGAATGGTTACTTCATGAAGGTCCATAAGAATAACATGTTTTCCTCAGATGCTTATATTAGAACATTCTTGGATCATTTTGATATATTTCTGTAAAGGACTACTAGATTTATTCACAGTAAATGAGTAAATATATTCTCTCATTTCTTTTAGGAGTGTGGAAGCAAAAAAATATTTCATGGGTCTTGTGCCACCTGTTGAATCAGCTGTCATGAAATACTCCAGCTCAAGAGATGTAATGTACGTATCAAATAATATTGTTATAATTGTGATATCATATAGGGCAAACAAAGATGCAAAGAAAATACATCCATAACTTTGTCCTTTGTCACTGCACAGACATCAAACATATACACCAATGTCTCATATTTTCCACGGGAGGCCTCTCTATTTCAAACAGTTTGCATTTTTATGTCATTTCAGGCTTTCTACAAAAGAAGTTATCCAGTGGTCCCAGTCCCTAGAAAAGCTTCTGGCAACCCAGCGTAAGCATTTCTTTTTGATGTTTTGGAATATATAACCTTGAAAGAAATTTGGAAAAATGCAGCTGTCACTTTCTTAAAATATGCCTTGACTGAAAAGCATAATCCAAAGCACCTTCAGATATTTTAAAAAAAAACTAATTTGATTTATTCAGTAAAATATTCTAAGCCCTGGTTTAATGACTTTTCATATGTACATATGGGCACATACCATACATCCAAACCATATTTTCTGGCACTAATGGAGACTATAATTATGTATATTTCATGGTAGCTTGGTATTCAACTGCTTTGAAATTCATTGATTTGGTATTCAATGAATTTTGATGCAAACATTTTGTCCCAGTACGCATTGTTTGTTTGGTACTCAATGCACAAGCTAGAAGTTATAAGTGACAGCTGTCTTGTGACCCATTACATTATTCCTTATGGGAAATTTTAGTTTGGTACTCATTGTTTTTGGTACTCATCATACCTTGTGGAACCAATTAATTATGAGCACTGAGAGGTTTGATTGTAAAGTATATTGATTACTATTGTTAATTCTGATCTTTTCAAAGAGATTACATTAGACAATATTGTTTTTTGTCTTTTGCATTTATGAGAAATTGCAGAAGATTGCTGATTTGTGTTTGTAGCTTTCTAGTACCTTTCTATTTAGAAAACAACTAATTCCAGCTGTAAAATATTGGTAGGATGTTCATTTTCCTTCCTTCAACCTATTTATAATCATTGATTGAATTAACTGAGAAACTGCTCTCAAGCTGATCACTTGACTCTTTGGATAACTCACTTTTGTCCCAACCTATATTTTGGATAACTCAAATAACTCAAATTTGATATTTGAACAAAATATCAAATTTGCATGCAATAGAATGAGAAAAAAGTTCAAAAGTAGTTCAGAAAGACTGAAGTAATCAAAGTCCACATAACTTTCTGGTGAACTTTTTCCCTTTTTATTTCCTAATATTTTATTACAAGTTTGCAGAAATATTGTATATCTTCAGATTAGGTTACCCCCATCTTCAGATTAGGTTACCCTTCAGATTAGGTTAATTTAGAGCAATGACTGAAATCATGTTAATGTTTTTATTCACTGTAGGTGGTCAAGAGGCATTCAGAGAATTTTTGAAATCAGAATTTAGTGATGAAAACATTGAGTTTTGGCTGGCATGTGAAGACTACAGGAAAGCACAGGCGGATTGTTTACATGGCAAAGCAGAAAAGATTTACCAAGAGTTTGTCAAGTCAGATGCCAGAAAACAAGTAAGCACTAAATCAATCAATCAATCAATCAATCAATCAACTGAATAATTGGACTGGAACATTCATGTACTAAGAGAATCATTTTCACATAGTGAAATTTATTTTACCAAAGATTATTTATCAAAGATTGATTTTGTATCACTTCATTGGTTCCCACCTCCTTTTATCATGAAATAGAAGACAGTGAAGCCCCATGGGAGGTTGAGGTCCCACAATCATGGACAGACTATTTGCCTTACGTTAAGAATGAATTCCTGCAATCATTATTTAATTTGCTATTTATGCCAGGGGTCCCCACTCCCCATCCCCTAGTCCATGAACTGGCACCAGGCTGTGACATGCCAGAAACTGGGCCACACAAATAAAGCCTCATCCATGGGATGTAGGTAGCATGTGAAACCACACCCCTCCAGTCCATGGAAAAAACTCTTTCCATGGAACCACTCCCTGTTGCTTAAAAGATTGGGAGGTGGGGGTCACTGATTTATGCCATAAGCAATCATTCAGATTGCATTGAGTTTGACTTTAAACATTGCTATATCAATGGGGTAGTTTTTACAAAGTTGTTGAAATTTCATTTTGTTCTCTCCAGATCAACATTGACTTTCACATAAGAAAATCTGTAGCTAAGAAAGTTCAAGATCCCACACCTTCAAGTTTTGATGAGGCTCAGAGACTTATATATGTATTGATGGAGAGAGACTCTTATCCAAGATTCCTTAAATCTCAACATTACCATAACCTTCTAAACAAGGTTCAAAGCAACCATCTCAAGTGAAAACTGAGGATCAGCTCTGAAGCTTCAGGAGTTGCTATGCTTCAGTACCCTAAGTGGGAATGTTGGAACTAAGACAGCAAGGAAATGATGGAACTCTTAAAGCAAGAGATGCAATCTATCAAGTTGAAGTGTCTGGAACACCCTTTATAAGGAGAAAGAAGAAGGAATAAAAGGAAAGAGAGACAAGCTGCCTTGAAACTGGTCAGATTCATTCTACACACACTTCTAATATTCTTTCAAATCACACTGATCAAATGTTGTGAACAGAAAAGCTCTGAGTTTAATTGCACAACTATCAAGACAAATGTTAGGCTGTTTACATTGTGTGCATTATTTGCTTCTTAAGCATTTGATCTGGTAGAGCCGGATGTATGACCAGTTTCCCTTGAAAGGTATTACTTGTGAGGAATAAGGAGTTCAATGAGTGCAAAGCTGTGCTTTCACTTTATGCTCCATGGCTCAGGCAAATTGATGCAAATCAGACTTGCATAGATTCAAGAGATAAACATGTATATATGAACAATCCCAAAGCTGCTCTAGGCTTTACAAATAAGTTTTGAATTTAGCACAAATCATCATCAGCTATAAACCCAGGGAGTTTTTCAAGCATACAGGGTGTAATATATATTTAGCAGGCTGGGGCAATTTGTTGAGATACTTTGTTAAATCTAATTCATATTGACAATACATGGCCATCTCTAGAGGCTCAAAAACCTATGGCTAAAAATGTAAGTGGTCCCTTATTCATTGTTTCAAATGGGGGGGAGCTCATTATCCCAAAAGAAAACAGGGAGGGATACTGATTTTATATGTTATAAGTATATGCTATAAGTCAATCAAATATTTCTCTGCTAGTGACATTTGTGCTTGTACAATCTGGTGTGTGGATTGTTGATTATGCTGATAAACTATTTCAAGTCTCCTGCTCTTCCTTCTATGGGTACTTTCTCTTTCAAGTAGATTTGGACTTATTAGCTCTTCCAATAGAGGATACCTTCAAAGTCAGATCTGGTCTCTGTAAAGTCAGACACATGGGCTCATTCCCAAAAACTCTTCCAACTCACTCCCTGCAAAGCTGATCTGTGATTTATTGGTTTGTTCTACTAGCTGGATTCTGAATTCGAACAATATTGGACTGATATATTTCCAGACAACCTTACTGTTTTTGTTGTTGTTGTTTTGCAACTGATTAATGGGCAACTAGAGGAAGTATATCCCATCAGAGCTTTGTCATTCCTTTGGTTCAAATTTATTAAGCCTCATTAAAACTGTGGAGAACGGAGGAAAATTTACCCAAAATAGACTTATCCAGATACCACTCTGCTTGCAGGAGAGATGACAGGTGGCCAGCAACTCTGCAAATAAGCTGAACTGGTCTTTCAGCAGCTTTGATTTTACAAATAGTGAATTTAAGGAAGTTTATGGAATGAAAATAAATAAACTCTAGATGTACAGATACATATACAATCCTACACACTTACTCACAGAACATCATAGAGCTGTGAATAATGTGAGATTGTGGTTGAAGGTTTTGGAAGAAAGTTCACATCATTTGGAGACACTTACTTTCTTCCCCAATTGCCTACATTCATCTTCCTACATTGTTCTGAAGAGCATCCTTATCTTTCAGAAGGGATTCAGAAGGGAAGTTGCTACAAAGAGGAGAAAAAGACAGAATACTTTTATGTGTATGGGCTGGTACAAGCTGCCTTAATTTAGCTCAGATCCAAGCCATTCTGTTTAGATGTGTTAGCTCTTGCTCTTAAAATAATTATTACTAGTCCCAGTATATCCCATTAAATATATACAGTATGTATTTTGATATCCATGGTTTAACTTAGTGTATTGTTTGTTTCTGTAAATATTTATAGACTGGAACTTGATTTTCTGGCAATATAAGCTAATATTTAAGTAAGTGTGTATCAGCTATATGTAAGTGATGTTAATATTTTGTGCATTACAATTTGTAAACTGATAACTAATGACCACTAGATTAAAATATATTGTATTAAAATATATTGTAATCACTTGTGCTTTGGTAACTATTTTTTCCTTTGTTATTAACAACTTTGAAAAGTGTATCAAGCTCAATATTCAACTTGATGGATAGCAATGAATTATGCAGGTATGTTTAGCAATTGGAAATAATTTGTAATGACAGATCTCTTGAATCTACAAGGCTATCTTCCTTTTCCAGCATTTCAAGTCATGTCATGCTTACTCAGCTTTATTAATTTAACTATAAGAAAGGCTGAACCATAAAAAAACAAAGTCTAAACTTGTACATAAGATCAATAGCTGCCACTCATTTCCAAAAAAAACTGGTTTGATTGTCTGGATTCATTTCATTCAGTTTCTTGCCTCAATTTTAGAACTGAAACTCAAGAATGCAAATGTGTAAAATTCAATCAAGTCTGCTTCTCCACCACCATCACCCCACTTAGACCAGTAGTCTAGAAGGTGGACTTAAGGCAAGGTTTGATTTCTATGGTATTTGTCAGTTATATTTTAACAGATTAACAGAATTGGAAGGGACCTTGTAAATTATCTACTCCAACCCCCCACCCAAGCAGGAGACCCTATACCATTTTTGAGAAATGGCAGTCCAGTCTTGTCTTGAAAACCTCCAGTGATGAAGCTCTCACAACTTCTGAAAGCAACTTCTGTTCCATTGGTTTATTGTTCTCACTGTCAGAAAATTTCTCCTTATTTCCAGGTTGAACCTCTCCTTGATCAGTTTCCATCCCTTATTCCTTGTCTGGCCTTTGGAAAATAGCTTCACCTGTTTCTCTGTGGCTCTCTGTGGCAGCCCCTCAAATATTGGAACCCTGATATCATGTCTCCCCTGGTCCTTCTCTTCACTAGACTAGCCATTCCGAATACAAGACTAAATTGTATTGAAAGCACCAACAAATATTAAGAATAGCAACAATAATGTACTAAATACAGAGCCTGTAGTACAGTGGTTTAAAGCACCCTGTTATTAACATCTATTAACATCTGCTGCTTGCAATTACTGCAAGTTCGAATCCCACCAGGCTCAAGGTTGACTCAGCCTTCCATCCTTTCAAAGGTGGGTAAAATGAGGACCCAGATTGTGGGGGCAATAAGCTGACTTTGTATAAATATACAAAAGTATGAAGGCTATTGCTTAACTCACTGTAAGCCACCCTGAGTCTCCGGAGAAGGGCGGCATATAAATCAAATTAAAAATTAAAAATAAAATAAAATAAAATAAATGTTGCTGCCTGACTCCCTGCGGTGATGTCAGTAGTGCGAACCCAGGCAATGGGGTTCAATGGGCAACACACCCACACCGGGGCAGTCCATGTGTTGTGGGGAATGCAACTCCTAGTAACCACACCACCGACGTAAAGGCAGTGCATCGGGGGGTCCCTTCCTTCAAACCGCCGCCTCACTTATCTTATTCCTTATACCGTGTTTAAGAACTACCTAAAACTGAATACTGATCTGATAATTTAAAGTGAAGTGTCATCAGTATGCTGTTGATCACATTCAGCTAGAATGGCGAAATAAGGCTAGTATAGATGTTTGTGTAGTACAGGCACTGAAGGAGCACATGCTCTATTGTTTCTCTACAACCATTGCCTCTTCCAGTAGGGAATATTCCTGTATTGGCCTTCAAGGACAACTGAGGGGAAGGCATGCCATCATGCCAGAGTAAAGGCCCTCTGGTGGCATTTATGTTGTTTACACAGGCCTGCATGAAGCAGCTTGACTTTAACTTGACAAGATGTGTTACTTTGCAGAGATGAAGAGCTCTCATTCCTGAGCTAAAGAGATGACATATTTTCTTTGACAAAGTACTCTGCGGGGACTTCAGTGGAGGGAAGGGTCAAAATGGCAGTCACAGTGCCGTGACTGAAATTCTGCCCTTTGTACATTCCAGGTCACTGCACATACAAAAGGGATAAGGTTTCCATCACAATCACCACCTCAACTTTTCTCGCATACTCCCTACCCCCCTGCAGGTGCCTCTGCTCCTCTGTATCACTTTGAAGCCTCAACTCAGAAACAAGGCAGAGGAAAATAATATGGCCACATGTTTCATTTTCGTTTACTTCTGCAAACAAGAGTCGTCCTGTTCTGGGTCAAGGATTTTGGAAGGCGTGCTTGCAATGTTAAAGGAAAGCACTTCTTCAATGATTTGTATAGTGCTATAGCACGGAAGGAGGAGGAGGAGGAGGAGGAGGAGGAGGAGGAGAAGGAGAGGGAGGGGGAGGGGGAGGGGGAGGGGGAGGGGGAGGAGGAGGAGGAGGAGGAGGAGGAGGAGGAGGAGGAGGATTATTTTGAAAGGCTTTTGGAATTTAGTGACTATTTTGCCTATTCTTAAAATCTTAATATAAAGCAAGTATGAAGGGTCGCTCTAAAAAAATAGAAATTGCTTGGTATCCAACTTCCCCAGAATGCAAAATCTAAGCTTATGGAAAGCCTGACAGCACATTATATTACTGATGTTAAGCAGCATTTAACAGTTATGAAGACATTTGATGTGTGCAAGAAAAGCAGAGCAACATCTTTTGAGCCGATGAATTATAGGGTTGGGCTGAGCTGCATAATCAAATCTACATTTCATTGTGTTGACTTGTTAAAAGCTCTAGACACATTGCAGAGGTTATTTATCAAGAAGGTCTGTAACTGGCAAAGCTAAATCATCAGGCCAGGCTTTTTCTGCCTGGGTAGAATTTTTCATGGAAAAAAACAAAGCATAATTTACAATGGCAATATTGCCTTACAAGAGCAATTTACATTTTGCCTGCATCTTTTTCCACTTGAAATTCTAGAGCCTCTGCCAGAGAAGACCACAGTGCCTGTTGATAGCTGATGTCAAAGTCTCAAAACAATACCTGTGTTTTGGAATCACTAAGTGATACCAAAAAGAATAGCAAAAAGTATAGCCCTATGCCGTAAACATTTAGGATGGACATAAATAAAAAGAAAGCTGTTATTGATTGCATCTTTGCAATCTTGCCATGCCACAAATAAAAAAGCTGTTTTTTCACTTTTAGGTAAGATTCTTTTAATTTTTCCATACTCCAGATCTAATTTTGTTTCATTTCTGTTTAAGGTTACCAACATAACTAATATATGAACCACTTCAATATGGACAAAGCCATAAGGCCACGTGAAACTATTGTCCTATGCTTAAAAGCCTCTGCAACAGGGGTGAAATGCTCCTGGTTCAGACCGGATCGGGGGATCAAGTAGCAATTGTGGCTGGTGGGTCAGAGAACCAATAGCGATGGCAGTGCGAGGGTCCGCCCACCCACCCGGGTGTCATTACTTCCTGGTTTTAACCAGGAAATAATGTGTTTTTTACTCTCAGTGCATGCACAGGTTTTACGTACATGCAGAGGGTCTGCACATGCCTGTGATGCGTGCAGATGCAGTGCGTGCACTTCCCAACTGGTAAGGAAGTTAAGTAGATTTCACCCCTGCTCTGCAAGTGATATTTTCAGATCTGAGATGATTTATCCCGTGTCTAGGTTTTCGTAGAGCAAGAAATCCATTTATCAGAGGAAAATGGATGGCCACTCATTTATGATGTTGGTCCTATGCATGCTTCAGTCATCTTCATACTCCAATGGCATATGCCCAATAATAAACTGCAGGAATTCAACCTTGCACAGGAAGTTGAAGGTTTGCTAACTACATTGTAAAGCTTCTGTTGGGAGGAAAAGCAGAAGACACTTGTGATAAGTTTTGGAAAGATAAGGCAATAGAAAGCAAAGACTGAGATGGGGAATATGGCACTAAATGAGAATACAGGGAGAAATGGTACAATAAAGGGAATCTAGGTTAAGAGAAAAAGAAGAATTAAAGTTCAGATTGCAAATGCCACGGAGAACCTTGACATCACTGCAGGTTTTTTTTCACAAGACATAATAATCACAGACTGCTAAGGATTCAGGAGATATTTTAGTAAACTACGCACAAAGCTACCATTGAAAAGAACCTCCTTCTTTAATGACAGGAAAGTCATTAAAAAGAAACCCCCAAAAGGCTCTAGCTTAATGTTCTGGGTGATCGGTTGGTTTTAAAATGAAAATAATTCTCTTATTAATTTTTATACTGTATGTAATCCTGTCCCCTTCAGCTCAATATTTTTTTAAAGAAGACATCATTAAAATCTTGTTCAGAATAAATATTTTTAGTGTGAGAAAAAAAAAATCTTGGATGCTAGAGAGATCTGAATGTCTTATTTTTACCATACTTATAATGGCATGAGGGAAAGACCCTGGGAAACAGAAGGAAAAGCAGTTTGAACCTGCGGAAGGAATTAAGCCATGGCAAACATCTCAGAAGAGACCCTCCCTAGTTTCTTGGACTATAAAGGCAAATGGAGAGAGATCTACTTTCGGACTTTCAAGATTCTGTAAATATTACTTTTCAGTAATATAAGAACTAGTACTTCTGGGCAGTAGTGGGATTCAAATCCTGGCACTACCTGTTCACTATCAGTAGTGCGAGCAGGAGCACACTCGCTTTGGGAGTGCACAGCACTTCTGCGCACGCACAGAATGTTTTTGATGACATCTGGGCAGGCGGGCGGAGCCATCCGTTGCCGCTGCTACCGGTTCTCCTGAACCGAGGTGAACCGGTAGAAACCCACCACAGCTTCTGGGTGTGCTTCTTCTCTGACTACCTTGCAAGGTTGACAGTACCTCAGCCATACAGAGTGGAAGCTCCTTAGTATTTCTTTTTATCTTTTCTTTTTGTTCTTTTTGTTAGTTTTTTTAATAGTTTTTTTAATTTATTTTTATTTTATTTTATTTATATTTTTATATTTATTTATATTTTATAAATATAAATTTATATAATTTATATAATTTATTTATTTATATAATTTTTATAAATATAAAAATAAATATATTTATAAATATAAATATATATTTATATTTATTTATATTTTATTAATATTTATTTTTTGTTAGTCTTTTTTGTGTTAGTTTTCATGTTCCCTTTAAACTTTAAATTTTAAAAAAATATTAAAAAGACAGAGATAAAGAGACTGAAAGAAAATGAAAGAGGCTTGGGAGGGAAATAATAAGTATCTCACTTCCCACAAATTCTTTCCTTGATCCCATCAGAACTCCCCTATGCTTGCAATTAAATGAAATAATTAACTAGCTTGCAGCCCAGACATACATTCCAAGCACTATGTTACCCTAGCTTATTTCTTTCACTTGTATGAATTACTCGTTGCTCTTAAAGTTTTAGAAACTCAATCTGGAAGCTATCACAGTTTCATTACAAATTTTTACCTAATCACAAAAAGGAGGCCATTCCAGATCAGATCCAGCTTCACAAAAGGTGAACACACCATATGAACATGGTTGGGGCAGGAAGACTAAAACAAAGAAAAACTTACCTACTTATTTCCATTCATTTGAACTTGCTCTATCAAATATTTTTCTGAGAAGACAAGAACTAAGGCAAATTTGTCTATGAAAGCCTACTGGCAGAAATACTCCAGTTTAGCAACATTGCCTATGCTGTTAAGGACTAAACAGCAGATCCAAAACTTAAGCCCTATCTCCATTAGCCTGCCATGAACATGGCACTATATATCTGTTGTTCTATGCATAGCAATGAACATTGGTAATACCATGATTTCAAGTGTTATAAACATAAATCTATTTAATGAAATAAAGCAGTGGAAAACAACCAATGAATGTTGTCCAAAAGCCAATGTTGTCAAAATGCCCACAGTATATGAACTATATGCCAAAAGTGTTTAATTCTTTCCATTCCCATTTGCCTTTGCCTCACCTGTGGATAAAATACCAATGAAATCTCTAGATTTCACTATAATACTATGGTAATGTTGCATTTGTCCAAGGAAGAAGAATCAACAATCAATGGATCATCAAAAGTTGACTCTTCAAAAGAGTCAGTGGTGAAGGATGCTGAGAATTGAAGTTCAGCTACACTTGAAAGGCCACAGATTGTCTAATAAGGTCGTAAAACACATTCCAAAAGAAGACAAATTGTGTATAAATTGTACTACATAGAAAAAATACTATAACAATAACTATTACTGTTTAACTGTTAACTGTTAACACTAAGCATCTTTGTTCCATACCTAATCAGCAAATAAACCTTGGTTGCCTGATTTCTGATTATCACTAGGTGGCATCAAAGAGACAAAGTATTCGAGATTGAGAACAAACGAAGGCCGAGGTAAAGCAACACGGTTTATTACAACAACAATCAAGGATTAAAATGTAACCTACAGGTCACTGCGCAGCCGCTATTTTATTACAGCTGGTCGACTCGCGCGACCAATAAACATCTTCACATCTTCCCGCTAGCTGAGCTATCAAACTCAGCCAATCAGGACACTTCCTGGTTGCTGGGCGGCCGCTTGTCAAACTGTAACACAAAGCTTTCTACATCTCATTATAACGATCAGTAGTTGTTTGGATTCTTGCACAGAGGAGATAGTAAACCTGTTTTTGGTCTACTCAGAACAATCATGAACAATCAACTGCGATCTCTTTGTGGCCCAACCTCCAATTTTTCCACCATTCCCAGCCCTAATTCTGTTTCTAGGACCTGGTCCTTCCCTTCCCTCTCAACCAAGGATTCAGGACTCTGCATTTCAAATTTTCTTTTCCTCATTTCCTGTTTCCACAACCTGGACTTCAACTTCCATTTATCTAATTACATTGTTGCTGCTGTTGTTGGTGATGGATAGGCTTCGAGTAGGAAGATAAGAAGAGCACTGAGGGAGTAGGAGTCTGTATAGTAGTAGCAATAGCACTTAGACTTACTGTATTTTTCAGACTATAAGATGCACCAGAATATAAGACACACCTTAGTTTTTGGGAAGGAAAATAAAAAAAAGCTGATTGGTAGGTGGATGGCCTCCTGGAATATCCCCAATCAGCTGTTCCCAGAGGTGCACTTTAGCAACAGGTTTGTTGGTTGTGAGCTCTGTGACTTGCTTTTTTTCCAGCCTCTGAAACCTCCCTTTAAGAGGCTTTTTTTCACCCTCTGAAACCTCCATTTAAGCCTCTGAAACCTTCCTTTAAGAGGTTTTTTTTTCAGGCTCTGAAACCTCCATTTCAGAGGGTGGATGGGACTACATTCGGTGTATAAGATGCACCCAAATTTTCACCCTCTCTTAGGTGCATCTTATACTCTGAAAAATATGGTATATACCGCTTTAAAGTGCTTTACAGCCCTCCCTAAGCAGTTTACAGAGTCAGAATATTTCCCACAACAATCTGGGTCCTCATTTTACCAACCTTGGAAGGATGGAAGGCTGAGTCAACCTTGAGCCAGTGAGATTTGGACTGTCAAACTGCAGACAGCCTGCAGTCAGCAGAAGTAGCCTGCAGTACTGCATTCTAACCACTGCGCCATCATGGTTTATATGCAAGTACTGTATAAAAGAGTATGTGTATTTAGGATTGTATGTTTCAGTATTTTGCATGTGTGTATAAGGGTGTACATGCCTTGGACATCAACTGAAGAAAGTTAGATTGAGGTCCTCAGTCCTGGATGACTGTAGACCAGCTGCTCTCTTTTCAGCCCAGCCTATTTCACAGAGTTATTGTAGAACAGAATAATAGAAAGGAGACCTCCCACATAAAGTCCTATTGAGCTCAATATACCCTTGAAATATGCATCAGTCGATCAATATATGTTTGCTTTCCAAAACAACCATGTGTCCAGAAAGTACAGTATGTGAACTTTCATTTATTTGGAAACTGTAGAATGGAAGCAGGCCTTTTCTTTATACTTATTCAATTATCTATCTGCCTGAATTTTAAGTCCTATAACTCAAAAAATAAATCCTGGAATTTGGAACATTTAAAATTTGGAATATTTTTTAAAAAATGGATTCTGATGTGCATCTCTTGGTATTCATAGTCAACATAATTTTTCCTAATTGAAAGCAAAGGCCAACAGATTAATGCCTTGGTTATCTTGAATTAGAAGAATAATCCTTAGAGAGAAATAAGTAGATAAATCAGAAGACCTGCGTATAAAAACCAGAGTCCAGTCTGTCACACACTAATAAATCTCAGAAATAAATCCCAGACTGATGCTACATAGCATTTACTTTTATTATTTATTCTTAACAGTCAAGGGTTATCAAAGGCAGACAAAGGATGTGCTCCATCATGAAATGTAATATGGTAAAAGTGTTCATTCTTTTAAACAAAGGACTGCCATTCATTCCTTGAGAAAAGGTAAAATTAACTGTGGCTTAAAGTCACCAGACAGCCTGTGATTTCTTGTTCAGCTGTCTCCCACGTAGTCAGTCACTGGGACATGACCAAAATTGTTTCTAATTTCAGGAACAAAGTGGGGAGGTGTGACTACCCCATGACGTAGTTCCATATTTTATCTAGAGCATGTGCCCTAAGTGAAAGAAGAAGCAACATGAGATATCTCTAAAAAGCAGAAAAAATGCAGCGAGTTTCACTGCCGCTGATTAGACAGAGATTCCTATGTCTGGATAAAAATGGTTCTTGTTGCTCAGCAACCCATCATGTGAAAGATAAAAACAGGCCCACTGTTTTTCAAAGGGATTTCCTAATTTACTCCAGTTCTTTTACAAGAGGGGGGAGCTAGTGACAACCACATACGATGGATTTGTAGACTCCGCTTCCTTTGCAATTTTTGCAACTTCTTAAGATCAAGATATTTTAAGGAGAATCCAAATGTCAAAACTTTCCAGATGTGCGCCCTTCTCAAAAAAAAAAACCCAACAACCCACCTTTTCTGCATTTCTTCTTTACGTTTAACAAGCTTTAGACTTTCTTAAAAATTTCTTCAGATAATAGTTAAAAACTCAAAAGTTTCTAGGTAGCTGAGTGTGTTCTTTTTCATATGTGTGTGTGTGCGCGCACACATGCATGTGTGTGTGCATTTGTCTGTGTCTGTGTTTCTCCATATTCTGTAGTCCCTCTGATTGTCTTTCCAGAGTAAAAAAAAGGTTCCCCAATTTTTCTTAGGACTTGATTTGAAGTATGGGGTGCCGGGCACCCTGCAGATCATTAAACACACACACACACACACACGCACACGCACACGCACACGCACACGCACACACACACACAGAGTCTCTCATGTGCATCCTGATTAAAGTAAACAGAAGACATCCAATCCTATTTCATCTTTGCAAATTACATTCATTTTTCCCCTTTGCTTCTCATTTTTATCAAACAAAACAAGGATTTTTTTAAAAAGAAAGGATGATAATGGTGATCATAATGATGATTTGGCATAATACTGAACCTGGAAGAGTCTTCTCTCACATCATGACTTTTTGATAAAGATTCACATGTAAGGGAATGGAATATAATAACAATAACAATAACACAAGGGCTATCAATAGATACAAACTAAATGTAATCCACTCTAAATTTGATTGCAGAAAATACGACTTCAGTAATAGAGTAGTAAATGTCTGGAACATTCTACCTAATCCTGTTGTTAGTTTCTCTAACCCCCATACCTTTTACCTTAAATTGTCTACCATGGACCTTACACGTTTCTTAAGAGGTCCCTAAGGGGGTGTGCATAAGTGCATCAGTATGCCTACCATTCCTGTTCTACTGTCCCCATTTATATGTACTCATTTTATGTGTTTATGGCTATGTTTTGCCTATTTATATCCATTTATATCCATTTATTTGTGCCATTTGTTTCATGTATCCATGTCTTTGTCTATACTGATACTTGTTTCCTTGTACTTGTTGATAAATAGATAGATAGATGATAGATAGATAGATAGATAGATAGATAGATAGATAGATAGATAGATAGATAGATAGATAGATAGATAGATATTGAATTGACATTGCGGTCTAATACAAGGAGAAAAATCATAATCTCCCTTTTATTACAGTTGTAACAGACATGTGTTTGTTTTTTCTCTAAGAAGAATATATTCATACTTCAAGAAAAGTTGGAAAACTGCTCTGAAAGTCAGGGAGGAAGAAAAAATCCTTTTAGTTATGTTATGTGATTAGCAAACAAATTATCTCCACAACCACATTTTTCTAACACTATCTTGCTAAAATGATCACTCACATCTGGAGTGACTTTCAATGTGTGTTTTTCTTCCCAGCATTGAGAATGATTATGCATTTACATCACATCAGATAAACAAAAGCATAAACTCCATTTGAGAAACAGGAGATAACTTGCAAAACCAGAAGCCACCAGTTTCTATCTCTGTTGAGTTTATTTTATATATTTACTCAATTTCTTATACTGCCGACTAACAAATCTCCCAACAGTTTAGTCTATCTTAATCCTTGATCCTGTTACTGCTAACTTGCATGTTTACCTCAGTGAGACAACTAGATATTGTTGGTAGGAATAAAGAAAGTAATTAAATAATATTTAATACAAAGTCTCAGCTTTGCTGACAGGCAGGCTACTATCTGAACAAGAGATGTCACATGAGCAAAAAGAATGGAGATGTACTGAAGGCCAGATGTATTCATGGCATCTGGCCTGTCCTTGCCCTTCAATTAAGGTGCTGATGTCAGGTGACTCGGTGCGCAATATTTATTTTATTTATTTTATTATTCATATTTCTATGCCGCCCACTCTCCCAGGACTCTGGGCAGCTTACACCAAAGAGAGTATACTAAATAGCATATTGCCCCCAACAATCTGGGTCCTCATTTTACCCACCTCTGAAGGATGGAAGGCTGAGTCAACATTGAGCCGGTGAGATTTGATTCGCTGATCTGCTGAACTAGCAGTCAGCTGAAGTAACTGCAGTACTGCACCCTACCCACTGCGCCACCTCGGCTCAATGTCCGAGGACTTGAGACTGGATAGAGATATCCAGTCTCTAGTGCTCCATTTAGCTCTTGTTCTGGTTTTTGGCTTCATATAGGATAGCAAGAAGTATTGCCTTCACTCAGGCATTAAAATGTCTTCCTTCTTTTAAAAAAAGTATTTTAATCTTGCCAACATATTTAAAAATTCTGCCTCCTCTTTTCAAGGTGCTATATTTAACTTTTGAGGCAGGGAAGAAGTAACTCTAATAACTTTTTTTATTAGTGCTACAGCTTGCTCTTTAATGTAGCACTAATGCCACCCATGGAAGCATAACTCTTCTTAATTTAACATCTCTTTATTTCAAGAGCAAAGAGATAAAGAGATAAAGAGACAAGAAGTGATAGATGCATTTTATCAGATTATCTTGGGCTGCATGCCTGGAAAATTGGTGTTCATACCATTTGTGTGGCAAGACTCTCTGTATTGCTTTCAGTAATAAAGTACTAAGTTGGATCTGTCAACCAAAGTGTTATTTTGATGCTTATATTCCTTGCTAGTTTTGCAGTGGTCCGAACAAGCTGTCTCAGAATGGAATGAAATTACACATTGCCATTTCCAGTGTCTAATAATAGCTGGTACAATCTATCTATCAATCAGATCAGCCATATATCCTAATGAGAGTCAGAAAGGGAGAAAACTGCTGGAGGGAAAGAATTTATATTCCTAGTGTTCTACCTCCCAACAATTATTATTTCTGCTGATTTTTCTTCCCCAATTCAGTACTGAAATGAAATATTAGGACTCCACATAGAGCAATGATGCAAGGACTGAACTGAAGACTTCATAGTTTAATTGTGAAATTTAAGGGTCTCCCACCAGTTATTTGAAGTTATTCATGATAAGTGTAAGTCCACATTGTTCTGTTCCCATGCAGTCCTGGAAAGGTGGATTATATAAACTACCTAGTTTGAAAATACTTCATCTGAAGAGAATGGAAAATTGTTTCACTGTTGATGGTGGTGGGGAAGGTTAATAAGAATAACATTCCCCACTTAATTACCTGATCTGTATTTTAAGGCTATCAACACTCTGACTGGAGAAAGGATAGAGAGCTAGGTGTCAGCTTGGATATTTTCCTGCCTGATCTTTCCCACATGGAGGTACTTGTGCCTTAACCTCATTTGACTCTTTTCTAGGCAACCAAATATATATATATATATATATATATATATATATATATATATATATATATATATATAACTGCATTCTGAAATAATGACTGCATTTGATGAAAAGGTGTTAGTCCTTCTCATGATAAAGACTCTCAGCAGAAGGGCATAGTTGCCCTCTTCTTCCAGATAGTCATGTTCATTGTGAGAAGATCAAGAGATGTGGACTTAAGAGTGATTGGATGTATTAATGATTACAAGAGGTCTATTGTTAGAAGAATAAAAAGATAGCACCTATCTATATGTCCTTTGGAGGAAGAACCCTTTAAATTATTAAATAGTATTTCACATTATTAAATATTTATTATGAATATTAGTAGCAAAATAAATATGCATTCATTATGTTAAGAATAATATGTCAGAATAAACCACTGCAAGTTTTAAATGTAGTATAACATGTTTAACATGATATGCATATAATCAGTCAATAATACTGTATGTTGCAGAGAGGCACGGTCATCTATGGCACCCAAACTGATCTACAATCTCTTGGCATTATACAATCTCCTGGTATTTCCTTTTACTTTCTCTTTTCTTAAAGGAAAACAAGAGGCTCATTAATAAGTTAATTTAATTTAATAAAACAAATAAGAAATTTTTAATAGATTTGTAAAGCTTCTTTTAATAAGGACATTCAGCTGAGAAGACATACCTTTAATGTTTCATTGGAAATGGGCCTAAACTTGTTATAAAATTAGTTATAAATTCAGCCTGATTTTTTAAAAAAATATTTATATTTCTGTATCAGAGGACCTAGTATATCTGAAAATTACCAGTCCAATTACCAATTACCACTGCTTTTATTCTATCTAAAGCTATCAGAGAATCAACTTTCAAGAATATTTGAATGTACTATTGTTCCAGAAATGATAATAACTTCTTCAAACCTGTAAACCTTCAATCACAGGGATAATTTTAACATACCTTTGAAGACCTTTGAATTGCTCATAATACAAAGTATGCATGAAAGGTGTTTTAGGTATTCAGTTGGTAGCAGTACTGGAAACAAAAACAGCATAGAGTTCAGGAAAGAGTGGCATTATCACCTCACTGGCAGTCTCTTATCTTAGATATCAACAATATTACATTCCTTACAGCTCATGGCACCCTTATAACATATGAAAAATCTTGAAAAGTGAACTTAGAATTGACAAGAAGTTTGGGGTAACTTGGAAGATGGGTGATATAGCTGGGTGTATAGTTTATACCCATATAAAGTAATACAGCCAGAAATAATATTTCCAGAGATCCCCAAACATAATTCATGAAATAGGATACATTCCAAAGCTCTTGTGTTCTCTCAAAGGCAAATGTAAAACTTATAGTGGGTATACTTTTAGGAAATTTTGAAACTACCAGGGCAAAAACCCGCTGGCCACTGTACCCTACCCTGAACACTATTCTTCACATGGCCTATTCTTTTTTGTTTGTTTTTTCTCCTTCTAAAATGTGTGTTAGAAGGCAGAAATACAGACTATAATTGCTGGCTTCTAGTATTCTGTCCCATCTAGAAGTCTAGCCTTTTTTTGCCCACTTGTTCTGTGGAGATGTGAGGTTTAGACATTTCGTGTTCCTCCAAAATCCCCCCCCCTCTCTCTCTCTCACACACACACACACACCAGGAAGGAAGATATGAAGAAAAATGGCAAAGGACTACAGCTATCATTTATTATTTACTTTCAATGTTTATCATATTTTTTATTTATTGTTATTCACACAGAAACATGTTTTAAGATGGGTGGCCATATAAGTTGTACACATACATACATCTAGGATCTACAACAGAAGCAATAGCAAGTTAAAGCATAGGATAATTTCTACTGGTTTGGTACCCTGCCTTCTGCAACAACAACAGCCAAAGGACAATTTAGCACTTGCAGGCCCATCTTTTATGATTTTATTACATCTTCCATGAACTTGTTTAATTAGCAGTGTGTATTTTTCTTATCAGATAAGACTTAATGAGGATAGTAGGGAAAACTGCAAATGGTGTCATTGTTTTTGCTTACTTGGCTTATGCATGTGGCAGGCATGTGCACCTGCTGCTCACACAAATTAAGCTGTGAGAGTGTGCAGGCAACTGCCCCTCACACAAAACCATCCCCTCCACTCCCCCGGGCTGCCAACCTGGAAAGGCTGGGGAACACTGTCCTATGGTGCCCATTAATACCACACATTAATGTGTCTAACCTCAAAGATATGGTCAATACAAACCTGAGAAATCATAGCCAGCTGCAAAAACTAAAGCCTCAAATAGCATCCGATTATAATATGTATTGTAATAGAAAACATTAAATACTGTACATGGGGAGCATTCATTGTAATTAAATGTATAAACTGATGTTAAAGAGCCCTGTTGGCGCAGTAGTTAAAGTGCAGTATTGCAGGCAAACTCTGCCCATAGCCTGGAGTTCAATCCTGACCAGGCTCAAGGTTGACTCAGCCTTTCATTTTCTGAGGTCAGTAAAATTAAGACCCAGATTGTTGAGGGCAATATGCTGACATTGTAAACTGCCCAGAGAGTAATATAAAGCACTATGGGATAGTATATAAGTCTAAGTGCTATTTCTATTGCTGTTAAAGGAAGTTTAGTTTATATTTTAGCTTAAATCGCTTTTTCATTTGGATCCCACCTCATTTGTTGTTTCATGTCTAATACTCATCAGTCCGTTTTGTTCCATGCCCCTCCTTAAAAGGCTATCACCCATCAGCATCCCAGTAGCTTGAAATGGCTGGTTCCCAGAGTGATAAAGATTCAGGAGATTGTGGTGTAAATAGTCAAATGCAAACTCCTATGTTATTAAAGAAAAGTCCCACCAGTTCACATGAAAGCAGTTCGAAAGAATATAAAGCAGTCTCTACTCTAACGTATTTTGGGAAATACTGGCTTTAGATGGGAAATATTGCAGTTACTGGAATTCTTAAGCCACCTCTTTCTTCTCAAAAACTGTTGCTAAAAAGCTTCTATGAGAACTGTGCTTGTAAAGTAATTGTTTTCTATTCAGAAAATTGCCAAAGAACCCGATGTTAATATTTGATGCTGGATGCATTAGCTTTGTGATGGCTCTTTCCCAAAAGGAGTGGAAAACTTTCTATGGAAATTTGAAAGACCAAAATTAGTTGCTCTTCATTCAAACTATATTGTTAAGAAGTTTCTGCAGACAAAAACACATGTAGATATACCACCCACCCCTCTCTCTCTCTGAGAGGTCAATAAATAATTTGTCCAGGCTTTCTAAAAACAATCTGCTGAGTTTTATAGATGTCGTTTCCTCTGTTGAATTTATAATGTTTGCAGTTGTAAGTCAGAATTAACACAGAGCATGTATTTCTAATTAACTAATGTACGGGTATATATATATATGCCACAAATATCCCTCTTTCTCTTACACACACACCCCACTTTATTTGGCACAAAGAAAAATGTTGTATGTTAGGAATATATAAATTAAGTTGGCAAAAATGGCGCTCCAATGCAAAACTTGACCCTTTAGGGTGAAGCTTCAGCACATACAGTATATAAAAAAGATCAAAGTCTACATTGTAATGCTGCTTCTGCTATCTTGAATTCTCATAAATACTGCTGTGCAAATGGCTCACTTCATCATTAATTCAAGATGTTGAATCAATTCCATGTGAACTATGACTTCATGATTTGTCAGTTCAATTAAATCAAATTGTCCATTCAAATTTTAGATATGCACTTTATGTAGGTATGTCCCTTATGGGGAGGGGGAGGGGAGTGGTCGGTTTCAAAAAAATTTACTACCGGTTCTGTGAGCGTGGCTCGGTGGGCGTGGCATAGCTTGGTGGACGTGGCTTGGTGGGCATGGCAGGGAAATCTCCATTCCCTCCCCAATCCAGGGGAAGGTTACTGCAAAATCCCCATTTCCTCCCGATCAGCTGAGACTTGGGAGGCAAAGAATAGATGGGGGTGGGGCCAGTCAGAATTTTTACTACTGGTTCTCTGAACTACTCAAAATTTCTGCTACCGGTTCTCCAGAACTGGTCAGAACCTGCTGAAACCCATGTCTGGGAAAGGGTCTGTGTCTTCCTCAGTCTTGGATCTTCTACCAGAAGCTTGGATGTTTGAGGGTTCTGCATAGGATCTTAGCTGTTTCTAGCACTGAATTCTGCTGGACAGAGAGATCTGATGTCATTCCTGGGAATCTGTGGGAGCTGTTCTCCAAGTTTAGGAGTCACCACCTTGAATGCTCCTACCACTACTGGGATTACTTTGACTTTCTACATTCTCTCTTCCTTCAGGCCCTGGTACTTCTCCTGTTTCTCATACTCCTACTTCCTGATGTTATTGTCACTTGGCACTGCTACATCCAGTGGTAGGATTCAGCCAGTTCACACCACTTCAGAAGAACCAGTTGTTAACTTTCTGAGCAGTTTGGCAAACTGGTTGTTGGAAGAAATCATTAGGACAGAGAACCGGTTGTTAAATTATTTGAATCCCACAACTGGCTATATCTATTACCACCACTGTTTTTGGGTCCTTGTCTAATACCACAATGTCTGGTTGATCGGCTAGTACCTAACTGTCTGTCTGGATCTGGAAATCTCACAAGATCTTAGCTCTTTTATTTTCCACAACTTTCTATCAGCTCTTCCATCTAGATTTAGGAGGATCTAGCTCAGATTCTGTACCTGTACGCAATGCCAGCCCTTCAGGGTATGCTATCCCTACCTGCATTTTACACCCTGCTACTATAAATATATGGTCAAGTATTTAGCAAACTGTCTCAAGCACTCTTGATTTGAATCAAAGATTCAATTAAAACTTTGATTTCAATGACAACTTGCTTGAATCAGCTTCATATAAAACTGTGAAACTGAATTTTCAAACAGCTCTGAGTTCAAAGACATTAGAATGGAAGTGTGAATAAACAATAGAACTAGAACTAAAAAAAATAGTGAACTGTCAACAGAAGGAGAAAAGGGAGAATCGATAGGTGAAAAAAGACATGTGAAAAAGAAAAAGCATTGTAGGTCTGGAAATACTATAAATGGTAATCCACTAATGGAAATAAGCTAAACCAATAAGCCAGAACATACTCACTTTGTTTATACTTGGTAAGCCCTGCAAACTGCAATAACTAATTATAATAAAGAATAATGTTAAACTAGATATTTTGGTATATTTCAGTTGTTTACATATCTTAGTTGCATGGTCCCCCTCCCCCCTTTTTTTCTATAGCATAAACTTGCAACCTCAGTCGTAAAAACATTAAACTGAACTGACTGAGCTTAGTTCTTCAAAAAACCCTGTTTGAATAAGTGGTGGAATTCAAATTTTTTTACTACAGTTCTGTGGGTGTAGCTTGGTGGGCATGGTGTGGCTTGGTGGGCGTGGCAGGGGAAGGATACTGCAAAATCTCCATTCCCACCCTACTCCAGGGGAAGGATACTGCAAAATCCCCATTCCCTCCCCACTCCTGGGGGAAGGATATTGCAAAATCTCCATTCCCACCGTACTCCAGGGGAAGGATACTGCAAAATCCCGATTCCCTCCCCACTCCTGGAGGAAGGATATTGCAAAATCTCCATTCCCACCCCAGTCTGGGGCCAGCCAGAGGTGGCATTTGCCAGTTCTCTGAACTACTCAAAATTTCCACTACTGATTCTCCAGAACCTGTCAGAACCTGCACCCCTGGTTCAAATTTATTTTGCCACAGTGTAGGGCTCAGTGGACCTGAGCTTCAAAAATCCATAGGACTACAAGGTAGAAAAATGACTTCTGGTACAGCACATAGACTTTGGCACTTCTCTGCAGTTTTTCCATACCAATCACTTATCATTGGGCTATTTCTGAACAAGATGCATTGTTCTTCTGGAATAATGCTAAACCTGTGCCAAAAAAACCACTCAGTCAATAGTTCAGCAGAGGAGGATTGCAGGGTGAAGTAGGACGAAACTCTTTCAATGCACTGAAAGTGCCCTCTTCATCCATTGCCCTTTTCTGTTTACTTACTAATAAACTGGCTATTTTGGGACATAGCCAAAACAATGTTTCTAGAGCAGTGTTTTGCAACCTTGGCAATTCTATTTATTAAGTGTATATGCGACCCATCTCACTGTCATGTAACTTTGGGAGGCTTTACAATGTGCATACTCTAACTTCCAGAATTCCCCAGCCACCAATTCTGGGAATTGAAATCTACATATCTTAAAAGTTGCCAAGGTTGAGAAACATTATTGTAGATAGACCTGAGCTCATAAATAGTTCAGGTGCATCTGTGATCTGCCACTATGAATAGTCTGTAAAAGACTGCAGGAGTAGGCAAAATTTGTTGCCTTCCCATTGCCCTATCCCAATAAAATAAAATATATAATAATTGTTCATAAAAGTAGCAGAGCATTTGTAATCTACTCATCTGGGTTCATAGTTAAGCATATTCACATTTTGGACCTGTTTTCTATTAGACCTCTATTTTAGGTGTCTGCTTGTCCTTTGCTTCCAGGACTGGAACTGGGTGAGCTTATTCCTGGCATACATTGTTGGCACCAGGAAAGAAAATCTGTTTTCAGTCTACTGGACATGGATCTTCTGTACTCAGTGTACAGTACACCCTTTTTTTAATTGAAGAAGGTAGAATTCTTTTAATTTAGTCATCACGCTGTACAAGGATAAACATCTCATTTTGAAAATAAATGGTCTTGACTATTCAAAAGTTCCTTGGTCACTCATAAGGTTCACCCAGTTCTCCAAATATAAATGCCAGATGTTCTGCTGTCATGAATATCTTCAAATAGCACAAAAGTCCATTTATGAAAATGTGGGCTCCCAGGACCGGGTCCTTTGATCTTGCTTCAGAAGGCAGAATCATGTAGAAAAGCTAAAACTTTTAGTGGTAAGATCCCAGTGGTGGGTTTCAAAATATTTTACTACTGGTTCTGTGGGCGTGGCTTTGTGGGCATGGAGTGGCTTTGTGGGTTTGGCAGGGGAAGGTTACTGCAAAATCCCCATTTCCTACCAATCAGCTGGGACTCGAGGCAGAGAATAGATGGGGATAAGGCCAGTCAGAGGTGGTAGTTACTGGTTCTCTGAACTACTCAAAATTTCCACTACCAGTTCTCCAGAATTGGTCAGAACCTGCTGAAACCCACCTCTGTAAGATCCCCACTAAAACCTTGACAGCTATTATTAAAGAAGTATAGTATAGCAATATCAAACCAGCATTCCTCATAAATGAGGGATTTAAGCAGAAGCAACTCTGGATTTGTCTGAGCTCATAATATTAGATGGTTTGAGAATTTATTTCTGGCTGTCCACAGATTATTTTTAAAAAAACAAAAAACAAAGCTAGTTTTGCAATGCAATGTTCTGAAAAACTTGAGTGTATATTATATATATAAAGGCATTCATGCTGCAGTGAATAGATGATGGATAAAATAATATATATTTAGCAGTGATGAAATCCAAATATTTTTACTACCAGTTCTTTGGGTGTGGCTTGGTGAGCGTGGCTTGTGGGCATGGCAGGGGAAGGATACTGCAAAATCCCCATTCCTACCCCACTCTGGGGCCAGCCAGAGGTGGTATTTGCTGGTTCTCCGAACTACTCAAAATTTCCACTACCGGTTCTCCAGAACCTGTCAGAACCTGCTGGATTTCACCCCTGATATTTAGATATATATATAGTCTATAAAACATTATTGATTATAATAATAATATACCAATCATGAAATAAAATTCAGACAGGAAAATTGAACACAAAAAGTTTTAAGGATATTCAAGATGTTGATACCTTATTAAGAGTAAAATGAAAAAGCTGGGGGTGGGATGGAATGGATAATTCTGGAAGAAGGCATACTTGATTGGTTGCTAAGCAGGAATATTCCATCCTGCAACACGAAAGAAAATATTCCATTTGTCATTTGTTAGCATCCATACATCAAACCAATGTTAGACATGCTAGTTACAATAACAGGATGAAAACTTGACAATTCTATCCCCATGTAAAAAGTCCTTTATTTCAACACATCAGGGTAATACAAGCAATAGCTTAAATACTAACAAACATTTAAAGGGTTACCATGTGTTTAAAAATTACCTTGCTGGAATGTAAACACAGACATAGAATCTGGTCACAAATTAGAGATGGCTGCAAAGCTAATTTATTTTATATAATAATATAAAATTTGTGTTTCTGGAAGGAGAGACTTTCTGATTTTTTTATTTTGCAAAGAATGGAAGTCTCTTGCAGTGGCATTTAAACTGTTTGATACATTGGGAGTTTAATATTTGTGATGGTATCATTTAATCTAAATAACAAGCTTTTGTTGGAAAGAAAAATGTTTTGCTCTCCTGTACCAGTATTATGAGCACTGAAATAATATTAACTCTTGCAGTTGTCTTGTTTTCCTTTGGGGTGGGAGAGGCATTTTTGACCACCCTATCTTAGGCCTTATGCCTATAAATTTGTTTAATACAATCGTTCTAAATCTGATGTAAATATATAATACTTAGGTTCCAGATTGCAAAGAAAAATAGGACAAACATAAATATTTGCACACAAGTTATGAACATGCAGAGGACAGAAATATGTTGACTTTCTAAAATAATAGAACCATTCCTGGTTTGTGACAGCTATACTATCTGTTTTCTCTCTCAACATTTAACAGAAAACCACATTTAACTTTCTTATATATCATCTATTTAACTTTCTTATATCTCATCTTCTCCCTCCCTCCCTTCCTTTTTCTCATCCATTATTTATTTTTAAAAGTTGCCTTCTTTCATTCTGACATATTTCCAAAGAGACAAAAATATCCTGAAACCTCCTGTAGCACAATAACAGAAACAAAGCACATGATAATAATAAAATGGCATTTGACTGAAAGCAAAAAAAAGATGCAACCACAATATAAGAGGAAGATTTAAGCTCTTTCTTTCTCCATTAGGAGAAGGCATTAGTGGGTTGGGAGTGCACAGGAAGAAGAACTAGAAAGCAGAAGAGAAAATATTAATCCTTTTTCTCTTGCAAGTGTCCTTTTTCTCAACTTTTCTTACTAAATTCCCCATGCACAGAGACAACCAAAAGCAGAGCAGGAAGGAAATGAAACAGCAAGGTTGATGGTGGCATGAGGAGAGATGGACATAGGAAAAATATAAAATTTGTATATTGCTGGTTTACCTATTGTATTGCTAGTTTATCTACTTAATTAATAAATGCAAACATTCAGATGATTTTTCCAAATTACTTCAAGCAGCTAGAGATCATATCCTCTATCAATCCCTATCATATACTAACAGAGCAATCTGTTCCATTCAGTCACATGGGAATGAATAAGGAAATTACGAGTACAATCTAAAATCAGGGAAGGAAATCCTTACATTGAGGACACGGATCTTTTCCCATGATATCTCTCACCCATCCTTAGTTAAGTTTTACTGACCTCAGGCATTAGCCATATTTTTTTCATTCATTGCAAAGGAAAGAATAGAGTCCAGTAAAAATGTTTCGGCTATATCAAAACTATAGAAAGAGAAGATTTCCCCAAAAATGCAGGAAGTCTAATTTGCAGAACAACTGTGCACACAGTTAAACCATTGTTTAAAATCTGATCAAATTGGTGTTCTGAGTATTTCTGGTGAAGACAGAACAGGGTTAAGTGTTCATCACATTCCATTTTAAATGAGGTTAAGCCACAAAAGGCCAGAATATGAACTTGCAAGTAACAAATTAAGGGGAAAACATTTGAGGACAGACAACAAAAATATCTGGCCTTGGGTAGTTTTCATGAATTCATGTTTCAATAATTTAAATGTAGTTCAGAGATGAGCTGTTGAGTTCATGGTGTTCTCTGAACTTATTTGTTTTCCTGAAGATGTTTCATTAGCAGGATAGATAACATCCAAGCTCAGACCACATCAAGATGAATTCAAGATGAAAACACACCATGAATTTTAAGTTCCCATGGGGTGAGCCATTAAGACCCTTTGAATGCAGCCAAATGTACATTTCTGTATATTCCTCTTTCATTATTTCATTACATTTCTTAGGTTTAAGCTAGTCATTGTACCAAATGCATATGAACAATTGTCTGCTATAGTCTGATATATCAAGCTTTTGGATTCAGGTTTAAATAATACCAGATAAATATTTTCTGTTCCATATCATTTTTATATGGTTTTATTTATACAGTAGTTCAGTCCCATTCCGTTATGTTTGCTTTAATCTGCTTGTGCATTTTAAAATGTCTCACAATAGGTAATTAAACATTTTGATAGTTAAACATTTTTATATACTGATAGCTGGTGTTGTGGGATGTAAAAATGTTCAGGTATTTAAATGCACACTTTGATGCACATAAACTGTCAGAATTAACCCCTTTTGAGGGTTAATTCTTCCATCTCCAAAAAAAAAAATCCAGGAAGAAAATCCCCCTAGTGATAGGAAAATATATATAATTATTGTGAGGTTTTATGGATATTTTTATCCTATTGCTAATTTTAGGATAGGTGAACCTGAAGAGGCAGCATTTCACTTCAGGACAGAGAAACTAAATTTATTTTTCTATTCGTTCAACCTTGGTAAAAATTTCCACCATCTCCCTATATTCTAAAATTAATATTTTAAAATCTTGTTCCAGATTTCCCCCACCCAATCTTAATTGCTGGACTACTTACTTTAGTGGACAAACAAGAGGAACAGGAAAAAAATTACTCCTAAATATGTGGGGTGAAATGATTCAAATGATCATTCTGTCCCTGGAGCTTAAAAAGGAGCTTGAAATAAGAATGACAAGCATTTATAACTTTTTCCCCCACGTTGGAGTTTTTAATGGGGAAGAGAAGGAAGTGGTGGTGGTGGTGGTGGTGGTGGAAGAGGAGGAGGAGGAGGAGGAGGAGGAGGAGAGGAGGAGGAGGGAAGGCAAGGAAACTAGGGCTGGAGAAAGCTTAGAGAATGGCTGTGGACCTCATACTGCCAAAAGTAGATTAAAATGCTTATAGCGTTTATAAACAAAAACAAAGAAAGCAACTTTCTTCATTCATTAAAATTGTTTCAGTTCATCCAACATCAGATCTTGCAGTGAAACATGAATGCTTTTGGAGCTATGAAACATCAGCCCATTTGCTCTTTGCTGGGAGGAAGTCATCTATGTGTAGTAAGAGGAAGAAAGATTTAAAAGGAGGAAATATTGGCAAAGAATTAGCAGCAGCCCAGAAAGTAGTGATGCAAGCTGGGGTTTATTTAAAAAAAATATAAAACCTAAGAAGTTTGCAAGAAAAATATTCACGTCACCAAATATTTCACCTTAATTAACCACTTTAAATTTTACTGCCTGCTGGTTTGCATGCTTTAGGTTGGGTACCACCCCTACCCAACACCAACACTCCCCCCCCAACAAAAACCAAATTCAAGGGTCACAAACAGCCTTAACCTAAATAGAGACACTAAAACAATGATAATAAGACAACAAAGATAAAGCAACAGAAATCTAAAAAGCTGTTCCATCAGATATACAAAGTCTTGGGGAAAGTGTGTTGGATGTTACTAGTTAGCATTGTATAAAGATTTTGTCCTTTTCAAATTAAGCTCATTTCCGGATGATTTCAGGCAATGTGGCTCCAGAGAAAGAAAGTAAGTATGTATGTATGTATGTATGTATGTATGTATGTATGTATGTATGTATGTATTTATTTATTTATTTGTTTAGTCTCATTTCTATGCCTCCCAACTCCCAAGGGACTCTGGGTATTCTAGAGCAATGTTGCAAAAACATTTCAGCACAACTGGGTTATCTTCCCAGCTCATCTGTGAATCCTACTTTGCAGAAAACAATATCTATTTGAACTGCTTTCCTGAAGGCAATCCTAATAAAAGAGCTTGTAATCTATGCCTGATTCAGAAATAAAGAGTCAAAAGTAGGAAAGCAGGAGTCTATAGATCGACAGTTGGTTGCTGGATAACTGAAATTGCACAGAACCCAGATCACATTGCCAAAGCTTTCCCTACTCCAGATTTATTTATATTATTATTACCCATATGTAATATTTCTACTGATGTTACATTTATAATTAGCATACATACAGTTTTATGCTGTAACCCTTTTCTCTTCTTTTCTGCAATATGTGGCTACCCAAAATGTACTTCACTTTATTTGATAGGGATTCCCAGAAGAGAGACTTTTATTATGATTGATATATCAGAGCAGACAACTTTCAATCTACATAATACAGTTGCATGCAAATAAAAATATGCACAGTGGTATATTTTCATTGCACTAGTAAAACACTCATTGCTACATTCCTTTCTTCTCTATAGCTTCAGGAAATGGATAAGGCAATTTAATTCTGAACTCCTAACAGTTCCTGCTAGCACCATAAGTAGTAAACCATTCTGGAAATATTCAAAGGCATTTGACTGTCTGTCCCTAAGACATACTGCATCCTGGAAACTCACAAGCAGGATGCAAGAGTCATAGGCCTTTTCCACTGTTCCCTAGCAACCAAGTATACTAAATATACTATACATCAGATTCAGCCAAAACCTCCATTCCAAGATGCAGTGACTTAACTCAGAGCAGAATATCAGCAAAGAAAAGGACTTCACCAAAAGCATATTTTAATAATTGATCACATGTTGTGGCTATTTCATTATAGAAAGGAGAATGGTTTTGAACTATATCTAATTCCTCATCACTTTTCAGATGAGGGTTGGTAGTTGAAGAAGAGAAGCGTCACTTGATAAGGGACTGGAAACTTTTAGTCACAAAATGACAGCCTTATCTGTTGATTGCAGTCATTGTTCATAACTTCTTCCAAACTAATAATAATAATGCGGCTTTAGTCAATCAGTAAAGATATTCTACAACTGACAGAACAAACATCCTCTTATCAATGGATCTCTGAAGACTGGTGGAACTTTCTTTCATATATTTTTTTTTAAATAAAAAGAACTTCCCACTAACCACAAGCAACGTTTAAATGTAAACACATGAAGATGACAACTCCCTAAAGCAGAAGGGAAGCACTTACTGCTTTCACTAACACCAAGAAGGACGCATTAATATGAGACCTTGTTCTTTTCCAGAAGCAGATACCCAATGCTGTATCCTCTGCAAGTCAAAAACTACTAAACGTGGTCAGATTGTGGCATACTTCTGATTTTAAACAGAAGCAAATAATTTCCTCAACCATCACAATAAACCCCTCCTCAAAAACTTGGAGGACATTGTGGTAAGTAAGCAACTAGTCTATACCTAACTGCTAGGGAATTTTAAAAACAGCTACTGTACTATTTCAGGATAAAAGAGTCTAGAAGAGTAAGTACAGCATCATTTTAATAGGATCTCCTCAGTTTGAAATATTTTATTGTTTCATGTAGCATCACGTGTTTGTGCTTCTAATAAAAACACCCAGAAACCTATTAACCTAATTCCAAAGAGGTGAATTTCTGTTGCCTATTATACAAGAATGAGTGGGCTGACAAGAGGCAGAAGGGATGGGAATACCATTAGTTCAGACTTTTGGGAAATAATTTCTGTTCAACAACTATTAAGGGTAATCAATGAGTGTCTATCATTTAATTTCTTAATTCTTAGCTATTAACTCTGAATCAGTGGATATGAGCCATGTTCTAAACAATTTCTTCATATGCTTTCCCAAATTAGAAGAAAACTTCTAATGGTTTAGTGGTTAAGATACATATAGTTACAATGGAATACCTGCAACTAAAATAAGTCCACTACTGTGTAAATTGTATAATGCAAACTTAGTAAAGGTGAAAAATTAAGGCCTTGCAATATTAAGATATTATATTTCTGAAACTAAAATATATAAATTAGTCCAAGTTTAATATTTTTGATAGATGGGAGAGAGAGAAATATATTGAAGGCATGAGTCTTATTTGTGCCTATAACTGATGTGCCCTGTGGTCGAAACATTTTTGAACAAAGAGCAAGTTTAAAGTAAGTTTAATAACAGCTTTATCCATTTGCTTTCAGCGTTTTTAAAAAAGGAACTAGGTATGTTCATTCATATCCACTATGCAGTATATCTACTTATTACAACTCAATTTTAACATTTCACAATCATTGGATGAGTCATTAACAATGTGGAAAGACTCAACAATCTTGTCTTTATGGAAAAAAATCATTTACCAGATCAAATCACCTGAAAGATAGCACATCAGGGCCTTGATCATGTCAATGAGTTTTCACATTTCAGTGCTGATGCTGTTATTTATTAACCACTCAGAGGTTTTGTAAACAGTGTAGTATATAAGCCACAGTAATTTACAAATAAATGCATGCTGCATTGCTTTGGCTGGGTCTTCTTCCAAGAAGAATGTGCTGCATTTGTATGACATGTAAGACATAGTGCTACATTTCTTCCATAGGTGTGCTTGGAATAAGATGCACCAATTACCTGCTTTCATGAAATCCATTTTGCTGCATCTCTGCATGAATTAGCTTCTCCATTTTTCTCTTTCATCAAGGAAGCAGGGAAAGAAAGGAAGGAAGGAAGGAAGGAAGGAAGGAAGGAAGGAAGGAAGGAAG
>WNWU01000050.1:4981958-5010590 GCA_012654045.1 Ptyas mucosa
AAGGAAGGAAGGAAGGAAGGAAGGAAGGAAGGAAGGAAGGAAGGAAGGAAGGAAGGCAGGCTTCTCAATGGGTGGGTTTTTTTGGTTTCCAAGTTTATACATTCTAAAAGTAAATCTTTTAGTGAATATAAGAATTCAAAATGTATGGAAGAAGTGTTTCAGTTTTAAGAAACACTTATGTACAAGCGTAATAAGTTTTTTTGATACTCCCTATTGACAGTCAGGATAAATCCTCAATGCAGATAGAACTATAGTTGAATTAATCCAATCCTTATGGCAGGGATTTTCAAAATTTTCATCGTCAACCCAATAATAAATGAATTTGTATAACACCCCTCCCCCCATAAATAAAATTGATTCTATTAGTGCTAGGAACAGGAAAGATATGACTATATTACTTGTTAAAATATAGACCATATTCATACTTTCTTGACTTAAATTTATTTTCTCAACACTATTAGTAAATAGATCATCTTTAGCTTTTTTCATACCAGGTAACAGAAATGTTTCTTCCCTCAGAAGTCTAGAAATGAACAATAGTGTGTAAAAATATTTACAAACAATTGTACACACAATTCAATGGACACCTTCAAAGAATAAAAATGTCATGTGAGAAGTTAACTGCTGTTGTGAGTGATGGAAGGTTTACGCTCAGTATTCAAGTGCTGACATTTTACAGTTTATTTTGTATGTAAGGTTTGTCCAGCAAAAACAGGAAGATCTGATAGTTCTTCTGCTTTGTGTGCACAAGTGTCATCAAAATTTAAATCACATACATAGTTGTGACTCCCCATTAGCTTGCTTGCAACCTCACCAGAGGCCAAGACTTATAATTAGAGAATTCCTGCCTTACTGAATGTTGAATTTTGCAAAAGCAGGTAAACCTTTTAAAAATGATTTGAAAAAGAGCAGATGATTTTATTAAGAGACGTTATACTTGTCAAGAAGCATAAGGCAGTCTTTTGTTTAACAGACTCTGGCTGATTGCTTCACAACTTTGTAAAGCTTGTGGCTCATTTTTGAGGAACTGAGAGGAAGGGTTGATGAAGATATCTGTTAGACTGAAAAACGTCTCTTCTTAGATTCAATGAAAGCTAGTGCATTTATGTCAAATAAAAACAAACAAGCAAATATACAAACATGGTTATTGAGTATGGTTAGAGGCCCTGAATAGTGCATTCCAGGGTTCTGGACTTTCAGGATAAATAGTCTATGTGTATTTAATTTGTTTATGAATTTGCTGATAGTAAAGGAAACATCATAGTAGTTAACCACTTTCCTGAAATCTTGATGTGCCTGTTTCAGTTTGAAGTCTGACATCAGGTAACAATTGACTTCCTTTAACAGCCAAGTCAAAAAAACAGGATCTCAGTGCCAAGCAATTTATTTTGGTATGAAGTAAACCATTTCATAATCTCTTCTCCTGAAGTTGTTATCTAGCCTGGTAACAAAACATTCAGAAACTGATCCACAAGCTTGGAGAACGAACCTCCACCCTCACCCGATACCCGAGCTACAGATATGTGCCACTATCGCTCTCTTCTCCTTCTTCATAAATGTATAATAGTGAGTTAAATAATTGAAAATTTGCTCTCTTTCAGAACACCCAGTTGCAGCTATTTTACTGTTTTATGATTAGTTAATCATAAAACTAGATGTTTTAAAACATCTACTGTTTTATGATTAGTTAATAATAAAACTAGTTCTGGAAATAAGACATTTTGGTTTAAGGAGTACATTTCCAATAATCTAGAAACCACAGATGGATACTACAGATGGATACTACAGCTGTATACCCAATCACATTTAAAAGGCAGATAACTGACTGCTGTATATTAGTTCTTCACACCTCAGCTTAGTCAGCATAGATCCTCTGACTGTATGTGTTTGTAGTAAACATTATCAGAGGACATAGGAAAGCATTGTCAGAGGAATCCACACAGGGGCAGCAAAGATGCTGCTTTTCCCTTGAATTGCTTCTTCACAAAGAAAAAGAACAATCCTCATCAGTGTATTTCCAAAAGTTCTATTATATTTAGCACATCTTAATTACCAGAAATATGGGCACAGGAGTGCAACACAATAAGAAAAGATACTTTGTGGATGATGATGATGTCACCAATATGCATGGTGTTCCATGATGCAGATGCACTAAAAGTGAACTGGCATCAGGGAATTTACAATCTAAAATTCAGCTGATAAAAACAAAAGAAAAAGAGGGAAATTGATGTATGTTAGATAGAGACATGCTAGATCTTCAACTTAGGTGCAGCTACATGTAGATATTTGAGATTTGAGGTTGAGGCTTCAAGGAACAGAGAGATTATGGGGAATTTAGAAAGCTTTCGTCATAAAGATATTCTGGGAAACTGACCCAGGCATATGGGAAAACAAAGGAAAAAGGGTATAATCTTGCAAGAATTGAAAGATAGCTAATAATAAGCATATTAACTCAACCCCATATGTACTGAGCTCAAGATAAGCCTGGATAAGATGAAAACTGGTTTGTTTTGTCTGGAAGATGACCTAAAATCACATTAATACATAAGCATTATGATCTTTCCTGCATTTTACCAATATCCCTTGAACAGAATGCTTAAATATATTTGTTTTCTTCATCCAGGATTATGAATCGCAGCGTCTGTTGGCTTTGCAGTTTGTTCAGAGATGGCACAAACAGAGCGATTTCCAAGTAAGTACAAACCAATCTACAAGAAGTCTTATTTACAGAACAAAGGGTAAAGGAAGAAACCAGGAATTTTCAGTTTTTTGAGAGTGAGCTTTTCATGTTACTTATCCTACCTCCATTTATATACAATGTTGGAAGAGATAACAATAGAAGGAGGAAACTTTGGGTCAAATCCTATATGGGGGTCCATTCAAAATTCAAAGTGTGGTTTAGAGGTAAGTAGCTCTTTTTTGCTTTAAATAGAGAAAATTTAAATAAATGTCATTGATAAAATAGAAAGTTTCCCTTGCAGAGAGCCAGGATCAGGGGTGCTATTCAGTAGGTTCTGACAGGTTCTAAAGAACCAATAGAGGAAATTTTGACTGGTTTGGAGAACCAGCAAATACCACCTCTGACTGGCCCCAGAGTGTGGTGAGGATGGAGATTTTGCAATATCCTTCCCCCAGGAGTGGGAATGGAATGGGGATTTTGCAGTATCCTTCCCTTGCCACACCCACCAAGCCACGCCCACAGAACCAGTAGTAAAAACATTTGAATTCCACCACTGGCCAGGACGGTGTGGTGATCAACAGCTAGAACAAAAGAGAGTTAGGACCAAATCTTTTAGCCATGAAGCGCATTGTTGACTTTGAATATTTTCTCAGCCTAACAATCTTCATTGAAGAATATAAAAAGACGTATATGTATAAGTTTGAATAAAGCCTAAATCTTTTGAGAATAGAAACCCCATAAATGGAGTAACATGGGGAATCTTCAGTCTCCTGGTGAAATAAGTCTCTCAGGGGCTCATAGCTCTGGTCAATAGTTCTAATTAACGTATTGGTTATATCTTTTCTGCCTCCAGAACACAAGCAGGGTAAAATGACAGTCAGTTAGGTCTGGAGCTACAGTATTTGGATATTCTTTTTACAAGCTTCTGGAGTAATCCTAGAGATGCCAAATAAAAAGCAGCGGATGAAAGTAGACTGAGTTCATTGTTAGCTGAGGATCTGTTGTCTCATTCAGAGAATTCAGTGACATACACTCAGCAGTTATGAAAGGGCTGCTGATATTCAAGTTGAATCCAGTTGTGTATGTCCATTGATAGAATGGCATCTCTCATAAATTACTTCAACCCCATTCAACTGTGACTCTATGCTTTCACTTTAATTTGCTTTGGAATGTGGGAGTCCAATAGATTTGGGGAGAAACTGGGTATATAGGGAAGGAAACTTCCATTGAGCAAATAGGATACCATTTCTACTACTACTACTACTTCTACTACTACTACTACTACTCACACACACAAATGAGGTAGGGTTTTGACTGTACAGTTGTGACTGCAATGCTTTCTTTTATCTGCCCTGCTGACACTGCTCAGTAGTTCAAAATATAGTCTAAGGTGGAATTTTAAAAATGCAGACATTTGTTTTTCTTATTAGTATAATCTAGATTGGGAATTTAAGAATAATGAAAATAATTATTCCCCTACCAGCTGTAAACCACAAAGGCCATCTGTTGTTTTGTGTGGGGAGAGGAGTCATATGATAAATATAGGAATCCCTGGGACTTTGTACTATAAACCACACGACTTGAACCAGTTGACCTAACAGTTTACACTTTCTTCTCCCCTCTTTTTTCTCTTTAGTTAATGTTTTGCCTGATGAATTCTGGACAATTAAAAAGCTGCACACCTTTTATTGCCATTTTGATGGTCCTAAATAGGGTGTCTGGGTGCTAAACAAACATAACCCAGATTACACTGTCACCAAAGATTGCCTCATTTGATTGTTAATAAATGATTATAGGGCCAGGAGTGCTACTAGCATAATACATAGACATATGTGCATACATATCTATTCATTGTTGTCCAATAAAAATAGTGAAAAAGATTATAAATTAGCAAGCCTATAAAACCCTACAAACAATCAAACTGGTTTATGAATCTTTTATTTGGCCTCAATATTCAGAAGCCAATTTTACTTTTAATCAAGAATGGATTACTACTAAAGTTCAAAATAATGAAGTTGTTTTTGTCAGTATTTGGGAGGTGATAACAGGCCAAAGGAGCAGATGAAAACAAATGCTTCTATTTTGTATCCCAGCACATGGCAGTCTAAGAGAGCTAGTCTCTTCCATTTCTTTAATGCCTGAGAATCAGTTACTTCACTTCCCAATTATGAACAGCGGGAATCCATAATAACCTATCCATTTCAATAATTACAAAAATAGATTACTTCATAGTACTTTGTAACATAATGTAACATTATAACTTAAATTGCTACATTTTGTTATTTTTGTATCAGTCTTCCTTTCAGTAATTTCTTTCTAATATAATTTCGAATCTAATGTCTGCAACCCTACTTGCCTAGGAACAGGTGCCGATCAACTCTCTGGGTCTATTTTTAAATGTTGATTAGGTTGCTTATTGGTATATTTGGTACAGTATTTGCCAATTGATATATTTCCCAATGCACCAATTGAGCAAGAATGACTAAATACATAGTTCAAAAGCAAGTACAATTTTCACTACAAATTACGATGTAATTACATTGGAGCATTTGAAACATGAATGTTTCAAATTCTGAACAAAGGAGGCTTAAGTAAAATAGGTCCTAATGTTGCAGTAAGTTCAGTGGCACTTATTTTCTATTAAGTACGTTCATTTTTACTGATGATGTCATTCATTCATTCAATTGTTGTATACATAGACATAGTACCTTAAGAATAAAAAGATTTTCACGGCTACTTCTAAAACAAAATACAAATAACTTCTGCCTCAGTACTGGAACTGGAGGTTCCATCATGTAAGCACCCAGTCATACAAACTGCTTCCTTATGGATTCATCTCTGAGGAGCAGAAAAATTAAAATTTTCTCTACCTGCTTGTTGCCATTAGTTTTTATCCAGATTTCTGAAACTTGGATTTGCTGCCCTATCTTTTCTTGATACGCAGGCCCCATGCAGTAATATTACAGCAATTGTAATTATTTTAAGTGACTATTTAAATTGTCTAAATACAGAAAATGTAGATGTATTCTCTGCCATGGGAAATATTCATTAAAGGTAGCATTGCTTTTTTCTCTCCCCTTAGCTTGAAAATACCAGGAAACAAACTCAGGCAGTATTTGGGGATGCTCAGCAAAGCACAAGGATAGATTTTCAATATCCCTAGTCTTAGATTTTATTAAAACTAGTTGTGAAAATGTGATCATTGGCTGCTCTAACTTTGTGTTTTCTCTCCCTGCCCTTGCTTCTCAAAGGATAAGCCTGGAAGAAGTACTTCAGTGGTCTCAGTCTTTTGAAAAGCTTATGGCTACTAAATGTGAGTAAATACATGATTATTAATCAGAACAGAACAGTAAAATGGAATGGGAATAAGTAAAAGGCATTTATGGCATAGGACATATTTAAATAGCCAATGTAGCAGGCCATCTTCCAGCATGAAATATACCAACCTAAATCTTCTCCCTCTATATAACTGATGTCAACTCTGCCTCATTAACAAGGTTGGGAAATAATGCTATCCTGACAGTTTTCTGCAGGGCAAATTAAAATACATCAATTGGTGGATTTCCCAGGCAATGATCCACCAATCATTGTCTCTAAAGTGTGACAGGTTGGGTTGGGCTGGGCAAGGAGACAAGTTCTGAGAAATAGAATGGTGAGTTTAGCCATCTTTTCAAATCTGATTGGGAAGGTCCCAGTAAAGCAGGAGAGGAAGACCCAAAATGTCCTTTTTTTCCCCTATGGTTTGGCTGAAGATAAAGTAGAAACTTTTATCAGCTGATCAGACAAATGGGTGTCAGAAGATTTAAGTTGATTTATGGCAACCTAAAGTAATTATTTTTCACTGGGGAATTCTTACCGAGGGAGGTCTGCTAAGGACATTTCAGATTACTCCTCTTCTCACTTTCTAATATCTATCATACCCAATCTGTCTAAAATGCAAGTGTTCCCCACGGAAAATGATTTTGTTACAGCAAATATCATTTCTTCCAGGTCAAAAAGAGAAACTGCAAACTCTTCAAAAAAAATGTCAGTTAAACAAAAATCTGCCTTGATTTTTAAAGAATTTAGGTTACTCCATGCACAGTATATTTCTCAAACTCAACAAAATGCAAATTTTCTGAAAAACATCTACCGATTGCTCTCCATAATGCATTGTGTGAGATGAGGTGAATTTAAACAACTGGCTATACCAGCAGTTGAACCATCTGCCAGAATTTGATTTTCAGGACGAGTGATTTTCAGGATGAGTGGGGGATATCTGCCTTTTCTGCTTTACTGAGAAGACCCCACATATCCATTGATCATAAGGATCAAGCACTGCATCATCCACCCACCCCACAGATAATCGATGATTAACTCTCTTACACTCTCCCTCTTTCACTCCATCACTTGCATCCTCTCTCACTTATTTCTCTTTTACTTGTTCTTCTGTCACATTCCATCTCATTCTCTTGCTCACTCTGTGCTAATCAGTTTCCCTCATGCTCCATCACCTACTCTATCACCCATTCACTCTGCATTTATATCTTTCCTCACTTTCACACTCTTTACTGCTCTCTAACTCCTTCTCCATCTAAAAACAGAGGCTGGGGAGGCCCTTGACAGCCATTGGCAGTGTCAGACTTCATCTCACAGACAGGACCAAACCACTTAGCCAAGCTCACAAGGCATCCAAGAACTTCTTCAATATTTATTGAAGGAACTTAAGAAGCAATAACAAAGAAGCTCAGCAACGGCTATGTTTCAAGAATACGATCTATATTTAGAAATGACATTCACAATCTTTTGCTTATTTTTTCTATTCCTTACCCTGGATAAGAGACTACTCAGCATTGCTTTTGGGCACATTGGCTCATTTGCTTACGTTTTTTGGATTTTCCAGACTGGTATTTCTTTTTAAAAAGAATTTCCTCTGCTGAAGTCAAAATACCTATGGTGGATGTTATTGCTAATCAGAAGGTTGGGGGGGGGGGGGTGTCACATGCAAATAGGATCTAAAGTACCAAGGGAGAAAATGAGAGACTCTGAGTTTTAGTCCTTCTGTGCCCATGAAAACCAGCTTGGTGACTTTGGGACACACTCTGTCTCTCAGTCTAATTCACCTCACGGGGTTGTTGTTGTAGGGAAAATAGGAAGAGGAAGGTATGTTGGATATGTTTGCCATCTTGAGTTATTGTAAAGATAACAAAGGTGGGATACAAGTAAATAAATAAACATTTTATTTTGTAGTAACAATATATCAGATACCCAGATAATTAGAAATAGAGACAGAGATATATAGAGATAAATAGAGATTGAGATTTAGAGATAGAGATGATAGAGATATATTAAGCCTAATATAAGAAACCTAATGTAGGTAGACATATAGATAAACATATAGATATATCTATATAACTGGCCATGTCCTTGAGAATGAGAATACTAAAAAAAATGAAAAATATTCCCCTGAATATTCCCTTAACTATAAAGGTAAAAGTTCCCCTCACACATATGTGCTAGTTGTTCCCAACTCTAGGGGGCGGTGCTCATCTCCATTGCAAAGCCGAAGACCCAATGCTGTCTGAAGATGTCTCTGTGGTCATGTGGCCGGCATGACTAAATACCAAAGGCACACAGAACACTGTTCCCTTAACTATATATTATGGTAAATGGAAGGGAAAACAAAATAGCTAGTTATCTGCTGTGGTAATTTTCACTTCCTGTTATAATCTCAGTGCCTCAGAAAATGATTCTTCATAACATATTTTATAGAGAGAATAAAACATAACTGTTATCATAATTACTTTTAGTAGAGTTTGCAAATCAATGGTTGACATATTATTTTCAGATGGGCCAATCGTCTACAAATCCTACCTGAAGACTGAATATAGTGATGAGAACATGGAATTCTGGGTGGCTTGTGAAAAGTATAAGAAGATTTTATCACAGAGGAAAAGAATATCAGAGGCACAGAAACTTTTTAAGGAATTTATCCAACCCCAGGCTCCAAAAGAGGTAAATTAATAAATTGGGCAGGAATACAATATAATTTCTCAATTTGCAAAGAACTGTGTGAATGCTCTCACAGATGTTGAGCGTTTTAAATAATTTCTCCCAAGTGGACAATTTATATTACAGATTGAAACCTTACCAATAGCTTTTGTCTATGGAGATTCTCAGTCATCCAGGTAATGGTTGTCCCAAAGGTATGTTTTTTTCAAGAGGCAACTGGACCAGAAATTCCATCTGCCTCTTGAAAAAAAGCACCTTTGGGATTTACCAATAGCTTGTATGATGAATAAGAATTTTATTTCTTTACAGATGAGGAATACCTCATTAAATCTCAACATAAGACTGCACAAGTAGGCTGCTAGCAGGAGATATATCTCTAGAAGGCCACCTTTATAAATAAATGCATTGCAAATAAAAGTACAATGAGTTAACAATGCATCAAATACTATAGTATCCATGGTAAGAATTTATTTTTTTCTTATAACAACAAACTTGTGAGCGAATTTTGGCTGTGAAAAACTGGCTTCAAGTCACCCAGTGATCTTCTATGACACCTATTTGTGTCACTTTAGCCAGAATCATAGCTTCTAGATCACACTGCCTCTAATGTTTGTTGGTCTTCAGTAAAGCAGTAGGCCTGACCTTTAGTTCTAAGTCCATCCTGATATGATTTTCTTTTTTTTTTAATTTTAAAAACAAAACTTTATTCATTTATAAAAACATTTAAAACATACAAATTTCTCTTAATCAAGAGACAAATTTACATATACAATATACAATTTCTAACTAATTTCCGTTATATATACATATATACATATATGCCGACATACCGTGGCATATTTCGTTTTCTATTCTTCTGACAGTGCTGTTTTTGATTATATTGATTTCTTCTAAATTCCGTCTCTACCCATTTTTAATACAAAAAATACAAAAAATATATACATGCGCAGAAATGGAAAAACTAACTTTAGAGTTACAGGATAAGGAGGACTCAAAATATTATACAATATGGAATAGATGGTATCAATGGATAAACCAGAGAAAGGGAAATGGGTAGAGACTGATATGATTTTCTAATTGGAATACATTTGATTTGGCTTCAGTTATTCTGCATTGTGGTGTTTTGTGTGTTTTCCTATTGGTTTCTCTGTTATTATGCTTTTAATCATACACAAGTTACCCAGATTATTTGCAAGTTGAGTAGCTATACCCAGATAAATAATTTTTGTGATACTGTCAAGATTTCCATCTTTCTTGATGCCACTTTTGTTTTGTTTTTTTACATTCTTCAGCATCTTACTCTGTCTAGTCTCTTGGCTTCTGACTATTCTTTAAAAAGTAAAATAAAAACTACTTTCCTTGTTTGTTTGTTTGTTTGTTTGTTTGTTTTTGTTTTTCAGATTAATATTGACAGTCCAGTGAGAGAAGGTATTACCTTGAAGATTCAGGAACCAACTCAGTGTTGTTTCGATGAGGCTCAGAAAATTGTTTATCTGCATATGGAAAGAGACTCATATCCCAGGTTTCTTAGCTCAGAAATCTACCAAAGCCTTATCTTCACTCTTTCAGCCCAGCAACAATCAACACTCTGTCTCAAAGAGGAAAAGTGAGAGCTTTATTTTGGGTTTCAAAATCAGATAAAAGCAAGCATGGCACTTTCATAATATATTACACTGCAATTCCCATCATTCCCAGCCAGCAACACCTTTCCCGATTTAATGCCCTCTGAGTTGCACTCAAAATCATGTCCCTCAGTTTAGAGAAAAATGCACTAAATGAACGCACTTAGAAAATATAAATATTTTGACATGACAATTATTTTCTTGTTTTAAGTTGGCATGGGAACGTTTATATAAAATGGAACTGTAAAATTCAAAGGTATCAGCCAAAGCTTTAGTATTGTCTGAATAATGGAAGCATCACAGTGTTAGAGGCTGATGTGGTTGAATTACCCAAGTACTCAGATCAGAACTTCTAAGTCTTAGCAACTTCTTGATCTAATACTGCTCTGTGGCACTTCCTGCCTTATGCAAGCTACAGCATCAATAGCCAGAAACTCTGTCAACATTCAGCCAGTCACTCAGCTATTAAGCTATTAAGCCTCTTTTAAACAATTCAAGACTACAGCTGCTGCTGGCATTCACCCTACATGATGTAAAAGCCACAGCAAACAAGATACAGTACTGTATAAGTAAATCCGTAAAAATATATTAAGGGCAAGCTATATTTATAGTATTATATTAAAAATCTATATAATGCTGGTATCATTACCTTTTAAAATTTACTTTTATTTTAAATAAAATAAATAGTATATTTTTAGAATTTTTGTTCATCCCATCCCTACAAGAACTGTAGTTATTGGGTGGTTTAGAAATACAGGGATATCAAATTAAACTGCTTCAGAACTTAACTGATATAGAAAGGTAGTTGTAATTCAAACCTATGTTTTTCAAAGGAAACAAGCAGACATTGAACACAAACAGTGAAAGTTAACAGTGAAGTTACTATGAATATAAGTGAGTAAGTGAACATAAGTAATGTGTGAATTTAAGTGAAAGGGGGGGATCATTTGAAAGATTACTTAAATTATTTTTTTCTTACAATATTTATATTTAATAAAATGCAAATGAATAATCCAATTAAAGTTGGATATTATTAACATATTAATAATACATTTTATTAACAATGACATTCTTTTATTTATTATCTTATTTGAGTGACCATTTCTCCTCAGTTATGCCTAACCCATAGGTAGGAGATGTATGCTCTAGGTTTTTCTACAGTATTAGGGAATGTATTTAATAAAATTGCTAATATATACTGTATAGTAGTGGGAAGTGCCATCTGGTGGACCCCAGAAAGAAAGCCTTCTCTGCCATGGGGTCCACCCTTTGGAACATGATCTTTTCAATAATTATACTGGATCTGACTTTGCTGGCTTTTCACAATGCCTTAGAGGCAGAGTTTTGTCCCTAAGTTTAAGGATCCAAATGCTTGGCAGAGCCTGTTTATTTGTTGTGGTTGTTTTTATCTCAACTACTGGTGATTTTTTTTTTTAATTTGATTTATATGCCGCCCTTCTCCGGAGACTCAGGGCGGCTTACAATGCGTTAAGCAATAGCCTTCATACTTTTGTATATTTATACAAAATCAGCTTATTGCCCCCACAATCTGGGTCCTTATTTTACCCACCTTAGAAAGGATGGAAGGCTGAGTCAACCTTGAGCCTGGTGGGATTTGAACTTGCAATAATTGCAGGCAGCTGGAACTTAAGTGCTACTTTTGACAGCACTTAGTCCACTGCACCACCAGGCACTTAGTATTGTTGTTGTTATTATTTTATGGTGTTTTCCACTGCTGTTAGCTGCCCAATGTCAAGATTCTGAGATGGGCAGCCATGTAAACTGAATAAATAAACAAAATTGATTGGAGAGGTTGATAGAAGGCAAGGTGGTTACATTTTATCATTGATAACTCAGGCAGAAGCTTATAGAGCCTGGGGTCGCAGCAGACTAAGTGCTGTTAAAGTAGCACCAGCTGTCTGCAATTACTGCACGTTCGAATCTCACCAGACTCAAGGTTGACTCAGCCTTCCATCCTTTCGAGGTAGGTAAAATGGGGACCCGGATTGTGGGGACAATAAGCTGACTTTGTATAAAAAAGAACACTGCTTATGGGGGGGGGGGGGGGCAAAAGCCCTACTAAGGAGGTATATACAAAAGTATGAAGGCTATTGCTTAACGCACTGTAAGCTGCCCTGAGTCTCCGGAAAAGGGTGGCATATAAATCGAACTAATAAATAAATAAATAAATAAAAACTCAGATCAGCAGTTGCAAAATACAGTTCTGAAGAAATGACAGGCTGCAAAGCAGGGGTGAAATCTACTTACATTCCTTATTGGTTCGGAAGCGCATGCACTGTGCATGCACTTGCTTGGCTTGTGTGTCACATGCACATGCAGACCTGCACATGCACAAAACCTTCTGCACATGTGCAAAACCTTCTGTTCATGTGCAAAACCTTCTGTGCATGCACAGAAGGTAAAAGCACATTACTTCCTGGTTATAACGAGGAAGTAATGGCACGTGGTTGGGCGGAGCTTCACTCCACCATCGCTACCAGATTGCTGAACCACTGGCCAAGATCACTACTGGACCGGGCAATCCGGTCTGATCGGGAGCATTTCAACCCTGCTGCAAAGTGACTAAACAATTGCACAACAAAACTAACGAATACTGCCTACCTTTTTTCATCCCCTTTTCAGTTTGGCCATGTCCACTTCTAGGATCACAACTTGAAAGGACTCAAAGAAATAATGTGCAGCCTGGATCTCCAACATGATAGAATGAGATGATCAGATGTTATACTGATACGTTATCTAGAATAGTTGACAGTCACAGTACTTATGTTAGGGGTGGATGGCGGGACTTTATTTTGGAAATTTAAGAAATCAGAGTTCAATAAGAACTTAATATTGTAGGGAAAAGATAGTAGAATATACATAGATTCTTTTCATTGGACTCTATGTAAACGAGATTTGAACCACCATTGTTTTCTATCCATTAAATGAGTGACTCAGTCAATGGCAATACTGTGTGGAGACCCCTAAGACTGATATGAAACTTTTTAATAAATTAACTTTATTGCTTTGAAATAAAAGTTTTAATTCATGATATAATTCTATTTATTGTTCAGACATTGCAAAAAGACCCTCAGCTTGTAAGGGCCTTGGAGATGCCCTAAAGTTCTTTTTCATGTGTTTATCTTTACATTAATTTGTACTATTACTCTTCTGGTCACCTCTTATGCAGAATAGTAGGAGCTACATGGTTTTAAAAAATTGGGAGAAGCCAGGAGATAATGCTTGTCTCGGTTTAAAGTAGCGGGCCACCAAATATATATTCATGTAAAGCAAGATATCTCTTAATAACGAGTTTATACTATTTGTGCACATCTGTTACTTATTTGCTCTATGGGATAAGAGAGAGGAGAGGGTGGGCTGACCCAAATGACCAGCTTGCTCAAGCTTTCTTACCATTTTGAGGATAGGAATACACAATGCAATCCTGCTCCCACTGAACTAGTGCTGTCTGATTTGCAGACTGCACGTGTTGGTAGGCAAATCTATTCCAATTGACCACTGCACATTATAGCAATAATAAACTTCCCTGGTCCTTCGTTGTTATTCCTCACAGCCTTTATTTTCCCAATTGATTGATGGAACAGTGATATAGACACAGAATAATAGAATAGTCCTACTGCTAGAGAGATCTTGGAGTCCTAGAGGACAACCGTTTAAATATGAGTCAGCAGTGTACTGCAGCTTCCAAAAAAGCCGACACAGTCCTAGACTACATTAATGGAGGGATAGAATCAAGATCACGTGAAGTACAAATACCATTTTATAATGCCTTGGTAAGATAATGCTTGGAATATTGCATCCAGTTTTGTCCACCACAATATAAAAAAGATGTTCACACTCTAGAAAAAGTGTAGAGAAGAGTAACAAAGATGATTAAGGGACTGGAGGCTAAAACATATGAAGAACGGTTGTAGGAATTTGGTAATTTAATAAAAAGAAGGACTAGGGATGACATGATAACAGTGTTCCAATACCTAAGGGGCTGCCACAAAGAAGAGAGGGTCAACCTATTTTCCAGAGCACCTGAAGGAAAGCCAAGAAGCAGTAGATGTAAACTAATCAAGGAGAGAACCAACCTAGAACTAAGGAGAAATTTCCTGAAAAATTAATCAGTGGAATGACTTGCCTCCAGAAATTGTGGATGCTCCAACTGGAACTTTTAAGAAGAGATTGGACAACCATTTGTTTGAAATGGTATAGGATTTCTTCCCTGAGCAGGCAGTTGGACTAGAAAATATCCAAAGTCCCTTCCCTTCCAACTCTGTTATTTTGTTCTTCTGTTAATTTGATGATTTGTCATCAATGGATAAGTTACAAGATCATTCCCCCCAAAAAATCAGAATTGTGAGATTATTGGAATGACATACCTGCATCAGTTATTGCTGGTATTAGATTATGCCTTTGAAGAAAGATGCACTGTTTACTTCTCCCACTTTTGGAAATACAACTGACTATTCCTTATGTCACTTGCTATCAATGACAATCATAAAATAAAACAAGATTCGTGCAACACAATCCTATACCCCTGAATTCAGCTTACTCCTAGGGAATCGTTGACAGAATAGACATCTTAGAAATAACAAGTGATATTGGGGCTTTTGGTGCCAGATAACAAACAGTCAAACAAAACCTTTTATACTTTTTGCTAAGCTACAGGCATGTATCTTCTCAGTTACTGCAAGGGGATTAAAATGTACTCTTGTTTCACTAGAAAAGAAGTATACAAACTGAGCATAATATTTATGAAGCAAAGAGATTCCATCTGAAACTTGAAATCTGTATAAAAGACCTGTTGGTAAATGGATAAATAAGTTTCCTCATAAAACTAAAATTCAACAGAAGGCCACAAAGCTGTTTTCCCTAGAGTATTGTTAATTAAATGTAATGTGAATATTTAACAATTCCTTATATTGTCAAAAGGCAATTCATACAGTCATCTTAACAGTGTTCACTCCAGTCTGCAAGGCAGCACAAATTATGCTATCTTACATTTGTTCTATCTATACTAGCAAGATAATTAACAAGCGTGGGAAGAAATATCCATCTGGTTCAGTTCCAAGCTGGGAGAAAGACACTGGAAACATGGAGGATGATTGGAAAGAAGGTTTAATGATGAACAGAACCACCAAGCTCACAGTTCTGGTGCAGCTGACAAAATGAAGTTGAGAGTGAGGGGTTTTTTATATCTTCTTTAAGCTTTGCACTTGAGCTTCCTATTCCTGTGCAAGAATATGTATTCTATTGGCTGTTGTCAGACTCCCATGGCGCCGTGTAGAGGTTATAGCTGGCTCTATAGGCAAAGTAAAAATCCTAGGTGTTTTTTCTTAGCCTCCAGGTTTAGTTGAAGAGCCTTGGTAGTACAGTGGTCTAAAGCACCCTGTTATTAACACCAGCTGCCTGCAATTATTGCAGGTTCGAATCTCACCAGGCTCAAGGTTGACTCAGCCTTCCATCCTTTCTAAGGTAGGTAAATTGAGGACCTAGTTTGTGGGGGGGCAATAAACTGACTTTGTATAAATATACAAAAGTATGAAGGCTATTGCTTAGCACATTGTAAGCCGCCCTGAGTCTCCGGAGAAGTGCGGCATATAAATCAAATTTTTAAAAAAAGTTTGCTGGGTGTGGTGCAACTGAAAGGGTGTTGGGCAATTCCTATTGTGGCTTTGTTCTGACCTTGCTGCAGGGAATTTCAAAATATCCTGTCTTGAATGGATTTCTTCCTGCAGTATTTGCTTTGCCTATGAATAGAGCTACCTAAATACTTGGCTTCTTTCAATAAGCTCTTTATCTCTTAAGTGCTGACATCTGCTAAGGACTATTAAGAAAAGTGGGGGCTGCTTTCTGTCTCCAAGAGCATGTTTCTCCTTTTCTCCTTTAGGGAAATATAATATTCTGTCTTTTAATACTTCCCAAAATATTTCATTCTTCTAGGAGGGGGGTGGTTTCCCACACAAGATAATTTGTAAGGCTAACAAATATTGTGGAAGAAATGAAGATGCAGTGCCTGGTATATCCCAACTGACAGGAAAAACTGCTTCTTACATGGGCTGTAGCTATTGGAAAAGGCAAGTTTCAATGATGGCTTGAGCAGAGGATTCAGCCATCCATCAGAATTTTTACAGCTAGCATTTCAGAAATCCTGATCTACTCCTTTCTCTAGAAATCTCAGTGTTGGTAATGCTACAAGCAGCAGACCAGTGCCTCTATATTCAGCTGGAGAAAATGGTAGATCATTTTCATTCTCTAAGAATGCTGAGAGGACCTGATCTACTAGTATCATGTTCTCTAGCAACATTGATGCTGCTGCCCTCACCTGGTGTTATGGTAGTCCAACATGACAAATCAAAATAACCATGGAAACAAAGTGGTAGCGATTGGAAAGATATGTACGCAGCAGCCAAAAACAACCAAGAGATGATGAGAAGTTATGAAAGCAGTACAAATTGTACATATAGTGAGACTTGTGAAGATCAAAATATTCCAATGTCAGCTGGCCTTGGAATTGAGAAAAAATGGCTACATCATACATACATACATATAGGCTACATACCTATCCAACAATGGTTAACCAGATATTTCCAAACTGAAGTTAGGAGAATGTGTAGATGTATATCTTGTGTATGACTTTCAAATCTTCCATGATGTCTATCTGTCTGTCTGTCTCTCTGTTTATCATCTGTCTGTCTGTCTGTCTGTCTGTCTGTCTGTCTCTCTATCGATCTATCATATTTCTGAACACTCATCTCTCTCAAAGAGGTACTCTGGGTAGTACAAAGCAAAATAAAATACATTAATGAAATATTTTACTTTGTGCCCTGGTTTCATCCATTTCTTTGTCATTATTTAACATAATTTTATCAAATCCAGTCTAAGAGTTCCAGTCAATATAATGCACTCTTCTATTAAGTCCAGTCATAAGCCATCACATCCATGTGGTAAATAAGTGTTGGATTTTTGCCTTTGCATATGTGGATTGATGTTAATAGGATTCATTTTACACAGAATTTCACATTTCAGTTAGGAATCCAGGATAAAAGTAGTTCAATAAATCTTAGCTAGAAGTTGGACACTAGTTAGTTTAATGAGTCGTGACAGCAATCGCTTCACATATCTGATTATTGGGTCATGTGGAGAAGAATGTGCAACTAAATTAATTCGGTGAGAGGTCTGTTTTCCGTCTGCCTGAGGTTTATTAGAATTGTGGAAATCCTGGCAGTTTTAATTCTCCTATCAAGTCCAGGCTACCTGCCCACCAAATTCATTGCTCAGTTGGATAAGAAAGGACTTTTCTCCTTCCAATTAAATGTTATTTGATTGAATTAAACTCAGTTTTTCCTTTTGTAGCTATACAATTATGTGATTAATTTTTTTTTCTTGTGTATGTGTGTACACATAAGATTGGGGGCAATGAAATTTTATAGTTGATTTTCATTTGCAGAACATGGAAAGGGCACCAGGAAGGAACACAATGCACTCAGCTAATTCAGAGATGGAACACTTTGACAATTAGGATAAACAGTATCTAAAATCCTACTCAGTGGATTTTATAAAGCTTATACAAACCCACACATCGGGAAAGCCCATGAGTCTCAGGAGACTAATTTATAGAATCCTTTAAAAGAAGGCTTTTCCGTTCAAATCCAGATAAAGAATTATTAAGAAAAGAAAATCAGAACTGCACCTGGACTACCAGGCTTACGAATCATCTGGCTGGCATTTGGTGCATTGTAGAAGCATATATTCTGTTTCCCTATATAAACTACCCATAGAGCAATTAATTTATCAGGTAGCATCTATCCAACATAGCATATGCACATTATATATTTATTTTTTGTTTTGCTTTAGTTGTGTGTGCTGTTCCTCTTTTCTATTTTGTCTAGCAATTTTTGTATGCTGCCCAGAGAATTGAGTGGCTACATAACTGTTCTAACTCCTTTCTCACTGGTTACTTTATTTTGCATCCAGTCTACATTGATTTAGCACAGATTCATTCTTAATCCTCTCACTTCTTCTTTTCCTCCACACATTTCAGTGCCCTATTCCCACTGTGTTAAACATTTATGCTGACATACCGAATTCTCACTTACGCATAATATTGTGGGCAGAAGGACACTTTAAAACACAGATATTTTTGGTTCTCTCAAGAGACATTCATACTTTGCAACAGAGCACCTATTACCAATATAGCAATCACTCTCCTATGTACATTTTTTTCTCTTCTGCACATTCTTTTGCTCCGTCATTCCATCAAGTAATCCTTTTTATATATCTCAGTAATATTTTATATCCCCTGTGGCACATAATCATTTCAGTTTGTTGCAAAAAGCTTACACTTCTTTATGTTTATTTTCCATACACTTAATTTATACTTTTTCATACAGGGCTCATATGATTTCTTCTCCAGTCACTCTACTTTCTATTTTTTAAATCTCTCTCTCCCTCTCTCCCTCTCTCCCTCTTACTCTCTCTCTCCTCTCTCACTCTCTTTATCTATCTTCTTCAAAAGAAATCCTTTTTCACATCCGTTTTCCCATGAACAATTGTGGATTGTATCAAAATCACTCGTATTAAGAAAGTATTAAGAAGCTTTCATCATTCTTGTATCCTAGTACATCATTCTTGTATCCTAGTACTGACATAAAAACCGCCTTGCAAGACAGCAAATTGTAGCCTGTATCCAACCAATATATTGACAAAATCAGAACACTTCAGATATAAATACATCAGAATATACAATACATCAATTTCATAAGAGCACATGAACACGGTGTATCACTGGGCAGCCAGTCTAATATAAAATTGCAGGCAGTAATTGTAATGCCACAAAACTAGTGAACTTAAAGCCCCCAAAGTGAGGATGAAATCTGAGAAGAAGTCTTGGACTTGTGTTTGTCTCCTTACACTTCCAGTTAAAGTGTGATGCATGTAACACTGCTTGAAGGCAGGAATAAGTAATTCCTTTCTCCAAATCTGAAAAGACCTATTGGATGGGAGAGAAAAGAGATGGTGGATAGAATACTGCAAATTCTAATCTCACCAGGCTCAAGGTTGACTCAGCCTTCCATCCTTTCTAAGGTAGGTGAAATGAGGACCCAGATTGTGGGGGCAATAAGATGACTTTGTATAAATATACAAAAGTATGAAGTCTATTGCTTAATGCATTGTAAGCCGCCCTGAGTCTCCAGAGAAGGGCAGCATATAAATCAATTTTTTAAAAAAAATTGCTTGTCTTTAACAGGCGTATACTGATATATAAGGAACTTAATGTCTCAACTGATTATTTCTTGCAGTCTGGGACTGAAGTGATACCTGAACAGTTTGGAAGCCAAGATAAAATGCATTTTACCTGTGGCCAGAAAATTGGGCAGACACAAGCCCTGAATTCACAATCTCATCCCACCAAGCATCGCAACAAATTGCCTGTCACTTTTGTGGAATTGCCCAGAGTAACTCACAGATGCAGAGACTGAATGATGTTCTTCAGGATATTGAGCAGCAGTCATTGTTCATATAGGAGTATTAACAATAACATTGATGTCCGGTACTCAGATGATTCTGTAAATTCTTCAGCATCGATAGCATCAATGTACGGTTGCGTAGGCTTTGAAAAGTGGACATAGAGGGAAGGGAATTAAATTTCATGATATTACAGGAAACACCACCATTAAGTCTGAATGTGAATCATAACATTCGTACTTTGTTTAACTTATTTGATTCAATCCAGTCCTAAGCATGTTTACTGGGAAGTAGGTCCGCCTGGGTTAAATGGGGTTTAACCTTCCAAGCAAGTCTGTTTAGAAATGGAGCACATGGCATCCATTTTGCATTCTGCTAACCACACACTCTGTTTGCAGCATGTTGAGTCTTCCAGATTCGGTTCTCAGAAGATGGCTAAAGAGTTAAGAATGCTGTTGCTTACTCCAGATTATACAGTTATGACATTTGGGATGGAAATATGAAGGTCTGATTCTTTCTGAATAGGCTCTCCTTTGCTTATTAGAAAATAAATGGCACCACCTTGTTCAGGTCACATTATTCATCCTAAGAGATGCTCATCATGCCTGTAGCAACAGGAATACTATCCCCCCCCCCCTTGCACTGTCAGGAAAAGCACTTGAACATTAGGCTTAATTGCCCTTTCCATTACGTTGAACCAACTCCAATCAAAATGCTACTATTAATTGTAACAGCTGAAAAGAGCTATTAGGGAGAGGAATCCAGGCATGTCTTCAGTAATACAAACCTGTAAATGTCTAAACAGAGTGACACACTTATGTTCCAGTATTTAAAATGGGCAGCAGATCTGAACAGTTTTATCTTCCCCTTAGAAAGGTTGACTGCTGGATATGTCTGCTAAGTGCTGGAAATATAATCAGATACCGGGCTCGTATTATCACATGCCCAAAGACAAAAAAAAATTGGACAAAAATACACATATGGTTAGGAAAAATAGTAAAGCATCATATAGATCTAAAGCCAGAAATATTTCTGTTGGGTATTTTACCAGAAAAATACAATAAAGGGAATACATATCTAATTTTACATGTATTAACAGCAGCCAGAATTGTGTTTGCACAACAATGGAAAGATGAGGAGATTCCTATAGATGAAATTGTAATTTTAAAAAAAATATTAAAATGTGCGGAAATGGATAGATTAACACTTAAAATTAAGGTGAAAGAAGAAACTGAATATTTTTTAACATGGGATTTGTTTTATCAATGGCTAATCAGTAGAAACAGAAGTTAGAAGCCTAAAAGAATAAAAGAAGGATCAATTACAATGAAGATTTACTAAAATGGATAAGTAAATATTACTATTATCATGCAATCATTATTGATGTTAAGAATATTATTTTTACTATTACCAATACTATATCTCAAACTCAGTTGTACTCAGACAGCACACTGTTTATATAGATATTGAATTTTTTATGTTTTACATTGTAAAAAAAATATTAAAAAATATACAAAAAAAAGGAGAAAGGTTCACCTTTCTGATTGGACCAGGTCCATGGTGCCTGCAAGACTTTCAGAGATACAATAGGCCATCTCCTATGAGGATAGTAATCCTGACCATTAATGAATCAGGAGTAATTGACTCATCCAATCACACTCCTAATGCAGAGATATAGCAGATCTGAATTGATTGACTGACTCACCTTATGACAGAGAATTGGAGAGATAAAGTTGATGAATGAATGCTAGAACATGTAAGAGATAATACAAGAGTATGCAAATAACAGCAATGACAGGATAGTTCCTAGAATGGAAGGAATATGAAAAGAGATTTAAAATAATCCTGCTTTGAGTCTCTCAGAATTCAGAGAGGCAAAAAAACCCAAACAAACCTGCAGGTATTCCATTTTTGTATCTTACTAGCAGTAGACTTCTAGCAGGAACTGTAGGCTACTTTTATTGAGAAGTAGAAAAAAAAATTGTAGAAACCACTTCTAAACCACTACCACCAAGAAAACTGCATATTCATGATTCATTCTAGCGTGAACTGAGGGAGTGTTTAACCTTTCAGTTTGTTCTAAGGCTGGTTTTTCAAACGCTGCCCAAAAGACTAGAATAGTGACTAATTCCGCTAACCTCTTTTCTGGATTAAAATTTGAAGCTCACTCAAGCCTTTGAATTAAAATCTCACCACAGGCAGACTCTTCTGCATTCTGCCAATTTGATTTAAAAAGAACTGTCAACTTAAAAACTACTCAGAAAGTAAGGAGCCTAAAGCCAAAGGCCCTATATTTTGTCAAAGACACTGTAGTAATTTCCTTACTACAGTAGTACAGCCCATTAACTGTTGTTCTGATCCAGACCATAGCTTCAGCTCTATAAATTTCCTGAATGTTAATATGCTTAACAAGGCACAAATAACTATACAGCCAAAATACAAATCACTGTATTAAAAGGATGTTGATTAAAATAGAGAAAATATTATTATCTATGCAGGATGATACATTTCTTCCTATAAATGATCAGTGACAAAAGATTGGGAAAACTCTTCCAGTAAAATAGCCAGATCAGGAATGGAGAATCCTTAGGAAATTTCAAAGTGGAGGCTTATAACCTTTATAAATCTTTATATCTTCCACATATAGGTCCATCGAAGAGTTAGTTTGGGGTAGTGGTTAAAGCAGCAAGCTAGAGACCAGGAGAGCATGAGATACAAAGCCAGCTGGCTGACCTTGATCCAGTCACTCTCACTCAGCCTTAGGAAGGAGGCAAACCATGCTTCTGAAAGACTTTGGCAAGAAAACTGCAGGGATGGATGGTTCAACGATGGTGTGAAGGCACATAAACAAACAAATAAAATCAGTCCAGATCCAATACTATAATGCGTAACGTTTCTCATTTGTAACCCCTCAGTTACACATGATTACAGTGTGCTAATGTGCATGATCAGTTTCAGCTTAATAAAGGAACATGAGTAAGGTAATACCACAACTGATGCCACAGGAAAAATCAATTTCTCTTTCCAGCTGAGCAAGAACATGTTGACCCAAAGAAGGCACAGAAAGTTATACTTCTTACCTAGGTAACTGGGTAGAGTAGAAAGAAGACACATAAAATATCAGATGTATTGTAAAACTGCAAGTTAGGTTTTTTTTTAAAAAAAAAGGTTAGCAATGAATAAGATAAACAAAATGAGAACATTGCCTTCATTGACTAAAACAAGTTAATGGCCATTATTATAAAATCTATATAGTAGTAAGTAGTAGTAAGCTTTTATTGCGGTCGAAGACCAAATCACATACACATAGAAAGAGAGTACGCCCCACAAAATGAGAAGTCTACTTTCATTCTACCTAAGTTGAATATGCAAGCAACTGACCTCATAGTACAGCTTTTACCACCAGAACATGGCAGGACTTTGAACATAAGGCCAGGCACTTTAATTCTTTGCCTATGTGTTAATTACACAAGCAACGAAAATCAAATCTTTTGCAGATCCTTAAATCCAAATATTCAGAACAAACATATTGAAATGTGTAGCCCAGAAGTTAAGATTTTAAGTGTCCAAACTTTGTGATCTTAGTCCCCATGTTCTGTTGGTAAAAGCTGTATTCTGAAGTCAGTAAGCACAAGAAATCATGATTTTATATACCAGCCGGAAGCATAAAACAAGGAACTAATTGTGCTGAACAAAAACAACAAAGATAGAAGGCTAAGCTAAAACAAAGAATGGTCACTGAGCTTTATCAAAGTGATCAGCAACTAAGTCACCTGGAGACTGAGCACGTATTACCTCAGAAGAAGAGGCCAAAGTGGAAACAAGCAAATAAACATTATCTGGTTCATCAGATGATATAATTGAGTTTCCATAGGAATATATCACTGTGCCATTGGGATGGAGAAATATAAGTTATCCACAGTCCCTGAAAAGGCAAATTATTAACTCTAAATGTCCTGTGCAGATGTTTCATCATTTTATTCAACTTTTTCTGCTTTCGCGTGTAGCTAGGACATATCTCTGGAAAGTACGACATATATAATGTGCAATGTCTTGATTTACATACATATATTAGTTGCCATGACATAGGGATATGATTGCAGTATCTGCAAGATAAATTATTGTACACATCATCACTTTGACATTGCCACAGCTTGTTCAAAGGCTATTGGACACAGCATTAAAATAATCTGGATTTTATTTTTATTTATTTAAAATTTTATTTATTTATTATTTCATTTTTATTTATTTAAATGTAGATACCATCCATCTTACTCTCAAAGTGATTTTGAGTGGATTTTATCATTGACCAGAATAAATTCTTGGAAATATAACAAATGGTAACAAATATGTAGTAGACTATTATTTCTTTAGAGATATAGTAAAACTGGGTATTTTTCTTATTGCCCTTACTTGCCCATTTGTTAATAAATAAACTGGCAGTAGAAACTTTTTAATAGAATAATAGAGTTGGAAGGAACCTTGGAAGTCTTCTAGTCCAACCACTTGCTCAGGCAAAAAAACATGTACCATATCAGACAAACAGCTATCCAATCTCTTCTTAAAAACCTCCAGTGTTGGAGTACCCACAACTTCTGGAGGCAGGTCATTCCACTGATTAATTATTCTGTCAGGAAATTTCTCCTTAGTTCTAGGTTGCTTCTGTCCTTGATAAGTTTCCATCCATTACTTCTTATTCTGCCTTCAGGTGCTTTGAAGAATAGGTTGAGCCTCTCTTCTTTGTGGCAATCTCTTAGATATTGGAATACTACTATCATGTCACCCTTAGTCCTTCTTTTCATTAAATTAGACATACCCAATTCCTGAAACCATTCTTCATTGTTTTAGCCTCCAGTACCTTAATCATCTTCGTTGCTCTTCTCTGCACTCTTTCTAGAGTTTCAACATATTTTTTATGTGGTGGTGACCAAAATTGTATGTAGTTTTCCAAGTATGGTCTTATCAAGGTATTATAAAGTGGTATAAATACTTCACTTTGGGCATTGTAAGTTCAAATAGTATTAGTGTTGTAAATTGAAGACTATCTGTAATTGCATTTCATTAATTTTGGGTTGGGTAGTTTATCATGTCTTGTGAACCCAGTATAGAGCCTGCAAAATATTTTCATCCTTTGAGCAACAGTTTAAACAATTAACTTGAACTGTTCAAAACTTTCATGAGTAATCTGAAAACATTCTTATAATTTTACCTGGCAAGATGATTGGGACAAATAATGTCTAGACATACTAATAGAGATGCCTAGAACAGCATCCTCTGAAGAGGTAGTTTATTTCTTCAGGGGAGTATGATTCTTCAGAAATCTGGCTCTTAATCCTCTCCATTTCTAAAAAAATATCCAACTTCATTTAATCCCCAAGAAAGAGAACAGTCTAAAGAGAACAACAACAATGAAATCTACAATACTGTACCATCTTCCAGCTCAATAATTTAGTTTACTGAAAGAGTTAAATTCAAACAGGTCTGGATTCCTCATACGGTACCAGAATGCCAAACTATGTTCTTGCTAGATTAATAGCCAGTGAATTAAGAGGTGTTTTTTTAAAAAATGTTCCCAATGTATAATTTTGGCTTACCTCCAATTATTTAGCTTCATTAGATCTGTGGATTAAGGAGCAAATAACTTAATATTATGATGTGGCACTCACAGTGTACTTTATTGTTGGCCAAGTACATGAGTCATCCATATACACTGGTTTATGTAACCTATCCAGCTAAACTGTCAATATTTGCAACACATTATTGTGTACTAGAACACAAGGGACTAGTTCCACATACTATTTATGAATTGCCCACGCAAAGATATTTCCATCCTGTCAAAAAAAGGTGGAGGATTATAATTTCATAAGATCCATTATCTTCATCTCCTCCCAAATGCCCAGCCAGATGGCAGCATCTACCTGATCCTATCTGACATGTAACCAAGTCTTAACAAAAGCTAAGCTGGATCATATCTGCTTAAGCTATAGGCCAAACTGGGAAGATCATGACCACTACCACAAAACCATACAATCCAGGAAGTCAGTAGCAAATCAATTCACTATTGTTACTAAGCAAATATGTGGATATATCTACTGTATGTCTATTGCCAGGAGAGTAACTCAATGCATGGAGATTAATTAATGGAGATTAATTTGTTATAGCAATAGCAATAGCACTTAGACTTATATATCTCTTCCCAGTCCTCTCTAAGCAGTTTACAGAGTCTTTACAGTCCTCTCTAAGCAGTTTACAGAGTCGTCATATTTTCCCCCAACAATCTGGGTCCTCATTTTACTGACCTCACAAGGATGGAAGGCCGAGTCAACCCTGAGTCGATGAGAATTGAACTGCCAAACTGCAGGCAGCCGGCAGGCAGCAGAAATAGCCTACAGTACTGCATTCTAGCCACCATGCCATCACAGTTTATATGCATGTACTGTAGCTAGGTATAAAATGTATTATGTCCTCAGCATAATATCTAAACTATGTAGTTTATCTATTATTTTTACCGAAATGCCAAAATGAAATGGAGACTATCATTTTAGCCGAAGACAGGGAAAAAAATCCATGCATGGGGGAAGGAGGATAGAGAGAAAGAGGAAAAGAGGGAAAAGGAGAAAGGATCGAGTCTCAATTTTTCTCTGGAATGTCATGTCTATCTACAGAAAATATGTGTATGGTTGAAAAGAGCTGTTTGTATGATCCACAAGTCTCTGCAAGGAGGCACAGGGGTGCAGTAGGAGATATAATATCTCATAACACAAAAAGTGCAACTCACATGCCAAAACCCCCACAGCATAACTTCCAGATTTGCACTGCATGCCATTGCACATTTTTCATCATTTCACATAAACTCATTTTTCTGCAGGCACCTATGAACAATTCAAAATCCGAAGATTGAAATTGGGAAGCGTTTTTAACTATTCTATATAAAATAGGCTTAAATTACAAATGAAGAACTTATTTCACTTTTAAATTTCAACTCAGTAAGTGGCCATGGAGCTAAATTTCAATTCTATTTCTGTTAATACTTTATTTCATATTATAATCAACATTGATCTAAACATTATTTCTGATTCTGGATGTTGTTCTTCCCAGAAATGGAACGTTCTTTTCAAATGTCCTCTTCTTGTTGGATTTGATTTGCAAGAGCCTTTCTATATTTGCAATGAATAAACAACTTTTCTTCCAGTAGTCTTGAAGCTACTCATCCTGGTTGAAGGAAGATAAATAAGATTGTGAAGCATCTGGAAACAAAGCTGTATGAGGAACAACTAAATGATCTTGATATGTTTACCTTATAGAAAAGATGATTCAGAAAAGGCATGATAGCAGTCTACAAATATCTGAAAATTGCCTCATGAAAGAAGGAATGGGCTAGCTGGTTAATACTACACAGAATGAGAGTCAAGCAAGACATCAGGAAAAACATCTGGACTGCAGCTGCTATTAGCTAGTAGCATAGGCTGTCACATAACACAGTGAGTTTTCTTTGTGAGTGACTTTCAATCAGATGTGTTTGATGCAACCTGAACAGAACAGGCTGTTGGATTACACAACTTTTATAGTTCCTTCCTATGACTCCATAAAAAGAGGCTCAGGATTCTGTCCATCTTTCTTCACATCAGTAAGATAGAATAGCACCAATTTTGAGACTGGAAGAGGGTGAAACCTCCAAAGGAAGGTGAAGTTTGAAAATGCAATGGGTTTGGCTTGAAGTTACTGTATGGAGGAAAACAAGACAAAACTAAAATGTTCCCCCAAAGGGAGATCTAGTAGGAGAGTGGCTCAGATTGCTTCAACTGCTTTATTCTATGACCCTCCCCTCCTCCTTGCTGGTCACATGTCCTGATGTGAAGCAAGTACACTTGTGGTCAGGTAAAAGTTGATGTTAGCTGAGCATCATATGACAGTCCCAATTTCATCGTTGATAGGGGAAGATCCAAAAATGGTGAGGATGCATTGGAATAGAAAAGCAGGGAGAGAAATTTAAGAATCAATAAGTAGGAAGAACATGTGGAGATAGACCTCTTGTTTTCTATAATCCAGTATAGATATGAATGAAATGAGGAAAAATGAGGCAAGGCTTTTCTTCTTAACACTACAGTAGCAAATTAAAACAAGACAAAACAAAACATATTAGAGTAAAAGACATAGAAATATAACATTTCTGTAAGATTGTATTGCCATTTTGGAAAAATCATTTTTGTGTCCACATTTGTTCATCATTCTGGGCTATGCAATATGCAGACTGGCCAGGATGCTCTGTCAGGGAAGTATCTGTACACCTTTGACTCTTGAAGATAAATAGAAGATTCAGAAGAATATAGTTGTTAAGATGAAAGATCTGGACTAAGTAAAGCAAGGATGAAATCCTCAATCAACCATAATAGCCACTGATTATCTTGAGTGTTTATCTCTCCCCCCTCCCCCCTCTCTCTATGTATGTATGTATGTATGTATGTATGTATGTATGTGATATGTGTATGTGTGTATCTATATCTGTGATGGCGAACCTATGGCACGCGTGCCGGAAGTGGCACCCAGAGCCATCTCTCTGGGCAGGCGAGCTGTTGCCTGTACCTCTTCTGGGTTCCGGTGTGGCTAGCTGGTCTTCACATGTGTGGGAAGCATGCATATGCACACCAGAAACTGGAAAATCAGGTGGCTAGTGCACATGCATGCTCCAGAAACTGAAAGGTCATCTTCCTGGCGTGCATGTGTACTGGGCGGCTGCTCTTCTGGTTTCCGGGATGTGCACTCCTGTTTCCACACTCAGTGCCAAAAAGGTTCACCAACACTGATCTCTATCTATCTATCTATCTATCTATCTATCTATCTATCTATCTATCTATCTATCTA
>WNWU01000050.1:5010600-5063236 GCA_012654045.1 Ptyas mucosa
CTATCTATCTATCTATCTATCTATCTATCTATCTATCTATCTATCTACCTATCTATCTATCTATCTATCTCTGTCTCCCTCTTCCCCTCTGCCAAATTAGTCACAGGGATAAATTTATTCAGGATGCAAAGTGCTTCTGAAATGCTTTGGAAGAGATGTTGAGAACACGTAGAGACCTGAGCATCACATCTGTCTGCAAGTCATAAAAGCATCTGCTTCTTTTTCCCATGATCAAGTGGAAAAAAGGCATGTCTGTTTAATCATCCACAGAGGGAGGGTGCTGGGATCACTGTAATGTGTTCCAAAGCACCTCTTCCAAAGCATTGCACAACCATAAAAATTAACCTCCCACTGAGGTTCTGGGATATAATTGCATCCCTTCGAATTGTTATCTTCACATATGTGCTTTCTCTCATAGGCAAACCCTAACATCTTGTACAACATAGTCACAAGACATGACTAGGCATCCTACCTAATCTGACATTTGGTCAAACACTGAAATACAACAAGCAAATTAACTGTCCAGGCAGTAGGAAGAGACCCATCAACCTTGGGTCACTAATGTGACTGCCTGTTTTGACAGATTGCCATCTAGTTATATATCAGATGGTTATAATGAAAAAAACACATTACTCAAATTAGTTCACTTTTTTTCCCCCAAGGTAAGGTAAACATACACATTAGTGTTTTGGTTGGTTCATTCTGGTTTGTGTAAGTCAATTCAGCTGATAACAGCATTTCTATCAGCTCTTAACATCACATGACTCAAACCCATGAGGGCAGATGTTCTCCTCCTGAGAACCTGTTTACATTAGATATTTATCATGTTAGAATATAATCTGATATACCTGAAATTACCACTTATCTTTCAGCACCATTCAAGTCTCATGACAGCAATGTAGCATCTTTTCCAGGACAGTAGGACTTTGTAAATATTGGCTGGGTGGTACTACTATCTAAATAGAACAGGTTTTCCCACTTCGGTTTATCATGATGCTAAAACGGTTATGTGCAGATGCATGCTTTTGGAACACTATACAATTTTGTTCAATTTTGCCCAGACACAAAGGTTTATGTTACTTCTAAATGTTTTGTATTATGCACAGCTGAAGAGATTCAGAATGATTGCATAGGTTTCATATACAATTTGATGGAGGTTTTAAATACAAGGAGAGAAAACATATAAGCATGAAGAGTTAAAACAGAATAAAATGTTAAAGTTACCCTTTAATTATGATGCGGAGATTAGCAGCAGGGTGCTTGCTGTTTTAACAAGATTACATCATTCTATTCATTGCAGCAATTTTATGGACTTTCATGGGTTGGAACAGGGAAACCTATAAAGGTATTCTTTACAGTAGGCAACCTGAGAAGTCCGAACTAGAATGACTTCTGGGTGATCTCTACAAATCTTCAGCCTGGTGGGTCAGCCATTTGAGGGACATCCCCCAAAAAGAGCACCCATTTACCCCTTGCTGTGAATTAGCAACAGAATGAGCCTCATTTTGAACATTTCACTAATAAGTAGTGTATCCTTTTAAAAATGTGAATAAGCCATTCACATCAAAAATCTCATGGGAGCATGTATTATTAATTTGTGAAGCTACCTTAGCCTGGAAATAGGTACTTTTTTAAAGGGCAAGTGTTTGCCTCGTGTTTAAGAATTTAAATAATTTTTGAGATGCATGTAAAAAACACAAGCCTCGATATCAATTCCTCTTCAGTGCCTAATATGAAGAAGCGTATTCTTATTTATTCATAAATATCTCTCATTCTCTGGAGATCAAACATGCTGGGGGGGGGAACCATTTTACTGTGGTGTGAAGCATATAGCCACAGTAAGGAGAAGCACGCCTCAACATTCAGCATGCCAAAAATGAATCGTGCAGCTTAGCCAGCCACCCACCTAGACAGCTCATCTCCTGCTTGTCGTGTATAAGAAGTAGAATGAATCACTGGTTGTTCCTTCTGGTAAATCTTTAGAAAGCTGTTGCTCATGTTTCCAATTAGCAAATTATTGGGGAGGGTGTGTGGTGCTTACAGATTTAGAAATCCTTTAGAATGTATTCCCCCGATTCTGGAAAAAAAATGTCATATATTTCTCATTATTATTTCAATGCTATAAAAAACCCAATCTGAGTGACTGTTTGAGGTCTTAATCTCATTTTGAAATAAGGGTATGATGGGAGAAAGATGTCAACTCTCTGGGTTTATATATATATTTTTTATCTGTACATCATTTGCTGGAATAGGACTATCTGGAGTTTCCTTAAGTAATTGTTTTGATAAAACAAAATTCTTACTTTGCAGTAGAGGATGAGAAACTACGTTTGATGGAAATAAGACACTGAATAGAACTGGAAAGGGAAGAAAAAATTTGTTTGATCTCCAGGAAAAGATTATTTCAACATCTGACAGTTTAAAAAAAGATCAAATATAGGAATGTGCTTTTGACATCTATTGCCTGAGTTTATAAAACATTCACAAACTTTACACACAGCTCAGATGAAATGTTTTTTATGGTCAGAATTAGTGAGAAATTAGCAAATATAAATTACTTTATGGGATGTCGTGTCTGTGCAAACTTTGTCAACAAATTACTCAAGTAAAAACTTGCTTCAGTGTTCTTTCACAGGATTGCATGCCTAGAAACATAGCTCTAGCTGAAAAAAATGACCATATTCTTTCTTTATTGATCTATTCTGGATCAGATATCATACATTCCCTTTCTACAGGATATTTCAGTATTTTGCAGAATATCTGGCGGACATATTGTTCTGAACATGAATGTCTTATCTTCCAAAGTGTCCTGCCTTAAGTCAATAAACATTTTTCCAGGCAAGTGGCCTAAAATTCCACTCAAGGAGAATGCAATGCAACAAATATTACTCTGCTATTATATTTTGCTTCTAGAATCAAATATGCAGTCACCTAGTCAATATAGAATGCAAATAGAGCATCCCTAATGGATGTGTTTAAATATCTCCCATGAAGGAGAAGATCTGTTTCATAAAAATATTTTCTCAGATATTTTATGACTCCATTTCAGTGGTGGAATTCATTTTTTTTTTTTTACTACTGGTTCTGTGGCCGTGGCTTGGTGGGCATGGCTTGGTGGGTGTGGCAGGGGAAGGATACTGCAAAATCTCCATTCCCACCTCACTCTGGGGCCAGCCAGAAGTGGTATTTGCCGGTTCTATAAACTACTCAAAATTTCCACTACTGGTTCTCCAGAACCTGTCAGAACCTGTTGAATAGCACTCCTGCTCCATTTCCTTATTCTTGAGGTAGTCCTGCCTTTAGCAACAACAGTTAATACGTTTGATTCAACTTTGGCATGACAGTCTAGAGTGTTTTGTCCTCTTTTCTCTAAGCCAAGTATAACAAGTTCTTTTAATCATTCCCCAAAGAGCTGAAGGCTTTTTTTTTCTCATCCTCCATGCATATACTCCTGTCTGATTCCAGGTACAATTTAAGGTGTTGGTTATCATATTTAAATCCCAAATGGTTTGGGCCCGGCTATTTGAAGGATCACTTCTCACTATTGCATCCACCCAGCCCATGAGGACAGGAAGGCAAGGAATATTACAGATCCCATTGGCTAAGGATGTACATCTGCTGGGCCCAGAAAAAGAGCCTTCTTGGTGATGGCCCTTCTCTATGGAACATCATTCCTCTGGAGGTACAGTTGGCCCCAAATTTGTTGCTCTTCCGAAAGGTCCTAAAAGTGTGGTTCTTTCAGAAGATTTGGGAACCATAAATGGAGACGGACCAAAACAAGTTATTGATTTGATTCTGTTCTTGCTGCCATTAGGAAGTAGGTTTGTGAGTTTTCTATGTAGTGGATTTTTAAATGTTATAAACTACCCAGAGTCACCTATCATAGGTGTGAGCTGGGTGGCTGTATAAATTTAATAAATAAATAATGAACAAATTGTTGAATTTGAAATGTAATGCAGAAAGAAAGCAAGGTAACATTTTGAATGAATATTGTTGCCATCCCCCCCCCCCCCAAAAAGTTGAACTGGTGAATAGTTGCAATCCAGAAAAAAAGATGAAGAATTTTTTTTTAAGTTTATTTTCTCCTTTCCTCCAGAATACACCAAAATATTTCATTCAAATTGTAATTTCAAATGTGGGAAAGAATATTATGAAATATTGGAGGAATTGTCATAGCAAAAAAATTACTTTTACTTTACAGAGTAAAGATAATTACTCTTTATTACATTTAAATATAAATTAAATTATTATTATTAATTTTATTTTGTCCTGGTTTCAGTTATTCTTTCAAATGGAGCTCTGGCAGGCAGCTTAAAGGTCAGTAAGATTCCAAGGCATACTCTGTAGTGTTAGGCAAAATGTGTCAGCTATCCTCAAGAGTTCAGTTCATAGGCCCTAGAGAAAGAAGTAAACTTTTTGAGGACATGAAAACAGGACATTCTGTTTGTATAACAATTCATTTCATGCATGAATCCCACTTCTCCATGCAGCTGAAAAGGGATGCATCTGCATCTCATTCAAATGAATCGCAAGAAAAAAAAAATCTCAGGAGAAAAAAATTGGGCTTAAGCTTTGAGAAGGACAAAGTGGAATTCCACAAACAGAACTCTTCAAGTCAAGAGGAGCATAGGAGAGTTGAGGACTATCTCAACTCTCAACTCCAAGATATTGGAAATGCAACTTCACACCCTCCCAGGAGGGGGGAAAAATGGAGTTTAGAAAAATTACAGAGGATGCATACAAAATTTTAGCTTATAGACAATGGAAAATAGGTGTAATGGCTAAGAAGATCAGCAAGTAGGTACTACTTGCAAAAGAGAAAGTCAAGAAAGGAAGTGAGCAAACTTGAATTTAAACTCACAAAGGATGCTAACCAGTGGTGGGATTCAGCCAGTTCGGGCTGGTTCGGGCGAACCAGTAGTTAAATTGAGGGCTGGCCAGACCCTTTCCCGCCCCTTCCAGGAGTCTCCCCACAGCCCGTTTTCGCCTCCAGGAGGCTTCAGGGAGGCTTCCTAGGCCTGTTTTCGCTTCCCAGGGGGCTTCAGGGAGGCCTCTTAGGCCCAAATTGGGGCATGGAGGTGCATCCCCCCATGGCCCATTTTTGCTCCCAGGGGGGTGCAGGAAGCTGAGTGCTGTCTGTCACATCCCCTGACCACACCCACAATGGCCATGCCCACCCAGCCAGTCATTAGGGCAGAAAAACATTTGTTGATTTATTTGAATCCCACCACTGATACTCACAATAATGAAAGGGTATTTGGGGATGGGTGGGATTACCAGTAAGAAGAAGAAAAAGGGACACCAGTTCTTAGAGAATTATCACAAGTTACAGGGGAAAGGCAGAGCTTGTCAACTACTGCTTGGTTTCAGACTTCTCCCAAATGGGGAATTGTATCCAGATGAACCTGAACAGAGCCACTGGGGGGAAAAAAGGAATGTCAACCCCAGGTAGCTGAAGAGATGACTAGGGAGCTCTAGCCACCATAAACAAGTTTCAGCTTCAAAATTTAAGCCAGTTAGAGTTGAAGTCTTCAAGGAGCTTGTGGATGGAACCCCCTTCTGTGATCTTAGAGAAATCATTGAGAATTTCTCTAGAAGAGTAGAAAAGAATTGAGGAAGGAAAATATTGTTTCTATCTTTAAAAAGGGGGAAAGAAAACAGGAGGGAAAAAAATCAAGGGTCCAAGTCATATACCCAGTGAGTGTATATCATTGACTCTACATCAGTCTGGAAGATGTTCAATAGCATGTTTAAGCCCTGGAAAAAGTTATAAAATATGTTTATCAAATTTGGGGATGACATAAAAATAGAAGGAAATAAGAAACAACATAGAGGAACTTTATAGGATTCAGCAGGATTTGACAGGCTGGAAAAATGGGCCAAATCAAATAGGATGAATTTAAGCAGTAACAAGTCCTTCATCTGAATAGGAAAAATCAAGGACATCAGTACCAGGAAGATGGAAACCACCTTAGCCACTAGAGAAGAGCTTGAATGTCTTGATGGATCATAAATAGGACAAATTACAAAATAAATAAAAGCAATTGTAGGCTAGTTACGTGTCTACATTGTAAAAATAAAAGCTTGTTTGAGCTTGATAGCATCCTAAATCCAACCTGTAACAGATACCATGTATAGTGATCATGACCATACACATGCATCATGCACAGACAAGCCACAGATGCTATTTATAGTTATTCAAAAAGCATGTATACCATGCCATGCTATTGATTTTAAAACTCTTGAGATAGAGTCATTGGGAGAAAATAAAATATATCCAGGGCGGGAATTGTGGTGGGGAGGTGTTGAATGATCTCATTTAGTAGAATCCCTAACTTTATTATTCCTAATTATAGAATCCCTAACTGTATCATATGCCACAACCATGGGTTGATATAGCAATTAAGAAACAGTTTTAGCTATTGTAATAACCATTCTTTGTTCCACAGGGAAATTTTCAAGTGAAGAGAAAATATTTAAGTGAAGAACTCAAGAATCTCTGTGGAAATTAAACCTAGGTTTTCCAGCCTGGAAGCTTCAGGAGTGTTGCTAAATGATAATTTCCATGATATTTACATGCATGGAATTAAAAGTGTACTTTTAATATTCAGCTGTTTCATTAAGTGTCTTTATTAATGTGAGTTCAGAATTACTTTCCCTGGATGAAATTGTCCTCAGTTCCAGAAACCGTATTCTTTAACTGGAAATCAACTGAAATTATAAAACAGAGCAATGTTTAGATGCAGTTTCTAAATTACAATAGTTGACTTAAGTATGAGTAACATGCCCTAAAGGAAGGCATGCTTACAGTTTTTCCAATATGATCAATGTATTTGCAACAGTTTATAGAAAGATGCTTAGAGGATGCAGTATACTCTATGCACAGATACACATCAGTTTCTGCTAATAGGGTTCAAATCACTAAAGAACATGATAGCTTTGCATGGAACTATAACATTTTATGTTCCCTGAAAAGATTGACTAGCAGCCTTTTGCTTATATGCAACAAAACCAACATCGTTGGTGTAAGTGACAAAACTACTCTTTATCAATGGGAGGTTTCCATGATTGCAGCTATTATTAATCAAGCCTCTTTTTGACTATGCATTTATGCCTACTGCATTTATTGCATAAATGCCCATATTTTTGTATAAATATGCTTAAATGAATAATGTATAAATAAATGTGCATAAATATTCATTGCAGAAATGCCAGTTTGCAAAATGACTAATTCTCCTATTCCAGATAACCAACAAAAGAGTATAAATGCTGGCAGGCTAACCAGTTCCCAGCCTTCTTTCTTGTTCTCCTCTCATTGTGTTTGCTCTGTTCAGTGATTAAAAAAATAAACAACCAACAACCACACACCCATGACTTCAGGAGAAAGCAAACCTGTCCCTTAGAAAAACTAGAAAGTAATGAGGAAACAATGACAAAGTACCACAATACTTTAGAGGGAAGGAGAATCCCTCAGGTCAGGGTTGAGGCAAAGTAGAAGTTTCCACTAGTAGGGAACAACCCACACTGCCCCTAGAGAAAACACAATGCAACTTTATGTGCAGTATTTTTTCAGAAGATGAACTGAGATAGTGAAGTTAATTGGCTCAGTGTGTAAAGCCTGTTGAAAGCCTCGTGGCATAGTGGAACCATAGGGTTGAGCTCAGGAGTGGGTTCCACTTAACTTTACTACCGGTTCGCAATGGGAATGCACGCACAGATCACCCATGATGATGTCATGGTGGGTGGCCGGAGCCTCCCGCCGGTTTTACTACTGATTCTATAGAACAAGATCGAACCCGGAGCAACCCACCACTGGTGGAGCTGATCTCACCACTCTTGTGATCTAGTTTTCCGATTACACAGAAGTGAAATTAAATATTGGTAGTGACGATGAGAGATTAAGGAGAAGCTGGATACAAGAAGTAGAAATGTGCAGCCCATCAGATGCAGCTGAACTACAAATCCAAGAAGCCCCAACCAACAGTGAGGGACACTGGAAGGTCAAAGAATGTTGCAATCTGGAATGCTCCTTCTCATTTTTTCTGCCAGCTATGCCTTCTTCTACATGCCCTATTACCTTCACGCATTCATGCAACTTTTCATTTTTTGCACGTCTGAAAGCTTGCAGCCATGTTTCCTGCTTTCAGGTTACTTATGCAATGGTATTGTTGGTCTGAACCAGTGGTGGGTTTCAAAAATTTTTACTACTGGTTCTGTGGGCGTGGCTTGGTGGGCATGGCATGGCTTGGTGAGCGTGGCATGGTGGATGTGGCAGGGAAAGGTTACTGCAAAATCCCCATTTCCTCCCAATCAGCTGGGACTTGGGAGGCAGAGAATAGATGGGGTTGGGGCCAGTCAGAATTTTTACCACTGGTTCTCGAACTACTCAAAATTTCCACTACCGGTTCTCCAGAACAGGTCAGAACCTGCTGAAACTCACCTCTGGTCTAAACATAAGGAAAATAGAGAAAAATATACTATCTTTAAGTTAATACGTTACTGCAACTTTTCCATTCCTTTTTATTCTTTCCACTTAATGTTGCTGAATGTTTTGTTATGAGTTAGGTAATTAACTAATATGTGTATCCTAGTCTTTGTTTATCTGAAAATAACACGTTTTATATAACCTATTTTTAAAGAATGAAAAAATAATTGCCTTGCTGGATCAGGCTGCAATCCATCTGGCCCAACAGTCTGCTTCTAACAGCAGCCAGCCAGCGTCCTGGGAGAAAGTCACCAGTCAGATGTGGAAGCTTAATTTCCTGCCTCCCCAAATGCCATGAAATTGCCATTTATGCACGCTGCACTTGATCCAGAAAGATAACTTGGATCGAGTTTGCTTTATTTCATGCTAGTGACACGTTGCTGGACCCAATCCAACTGCTTCAAGTAACAGAAGCAACACCACTAGTTCAATCCACAGCTGTATTAAAAAGACATGATTTTGAGAGTCAGAGCTTCAGACTAGAAGAAATGAACAGAATAAAAATGACGAGTATGATCAGTCACAATGATCATACCATCAGTGGCATATACATTATAAAAAGCTATCATGGTATATTGTCAATATATTATTATTATTATTATTATTATTATTATTATTATTATTATTATTATTATTATTACAAAAGAGAATAAAACCAAAGCATCAATGAAAATTCATTTATATACTGTATATGTGTGTGTATACACATTAATATACATGTGCAATTTCTTTCTAGCCAGGTTCTACCTACATAAGCTAAGATGTTCCTCAGCCCTGGTTCTGTGAAATCTCATTCACAACTTCTGGGCTTTTTACTTTCTAGCAGACTGCAACTCTGTGTTGGTCTGTGGGAACCTCAGATAGATCCATTTCTGTCTTATTAGACTTAGTCAGTGAGCCACACCCTATTTCAAGTATCCTCCCTGTAAAAGGTACAATGTTTCTGTTTCCTTTTTCATAGGCTTTATGTGCAATTTTTTTCTAGCCAGGTTCTACCTACGTAAGCTAAGATGTTCCTCAGCCCTGGTTCTGTGAAATCTCATTCACAACTTCTGGGCTTTTTACTTTCTAGCAGACTGTAACTCTGTGTTGGTCTGTGGGAGACTCAGATAGATCCATTTCTGTCTTATTAGACTTTGTCAGTGAGCCACACCCTATTTCAAGTATCCTCCCTGTAAAAGGTACAATGTTTCTTTTTCCTTTTTCATAGGCTTTATGTGCAATTTCTTTCTAGCCAGGTTCTACCTACGTAAGCTAAGATGTTCCGTAAGCTATTTGCCCCACAACAACACACCTGTGAGGTGGGATGATCTCAGAGAGAGAGAGATGGGCTCAAAGTTACCCGTCTACCTTTCATAGCTAAGGCAGGACTTGAACTCTTGGGTTACTGGGCTAGAAAGTGGGAGACTTTCTAGCCCAGTGCCTTAAGACCAAATGCTGAAGGGCTGATTTATTTTTAATGTGTCAAACACACCGGTTTTCATTAAAATGCATAGCTGATGCTAGATACTTAATGTCGGCATTCCAGAAAGTCCCCAACTCCAAGTAAAAACTCTGAGGCAGGCATTTCTTAAAATTCCATTTTATCAGAGTAGGTATACTGGCACATCTGGGAAAACCCAGATCTGAGGGTTTGGGGTTTTCCCTCAGTAAATCAAAATCCCAAATCCGGGCCCTTCACCCATCAGTCTGTCACATGGTCCAATCATCATCCCTCCCAACTTGAGCCACCGCTGCAACCATTCCTCCTCCAGATGCATAAACACCATGACCTTGACCAAAGGGAAGAATGCTATTATGTCTAACTACATTCACTCTCCTGAATCCCCCCTCCTACTTTCCCAGGTGCAAGAAGTTGGCAGCGTGGAGGCTTCTGGTGCTAATATGGCTTCCAAAGCTGACACTTAGAAGAATTTACAGCAAGATGTTTCTTGTCCCCCCCCCCCCTTTAGAATAAGTAGCTAAAGAAAAATAAAATGGGTAAATAAACCTTTTGCTCTAAAACTACTAAGAAAAAGGCATGGTCTATTTACTCTTCAGCTGAGTTGGCACAACATTACTATACCTACTTCCTGAATGAATTCTGTGTTTACACAAAACATTGAATTGTAACTGACCTACTAGTTCACACACAAAGTAAGGGTCTTTTTTTTTTTAAGAGTTAAGCAGGTCCAGATCTGATTAGGTTGTTAGGTAATAATATAAAAAGCACACCCCAGCAACCTCTTTGTTCTACAATTTTCACACGATTCTGTACCTCTTTTCTTCCACCCATACCTGAGGAAACCAACTACTGTATTTTTTGGACTATAAGACGCACCGGAGTATAAGATGCACTTTAATTTTTGGGGAGGAAAATATGAAAAAATCTGATTGGTGGTTGGATCGGCCTCCCGGAACATCCCCAATCAGCTGTTTCCAGAGATGAATTTTAGCAATAGGTTCCTTGGTTGTGAGCTCTGTGCCTTGCTTTTTTTTTTTCTGCCTCTGAAACTTCTGAAACTTTGTTTCAGAAAAAACTTTTTTTTCTGCCTCAGAAAGCCTCCGAAACAGAGCTTCAGAAAAAAAGGCTTTTTTTCTGAAGCTTCGTTTCTGAGGCTTTTTTTCTGAAGCTTCTTTCAGAGGCTTCTTTCAGCCTCTGAAATCTCTGTTTGCGAGGCTGGGCGGGGCTACATTCAGAGTATAAGACACACCCAGATTTTCACCCTCTTTTTTTGGGGGGGGAAAGGTGCGTCTTATACTCTGAAAAGTACGGTATGTTGGTGTTAAAGTAGTGATTTCTCTACAATATAGGAGGCCTTGGTGAAGTAGGGGAAATGCATGAAAAGGGTGCAAACTGGTAGGGCTTTAACTAAGCAAAGAATTAACTAAGGTGGTAAGGAATAACTTAGTAGAGAATAAGCAACCAAGATGATTAGGGGACTGAAGGCTAAAACATATGATGAACAGTTGCAGGAACTGGGCATGGATAGTCTAGTGAAGAGAAGGATCAGGGGAGACATGATAGCAGTATTCCAATATTTGAGGGTCTGCCACAGTGAGGAGGGGGTCAAGCTATTTTCCAAACCACCTGAAGGCCAGACAAGGAATAATGGATGGAAACTGAACAAGGAGATATTCAATCTGGAAATAAGGATACATTTTCTGACAGAACAACCAATGGAACAGCTTGCTTCCAGAAGTTGTGGGAGCTTCATTACTAGAAGCTTTCAAGAAGAGCCTGGACTGCCATCTGTCAAAAATAGTAGACAACCTAAAAGGATACAGGGAGTCAGAATTAAATCTTAAGAATAAGGGGAGAAAGAGGCAAACTCTAAGTCATACTCCAGTTAGGAAAGCAAGTAAGCCAAATATGTTTTTCCTTTCCTAGAAAGGATCTCTTTGGATCCAGAGGTGTTATTGCCTGGTCTCCAACCTAAAAATGGAAGGTTATTGAGGTAGTGGTAAGGAGTAAAATACATAGGATCAGAGGGAGGAGATTATCTGAACTCTCTTCAGTCAAAGTTCAGGCCTGTCCATAGGATGGAGATGACAGTTTAGGTCTCTTTGGGATCACCCATCCTGGTCATTTCAGACTTCTCAGCAGCTTTCAATATTCTAATTACAGTATGAAATCCTTCTGAGTTGCTTGTGGAAACTGGAGCTGGGAGCAATGCATGTTGCAATAATTTAGCTCCTTCCTAAATGGTTGATTCCAGTTTGTGGTGATTGAAAAGTAGAGAACTGCTCAATGGCTACTCCCTTGTAGGCTGCTGCAAGAGTAAATCCTCTCCCCACCCTTTGTTAACATCTACATCTACATTGTAAGAGGTCTGGTGAGGTTTGAGCTTCAGCATCATTAGTGTGCTGGGAATATTCAGGTTTACATTATTACTGGAGGTTGTGAGAGTCGGGATGGGAGAGAATATTAAATTGAATCACAGCAGGTGGAGGCAGCAGTCTGGGAAGCCTATTGTTAGCTGGTGTGTAGCCCTACCTTAGGTAGCAGGATATAGTCAACATGATTCATTCCCTCATCACTGCTTAGACCTTTGCAATGCTCCACAGGAACTGTCTTTACTAGGATCTGCATTTGGAAGCCTCAGTTGCTTCAGAACCTAGCAGTATATATGCTAACTAGAGTTTATTGGTAAGAATACATTATTCAGTGTTCTGGGTACAGCACTGGTTATCTATAAGCTTTTAGGTACAATTTAAAGTGCTGGTGCTGACCTATAAAGTCCTATATGGCTTGTCTCCTATTGCTTTTTGGCTCAGACAATTCAATCTAGTTGAGAGAAGGTGCCACTTGAAGGCGAAAGGGAAGACAGCTGGTCCTTTGAAATGTCTCCCACTTTGGCTGCTTTCTGGAAGGAGATCACAGGATGTTTGGGTTGTGATGTCATATTGTCTGGGTTTACTAATTGGCTGCTTAATAATTTGTACTTTATGTTAATTTGGGTTGTTGGGTATTTTGGGTATTGTGTATTATTTTTATGTGGTTTTTATATTTTATCTTTGTGAACTGCTAGTAATCCTTTAGCATTGGGCAGTCTATCAAAGTAACAAACAAGGAAATAAATATTACTCATGAGTAAGAGGTAACTGGAAAAGGCTCTCTATTTTTTCCACCTTTTTTCTCCTTCCTGCAACTTGGGTTAATACAGGTGGATTTTCAGGGAATCGATCCAATATGTCAATTGGAAAGAGGACTGATGCCAAGTGAGAAGTACTTAGTGTCTGATGGCTGAGAGAAAGAACCAAAGAATTGACAGGAAGTGACCAGATCTAGAAAAGACAATAAAGGAGGTCCAAGAGAGTTCAAATCTCCAGAAGTGAGACCTTTTTGCAAAGCAATTGAATATCATTTGCCATAGGAAGAGTTGGACTGTGTAACTGAAAGTGAATTGCCCCTTTTAAAGAAACTGTAAAGTTGTGTGAGAGGGCTGCTGAGCAAGCTTCTGGATTTGGAGATTCCAGCCATTGAGTTCAATAGTTACAGTTGTGTAAAGTTATTCTTCTGTCTATGCAAATCTAGTTGTAATTTTATATAATTATTGGTAGTAAAGTAGACTACCCTCAAACTTCGGTCCTGAATGTGGAAAATAGTGTGTTCTGTTTTATAACTCAAAGTGTCCTGGGTCTTAATAGACCTATGGATTTTGGATTTTGTTGAGCAAAATAGCCATTTTTTTCTTTGCTACATCATGGATAACAAAACAATATTTTTCCAATTCTTTCCTCTTACAAATCAATGATCAGAAGGCCAGTGCACACCCTTCTCATTAAAAACTAAGGATGTGCTGCCAGTTGATGATAGATGATAGATGATAGATAGATAGATAGATAGATAGATAGATAGATAGATAGATAGATAGATAGATGGATGGATGGATGGTAGGCAGATAGGTAGACAGACAGACAGACAGACAGACATCATCCCTGAGCCAAATTGAATTTCAAATGATTTCAGGGACACATGCTTTCTTGGCAATAACAGAATATTTGCTTTCTTCCTAAACATTTTTATCTACCTGGTTTATGCTACAATCTCTATTCAAGTACTGAAAAGAACCATTCCTGCTTGATTTCGAAGCCTAAAGAAACTTGGGCAGGTGATGCATTGCCAGTGAATTAATTTGAAAATACTGGCATGAGCAAAATGATGTCAAAGACAATAATAATTTTCCTGTGTTCTTTAGGTAGAGTACTTGCAAGAGAAATCATGGGCCTTGTTACTGATTACTCAGACATGAATCTATGAATAGATTTCACTGGAAATAATTCTGTCTTGTTTTTATTGGAATGGAGGATGTGTTTGTAATGTTTGTTTAGCAATGGTTCATTCATGTAGCCCATGAAGTGTTTATGGAAGATCTACCAATGAACTGAGTGTTGTGCAAAGCATTTCCCCATAATCCATTCTAATATTCAAAGAGTTAAGAATGTATTTAAAGGTTATCTAATACATTGCTAATTCAGGAAATCAACTGCTTTAGCATCCTAAATAGGTGCTCATTCATCCATCCATCCGATCACAAGCATTTCTTCATGGTAGACCGTTCATGGCATATGGGTGCTTTTCATTGAATGACCCTCGTATCCAGCTTGTTTTATTCCGCAGAAATAGAATGAAAACTTAGTTGCATAGCTTGTTTTCCAATGTATCAAATCAAAAAGGTCTTGGGACAGTCCACTCAAAGAAAGACCATTGAGAAGTCCTAATGTTTTTGGAATGTGCAAACACAGTCTACATGTAGTGTCTATTCAGTTAAATATAAGAGCCAATGTAATCTTGGGCTGCATCCACAGAGGTATCACAGGAAGTTGTTGTTCTACTCTGCACTGCAGTAGTCAAATTACACAAACATACTTTGACCAATTTTGGTTACCACAATACAAGAATGCTTAGAAACTGGAAAGAGTGCAGAAAAGAGCAATAAATTAGATATTCTTCTCACAATTGCAGATATGTATACCCATGAAAAACAGATGGTGTAAAGAATTGAATAAATGGTCCTTGGCCACACTGATTCCACACTGGAAGGGCCTTACCCAAGATGACCTCCTCTATATACAACTATAATTATTGAACTATAATTCCCAGAAGCCCAACCTCTTCCAACCCATCTGACAGAACATCTAGCCTGGGAAATATCATATGGGGTTCAAGCAAGCACAACTTTCAAAGCATTGTTTACATATATCTATCCTTAAATATAATATTGTAAACCATGACACAGATGTAGATCTGTGAAACCACTATGAAATCAAATTGGGTTCAACCCAGGGGTGAAATGCTCCTGGTTCGGAGAGGATTGCCTGATCCGGTAGCGATAGAGGAGGGTGGTTCGGAGAACCGGTAGCAAAAATCCCTGCCCTCCCCCCATGCCCAGCTGAGCCGCACAATCATCAGAGGATTTTTTTTACTTTTAAAAGCATTTTTTCTACAACTACGGCCGAAAAAATGCTTTTAAAAGTTTTTTTTAAAAAGCCTCTGATGATCGTGCGGCTCGTCAAAGGCATTTAAAAGAAAAAAAACCTTGTTTTCTTTTAAATGCAATGACGATCCCAGCTGAGTTTTTAAAAAGCCTCTGCCATCAGCGAACTCACCTGGGTTCGTCAGAGCCTTTTGAAAACATTTTTTTTTACAACCTCTTAGCCGAAGAGGTTGTAGAAAAAATAGTTTTAAAAGTAAAAAAAAAAATGGCCATGCCCACCCAGTCACATTACCCCACCACCACCAAGCCACGCCCACAGAACCGGTAGTAAGAAATTTTAGATTTTACCCCTGGTTTAACCCCAAATAAAAATTAAATCTCACTTGTAATAGATAACAGCAAAACATTGTACAGTACTTGGCAGTTACAGGGGAAAAGATTATCCTTCGGTCTAGTAATTGTTTACATCTGGATTACTAAAATAAAACTATGAAATCACAAACAGGAAGTATTTCATCCCAGACAGATTAAATTTGTCCTTTGACTCATTATTTGGCCATTTTTAACGCGTTATGATCAATGTAATTTCCAACACCAGAAACAGCATAACTTCAATTAGTTTCGGAATTAATCTAATTTAAAATAAAAACTTAAGTTTGACACAATCACACATACATCTACCTCACACATTAAGGCTGAACCATAATGTGCTTTGTGCTTGCTGACCTATGTAATTTATCTTATAGATGATCCTGATAGCAAAGTTTAACAAAGCAGAGTTTTAAAATCCTGGTTTAGTGTAATATGTGAATGCAGTTCTAAATGCAAATAATTGCTATCCAACATAAACTTCCATTCAGCTGTTTATAACAGATAGCAGGTGTTTTTTAAGATATCCTACTTTGGTTATCTAGCTTTTCTTAACTATTAAGGAGTACTTGGGATCTAGAAAGCTAGATTATTACCTTTATACCTGAATTACCTTTATAGCCCCAAAATCTTAGTATGGATCACAACAAATTGTGGCAAGTTCTCAAAGAGATGTGAGTACCAGACCATCTTATTTCTCTCTTGAGAAACCTATATGCAGGTCAAGAAGCAACAGTGAGGACTGGGCACAAAACCACTGATTTGTTCAAAATTGAAAAAGGAGTTTGGCAAGGCTGTATACTGTTGTCCTGCCTATTTAACTTATATGCAAAGCACATCATGAGAGAGGTGGGGCTAGATGAATCACAAGTTGGAATTAAGATTGCCAGGAGAAATATCAACAACCTCAGATATGCAGATGGTACAACTCTAATGGCAGAAAGTGAAGAAGAACTAAAGAGCCTTCTGATGCGGGTGAAGGAGGAGAGTGCAAAAGTTGGCTTGAAACTCAACATTAAGAAAACTAAGATCATGGCTCCCAGCCCTCTCAATTCCTGGCAAATAGATGGGAAAGAAATGGAGGTAGTGACAGATTTTATTTTCCTGGACTCCCAAGATCACTGCACATGGGAACTACAGCCAAGAAATTAAAAGACGCTTGCTCCTGGGGAGGAAAGCTATGGCAAAGTTAGACAGCATACTAAAAAGCAGAGACATCATCCTGCCAACAAAAGTGCTTATAGTCAAGGCTATGGTTTCCCAGTTGCAATGTATGGCTGTGAAAGTTGGACCATAAGGAAGGCTGAGCGTCAAAAAATTGAGGCTTTTGAACTATGGTGCTGGAGAAGACTCCTGCGAATCCCTTGGACTGCAAGGCAAACAAACCAGTCAGTCCTAGAGAAGATCAACCCTGATTGTTCTTTAGAAAGCCAGATCCTGAAGATGAAACTGAAGTACTTTGGCCACTTAATGAGAAGCAAGGACTCACTGGATAAGAGCCTAATGCTGGAAACGATTGAGGGCAAAAGAAGAATGGGACAACAGAGAATAAGGTGGTTGGATGGAGTCACTGAAGCAGTTGGCGTGAGCTTAAATGGTCTCCGGTGGATGGTAGAGGACAGGAAAGCCTGGAGGAAAGTTGTCCATGGGATCGCGATGGGTCAGACATGACTTTGCAACTAACAACAAAAAAAATTTCACATATTGTCCTATGCTTCTCACAATACATTATGGATTTTCTCAAGGCAGTGCTAGAATTTAATTTGTTATTCTTTTACAACAATAACAAATAAAACCTGTTCTTATGTAATCTTAATTCAATTAAGTAATAATAGTATTTATTAAATATGTACATGAGCCAATGTTCAAATGTGAAAAAGGTTCCTATTCAAATCCACTTAAATCCACAGCAGTTTTTTCAAGAAATCCTTGATAGCCATTAAAGAAAGTTTATCAAGTTGTAGGCAAATAAATAAACAAACAAACAAATGGAAAAGTCAATCAGCATTTATTAGCATACACTGAGTAATCATTCTGCCTTCTAGATTATTGGCTCTCAGATGCCATTATCCTTGTCCATTTCCATACTGCCTGAAGATGAAGGATGATGTAATCCAAAATAACTAAGAGTAGGGATTTATTTTCTCTTGCCAGACTTTTATGCAGTGTTATTATTTCTAAACAAATAATTTCCAAGAGAGTTAGTTATGTGCCTGTTGCTGCAAAAGCTCAAAGAACATGAAGTCTTAAGATTTTACAGATTCATCCTGATACATAGTTTAGATTTGCAATCAACTTCATTTGAGGAGGTGGATTTAGTCCATTTTTAAAATGAAACTAAGGCCAATCTAAACAAAGCACCATCCATGGTATTAGCTACAATGTGGGTGGCTTTTCTAAAATAACAACTGGCAAAGGAAACCGGGTTTGATTTAAGCAACAGCTGGGCCCCTGTGGGAACTCTCATCAAATATCCCCATGCTCTAGAACTATTCAAGAAATATACTGTAGTATATTTCAGTTTTGGTAGCACAACAAGAATATAAAATTAGAGGGTATGAGTGACACCATGGTCAAACTGGGTTAGTACTTAGTGAAAGATTTTGAAGAATACAGTTTTCTTTAAAGTATTTATTTTCCAGAAGAAAGCAAAGGAAAACTACTTCCATATTGTTGCCAAGAAAACTATTTTCAACTCCTCTGAGGATGTTTCATGTTTGAGTCCAATCATCCTGCAGTTGGAGATATTACTCGTAATTTGGAAGATTAATCCCTATGGTTTAGTTGTGTCCGATTAGTCTGTTGTTCACTGGTGAAAATTGAGCTTGTATTTATGCCGGCAATCATGCTAAGAAATCATATTCTCTACTTTTGACTTCTCAGGATTCTAACAATAGCTTACAGGATTCCAGAATCCAGAATGCAAGAATTTTTCTGTTTTCTGCCTAGAACATGAAGATCATTCATTAATATGTGTTTATTCCACAGCTATTTCACGATATAGGCTATTTTTGCTTTAGTTCTTTATTTTCTCAGTGTGTGTGTTTGTGCATGTCCACACATGCATGTGCATGTCTGTACATGCATACATTTGTGCATGTCCATGCATCCATGCATGCATGTCTAAGCATATGCACATTTGTGCATGACTGCACATGCGCACATTCACACATGTCTCTGCTTCATGCACATTCATGTGTACCTTTTAGTTTGGGCATGCACATGCAATTTGGGCACTTGGTGTCTAAAAGGTTCGCCATCACTTATATAGGTTCTCCTGCTTGAGCAGGGTGCTGGACTAGAAAACCTCCAAGGTCCCTTCCATCTTTATTCTGATTCTGATTCAGCATATCACAAAAGCAAAAACTCTTTCAGAAAATCAGCACCTACCTCCCAGAAGAATGAAATATTTTAGAAAATATTAAAAAGGCAGAATATTATATTTCCCCAACTGGAGAAATGGAGAAACATGCTCTTAAACCATCCCAATCTCCCTGCCCCCAAGCAAAAACTGAGAAGACCAGCTTTTAGAAAGGCAGATTTGGTAATCCATTCAAGACAGGATATTTTGAAACAAAGGCAGAATGGTACGATTAGAAGCAGCCCTTCACTTTGTGCTCACTTCGGCAGCACATATCCTAGAAGCAGCCCTTCACCCAAGATCCAACACAGGACGAAAGCCATTAGCTACAATAGGATTTGCTCAACACCCACTTCAGAACACAAGTCCCTTCATTGCATGACCCCCAGAGCAGTCCAAACTTCACCTGGGAGCTCAGATAAACAATAAACCAAAGGTTGACCAGATTAACTCAGACAAGGACCTAGGATTTGCATTTCCCCTTTTGCTTATAGAGCCAGCTATGAACTCTACATGACCCCTACATGGCCCCATAGGAATCAGAGAACAGTCAATAGAATATTAAAGGACATGTCATTGCACAGGAACAGGAAGAACTTATAAAGACTTACTAAATAATCAAGGGGAACTAAGAACAAGAGAAGAATTGAAAGAGTTGGGTATGGATATTGATTGGTGGCCATATCTACAATTAAAATTAAAATATAAGAAAGATTTGGCTCAATTTGGATTCCAAAAAGGCCAATACGAATTAGATAAAATTCTACAAGGAACACAAGATAAATTAATAAAAAAAGTTTACAATTATTTAAGAGAATACAAATTAGAAGAAGAAGTGGTCAAAGAAAATATGATAATTTGGGCAAAGAATTTCGGCTATAATATTCAATTAGATAATTGGGAAAAATTATGGACAATAAACTATAAATTAACAATGTCTACATCATATAAAGAAAACGTATACAAAATGTTCTATAGATGGCACCTTCCACCGGCCAGACTGGCAAGAATATTTCCCAACACTTCTCCATCTTGTTGGAAATGTAAATTGCATAAAGGAACCTATTACCACATGTGGTGGACCTGTCCAAAAACAAAACAATACTGGCAAATGATCAGAACTCAAATAGAAGAAATCACACAACGAAGATTAGAAATGAGACCGGAAACCTTTCTACTAGGTATAATACATGGACAATATGAAAAGGAAATAAAATACTTAATCATCCATATAATAACAGCAGCACGAATAATTTTTGCACAAAATTGGAAGAGTAGTGACACACCGACAGAAGATAGAGTAATTAATAAGATTATGGAATGTGCAGAAATGGACAGACTCACAAAAGAATTACAAGATAAAGAGGAACATGACTATTATCTAATATGGGAAAAGTGGTATACTTGGTTGAAAAATAGAAAAAGGAAAAAAGAATAAAGAACAATTGGAGTTACAGAAACAGGAACATAAATCACTAGCATAAGTTAATAGTAATTAAAGTAAATAATAAAAATAGATATATGAATAAGATCAAACAAACAAGAGTCAAAACACAAATAAGAACATACATTACAGTTGTGATATAGTTGACAAAATGTATATTTGAACTCTTTGTTTTCATGTTTGGTTTGTATGTTTTATTATCACTAGTTTTGTTTTGTGTGTACTTTTAAACAAATAAAAATTTATTTAAAATTTAAAAAAAAAAAAAAAAAAACCCACCAATTCTCAACTCCATTTTTTTTCAGCTGCCTAGAATCACATGTGGTTCTGCGTCATCAATAAACCATCTTTCCAATCAGCCTCCATGTTGTTTCCAGTTTCTTTCTCCCAGCTTGGAACTGAACCAGATGGATTTTCCTTCCAACACAATTTTAGCCAGAACTCACAGTCCTGCAACTTCCGATACCTAGAAAGGTATTCCAGAATAGGCTGACCATATGTAATTGTATATGAACAGATTAACCAGAATAAATATGCCTCCATTTTCTAATAATGCAGAGTCTGTTTCTTATATATTTATGGTTAGATCCACATCTCTCACATTCTATGGAATGGATTATATAGACAAATTGTTTAGAATATCTGAACCAGAAAGAATTTGCCTTGTGGAAACAACTTATATCTGCAAACTGTTTTCTTAGAGTAGAATTAAAAACATTTTAATTCTTAAAAAATTGAATCACCATCTCTATTGATAAGAACTTTTCTGGGCCTTACAATGCTCCCAGTGATATTTTTATAAAAGGAAAAGCATGGCTAGCTGCAGCCCAATGCTTGGAAACTAGCCACCTGCGAAAGACAAAAAGTATTCTGTGGCACTGAGTAGGTGGCAAAGTGCCTTAGGTTATCAGTCTGCCTTCCTTCTGTTGCATTGATATTGTATTACTGGCATTACTACCACACCAATCTTATTGTAAAAGGCCATGTTCTCACAATTTCAAAAATGCCTATCAGCTTGAAACAAAACAACAGTAATGCTGACCTTGATTGACAGCAGTGGGAAATTGGCCAATGGAACAGTTCACGGAAGATGAGCTTTCATTTATTTAAACACAATGGGGAAAGATTAAATATACAGAGAGTAACCTTATTAACTGGACATCATTGGATAATTCTTGTTGTGCCAATTGAAATATATTCCAAGGCAATTTAGTTCTTCCTGGTGTTACCCACTTTGTGGAGTGTGGGTTTCATCATGCTACGCATATGGCATGTGAACTCTTCGGTTGGAAGGACTCCTTACGATTCCAGTTCAATAAAAAAATGCAAAAAGTTTAATGGAAATAATGGATTACACATCTTTATAATTTCTTGCTATCTACCATGTTTCCCTAAAAATAAGAGCCTATTTTATATTTTTTTGAACCCTATAATAAGCGCTTGGCCTTATTGCCATACGCTCAAAAGCCTGATTCAGCTTATTATCAGGGGATGTCTTATTTTGGGGGAAACAAGGTAATATCTTCCATTCCTTTTCAAAAAAGGGAAGAATTTGCAAGGTAAATCATTGAAACTAAGTTCAATGGGGAATCAAAACAGTCTCCCACTAAGACTAGCAGACAGAATCATAAGAAAACTCAGCAATTGCATTCTTATTCATGAACATAATTTATCTGAATACAGTTGCTAAATCTATTCAAGCATCAATGTCCTAGTGGAGGACAGGGAGTAATTCTCAAGAGAAGCTTTGTTCTCAGTGTTGCCTTTTGAGATTGTATATGATTACAACTCTCCTCAGAATGTGTCCTTATTTACCCTTCGCTCCTTTGAAGTGGGAGTCAAGATTGTGTGCATGTGTATATGTCTACACATAAATCCTGTTTAATTCAAGACAATCACCTGAATTAAACAGGATTTCACTTCTATTTAGATTTTTTTTTTGCTTCACGATTCAATCACGATATATAAAAACCTTGTAAGTAAAATACATAATGTGGATCTGCATCTTGTAGCATTTTACATTTGTCCCAGAAACCAGATCTTTATCTATAAAATTTAGCAGTAAGTCCTGGTGCAGAAAATTTTAAAAGTCTTTGCATGCAGAAAGTTTTAGGCTTTGACCTTGGGATTTCTGGGGCAAACTGTCTGATTTATCTGATCTTGCAAGGCAGCATAACAGAATAACAGAGTTGGAAGGGATACTGGCGGTCTTGTAGTGCAACTCCCTGCTCAAGCAGGAAACCCTATACCAGGGTTGTCAAACTCACGGCCCGTGGGCCGGATACATCATGTGCTGGCCACGCCTACACCTGGTTTAGCAAAGGAGGAAAAAGTACCGATATGTCACGTGAGGACGTGAGTTTGACACCTTTGCCCTATACCATTTCAGACAAGAGATAAGATCAACCATCTTAGATGAAACAGATTGCCTGGATCTTTTATTTTTCCCTCTATCTTTAGAACAAGGGCAGAAAATACAGAATGTATTGATCTCTCTGAAGGATGATTTATGTTGGAATGTAATTATGTTAATATTCTTCAGTCTCTCAGCAGTTTGAAAGATCTTGTGTTCTCCTCCTGTCTCTCCAGGTATTTCTAGAACATGACATTGGAAGACTTCTCTAGGCTCTTCCAAAATTCTGTCTTGTTTTCCCTGGTAACATTAATGGATAAAGGATCATGTGGGCTCAGTTGTCATCAGTAAGATGACCATACTCGACTACATTCTTCTTTCTTAAATGTTCATGGTCAGATTCTCCAGAGCCTCTAAATGCCATCAGGATATGAAATATTGGCTGTGGAAAAACAAAGTGAGATCCACTATGAATACAATCATATTAGATCTTATTAAAATTTCTGCACAAGACTTTTCCCAAAATGCAGAGGTCAGGACAAAGAGAGACAGCAGAGAGAGTTTTGTACATTTGTGGATTTGACAAGGAACATGAAATGGCAACCAGTAGAGACCTAGTAATTATAGTATTGTGGCAGCAACTAGCTGCCATTTTGCCCTTCCTCTCTGGCCTGCACTTCCATTATATAACTTTATATTATGTAACATTATGAAAGTTCATCTTTCATCACCATCCATTTCTTTCAGCACAATACTTCCTGGATTGTATTCCATTATTTTAAAAAAATCAAGCAGGGTGAGCAACTTTTTCTTTTGAAAACTGTATGGGATAAGCTATTTTCTTGGAGATGTGGTTGATAACATTCTTACTGCAATATTGTAGAGAGGGCAAGACCAAAATGTTTGCTTTTTCTTTTTGGGAAAGTTGGAGGTTTTTCAACGGGCAGAATGGCATTATAGTATTTATTTTGCTTCATGAAAATTTCCCTACGCTAAGAAAAAAATATCTATAAAGGAGAATATTTGTAATTCAGGGTTGAAATGAGAAGTCCTTGGTGCTCCCTGAGCTTGGTTGTTTTCTTGCAGATGTTTCATTACCCAAACAAGCTATATCATCACTACTGGCCTATGACATCAGGACTAGGACTGATTATATAAGCTAGTTTGGGTAATGAAACATCTGCAAGAATACAACCAAGCTCAGAGAGCACCAAAGACCCCTCAAGAAAAAGTTTCTTCAATTCTGCTAAATTTTAAGATGTTCATTTTGTCCTTAATTTCCCCCAAGCCCTTTGTTCATGTTTGTGTGTCTTTTGAGTCAGGGTTGTGTCCTAGGAACTGCCTGGGCTGATCCCTGAAGCTTTTCTGGCAAGATTTTAAAATCTTGCCCTTCTTTCTAGGGCTGAGAGTGTGTGACTGGTCCAAGGTCATCCAGTTGAGTTTGTGCCTAAGGTGGGACTAGAACTCAAGGTCTCCCAGTTTCTAACCTGGTGCCCTTAACCTCTGATCAAGTGGCACCAAATCAAAATACAGATTGAGAAATATAATTGAATTCATCCCAGGCATGTTCTGTATATATCAACCACTGCTGGAGATTTCCTACCCCTGCAGTAAATTATCTCAAATGCAGGGGTGAAATGCTCCTGGTTCGGACCGGATCGCCTGATCCGGTAGCGATGGCAGCGGGTGGTTCGGAGAACCGGTAGCAAAAATCCCTGCCCCCTCCCCCATACCCAGCTGAGCCACGCAATCATCAGAGGCTTTATTTTAAACTTTTAAAAGCATTTTTTCTTCAGCCAAAAAAATGCTTTTAAAAGTTAAAAAAAAAGCCTCTGATGATCGTGTAGCCCAGATGGGATCATCAGAGCCTTTTAAAAGCATTTTTTTTCTACAATCTCTTTCACGAAAGAGGTTGTAGAAAAAATGCTTTTAAAAGTTAAAAAAAAGTTGGCCACACCCACCCAGTCACATTACCCCCCCACCAAGCCACGCCCACAGAACCAGTAGTAACAAATTTTACATTTCACCACTGCTCAAATGCGTTGGCAAAGATAAAATGTACTCCTCTCTAGTTAAATGATAAAGTTTTCTTATCTGAAAGCATCATTGAAATAAAGGCAGTGTCTACATTCTCCTTCTATCTCTGATACTAATAGCCTTTCATTAGTAAGATCTAAAGTGTAATTCTGTGACTCAAATGACCATGCCGCTCCTGTCAAGAATCTTTGAAACACCAAACCTCTAATCCAATACATCAAACCTACCATAATGAAGTATGCTAATAATATACAAACATTCATACCCATAACAGGTGTCACTGGGTATGTGCAAAATGTAATATTCCCAGAATTCCTAATGGATCAGTTCCAAGAGTGGCCCAATGGTTTTACAGAGGTTAATCCTCCAAAGTAGAAGTGATTCAGACACCACAGATTTCTTCTATTTCAGGAAACCACTAAACATTCTCAGATTAGTATTGTCCAGAGCAGAAACAATGTACGCTAGAGTCCTTTGAAATGTTCCATTTCAGGAATGTCCCATTTTGCACATTCCTAGATATACAGAGTTCTTTCTATGATATAAGATATTAACATAACTTAATTTTAGACATCAGTTACCATGATATACAGAAACCATGGATAAAACACACTAATTTTCTCATTCTCAGTTATGAGTTAGTTAGAAGTATGTTAGAAACTTCAAGCAAGGCTACTGAGAAGAGATTAATAGATTATATAGATTATTATAATAGATTATTAGATTATTGAGAAAAGGCTAATAAATTATGTATTACATCTAAAGTTCATAAGTCTCAAAAGATGAGGGATGTGCATCCTGTAATATCTAATTATCCAGAACGTATCTGCCCTGAAACAATATTACTTACTTACTAACATTTAAGAAAATGAGATAAATATATGGCACTAAAGGGTGCAGAAACCAAAATTTCTATGCTTTTCAGTTCCAGTCTGCTCAGATGTTGGCTTCTTCCTGCTCACTATTACATCATGATGCCACCTCGCTTGACATTTGCAAATGCCAAAATTCTTCTGTTGTTGTTTTTTTTGCGGGTGGTGGGAGAGAGAGGGCAGTCCAGGTTGCAAAACAATAAAGGGTGGAATGAAGTGTTCGTGGAAAATGCAAATAGGAGAACAAAAGCAATACATGCTTTGGGAGATGCTGCTGGAGTTGATTTCAGCAGTATTCATATGCCTCTTGGATTTTTAGAACAAATTGTTCTAGAAATCTTCTGAATCTGTGGGTTCTCAGAATGGCATAGGAAGTTCACAGACCACTTCAACATCTAGGGACAGAGTACTTTCTGATATTCAGCAACATGTTTTGGGAATAGTTGTCTTTTTCTGTTACCTAGAATAACCACGTGGAAGTGCTATGTAGAAAAAAACCTCCAGTGATATGACCCTGTACTGCGGGGGTGGGGGGGAGATGCAACCTTCACTTCTTGAGAAACAAGCTCAAGGTACTGCTTGAAGGAAGCTGTCTCACAAATTCTGGCACATAAGAGAAAGGCTTCTTAAAAGGCAGTTATTCCAGTTACAACTGCAATATAAAATAAGAGAAGAATATGAATGGCTCTTGATGAAAATCTTTTTTTTCCCTACTACAAATTAGCAGTTGACTTCAGATCTCCCAATCTACTGCTGGTAAAATCTAATCAATGTTTACATGGATCAATAGTGTTCAAGCATGTAAGGCTTCTGACTAGTAGTACTATGTGCAATCTACAGCATGTGGAAGATTCCCTAAATTTAGGTTTTCTGCTCCATTGACTATAGATTAAGGCAGACCCACGAGATCACTGCAAAGGAGACAGAGATAGACACAGATAGAGGAGAGATGACAGAAATACATAAGGAACCAGCTACTAGATTGGACAAGTGAGATTTGCAGTGTTGCAGTGTGGAATGTCAACCCACCAACAATCCACTCTTCCAACATTTGTATTAGACCTCCATATGTTTTCCATATATTTTATAGATACAAATTGAACTAGTCACAAGGAAGCACAGTGCAAATTCATTTTTATCAGCCTAATTTCAACCGCACGTGTTAATTCTTCTTTCCTAGTATATCATCTGATTATGTTTCCTAGCTTTCCTTGTACTTGGGAGTTGCTTTGTGGAGGAATTGAAAAAATCTGGTAAAATGCAAGCAATTCGCTCCACTGTTGGAAGTCATACCTTCTATCATAAAGCATTCTTCACTGCTTTAAAACAAAAACCAGTTTAACCTGAATCACCATGGTCTTCTTTGCACACTCTAATTCAGCTTTCAACAAGAGAAGGTCCTTCTCATAGCCTTCCAAGATGATATTTACTCTACTTTGAATGTTTGTTAAGAAAAATCACTGGTTAAAAATACACTTGTTCCCATTGAGCTGATTTGTTTCCTCTATTGACAAAAGGTGTAAATCAGAAGAGAATGTCCTGTCCTTTAAAACTCAAAATGCTTTCATGGACCTTGTTTCAATTCCCCTTTCGGAGGCAGAAGAGAAGGAACAAAGCCAGCCATTACATAACAATCCGGAACAATACCCAACATGCTTAGGAAACAGGCTGTTCTCTGATGCACTCTTAATTTTATTAAAAAAAATTGTCTGCAAAAAATTAAAACAAAGCAGGCCAAATGTCACAAGACAGCAGAACCAAAGGACAGTGTGGAAACAAACCAATCTACCAACTGTTTCATGAATACATGTTATTTAACACTTCTCTAGAACAAACAAGTATGCAACCTTAACTTGTTTATATGGACATAGAAACATACTATCTAGTTTTTTGAGGTATCTTAATGTTATTTTTGGAGCTCTAATAAACCTGCACAGGTAATGGTATAAAAGACAATGAGAGAAATCAAAACATAAAATAGGAGTCAAAAAGTTACATATACTGTACAAATAAATAACTTTGATATCAACCAGCAAAGTTCTCTCTTTTATTATATACCATGTACCATATACATTTGGCCTCTAAATAAGAATCAAGGATACATACACACACACACACACACAAATGAACATTTAATTGTTTTGGCTTACAGCGCAACTAAATTAATCAGAAGTACAATTTATTGAGTATATTTGGATAGAAAAGACTTAGCATAATTTAACATCTCTCAAGGCTCTCCTGGATTGCAGGCCAAAATTCTCTTTAACCCAAACTGACTTAATTTACCGTGAGATTTTATTGCCCAAAACAAAATTTCCTTGAGATGAAGAATATCCATCTACCAATAGAAGACTGATAAGAGGGTTCTTTTTTCCAAAGGCTTACCTCAGTGACCAGTTATTCATTACAAACATCTCAGCCTTGATCAACAATGTGTGACTGCAATAGCAGGCATTTAATTAGCATGAGGGAATAACAAAACAAATTGTTGAAGATAATTTGTGAGAAGTGTTACTACAGAAGAATCTTAGCCATGGGAGAAACATTGGTGAATATCCACTGATGATATACTGTATTGTATTTTATTTCTTTCATTTTCACTTACAGCTACTGTAAATGTGGAAAAACAAATTTTTCAATTGTATTAAAAGGCTATAATAGAGAGACATTTTTTTTTTCTTTTTGAATCACAGTAGCACAGAAGAAAAGGTTGAGAGGGGACCAGTGGTGGGTTCCTCCCGGTTTGGCCTGGTTCTGCCGAGCTGGTAGCGGTGACAATATGACATCTCCGAACCGGTTCTGCCCCCCCGTCCCCCTGCCTACCCCCCCGTGTTATTCTTACCTTTTATTTGGCCCCACCCCCAATCTAATGCTGCCTCCTGAGTCCCAGCTGATGGCTAGAGGGAAAAAAACTGTTTAAACTCTTGCCGCGGGGCTTCAAAGGGCCGTCCCACAGCAGATCAGTGTTAAAAGAAAACAAATGAGTAGACCGGTGCCTGCAAAAATACATGAGTAGATCAGTGCCTGCAAAAATAAATGGGTAGATCAGAGCCTGCAAAAATAAATGGGTAGATCGGTACAGCTGTGCAAGCAGTTAAAAGCCTGGTAGACCAGTACTTCTGCTAAATCCTAAATAATTGTCACATGACCATCAAGCCACGCCCACAAAATGTGCCACGCCCACAGAACCGGTAGTAAAAAAATTTAGAACCCACCCCTTGAGGGGACATGATAGCTATTTTCAAATATCTGAAGGGCTGTCATATAGGAAGGGGGTTTGGATTTATTCTCACTAGTCTCACTAGGTTAAGACTAGAACTAATAGGATGAAACTTCAAGGATGTAGGTACAGATTTGATATTAGGAAGAAATTCCTGACAATAAGAGGTGTCAACCAATGAAACAGATTATTGCATGGAGTGAGTTCCTCCCTACATTGGAGATTTTTGTATCAGGGATGCTATAATGAATCCTAAAGTGTGCAAGGGATTCAATTCTTAGGCACCTTCCAACTCTGTTTAAATAATAAGAATAATCCACTGAAATGAGATAACTCGGTTTCATGGTAAAGTTCTGAGAGTACTGCTGCTAGAAACTAATAAAAATCTTACATGTTACTCATTATTACAAATCAGTATAATTTACTATTCAGATTGTAAATGCCCACATCTACCTAGCTAGGTTAAAGCCGTCTAAACTATTTATCCTCATCACAGCCTAAGAATAGGAATTGTGAAAACTGCTACCCAAACACGTTTAGATGATTCTAAATGGGGACAAAAAGCTACACAATGTGGAAAAAAACCTAGGACATCTCCTGGGTGAAAGAAAAAAAAAATACCAACCAAGCTTCACTATGAGTGTGTCAGATTGCCTCAGCTGCACAGTTAAGATGATGAAGCAGGAAAAGACATTTGAAGACAGGGAGAGGAAGTGCTGAGCACCTATCAACTGCTCACTGACCAGTCTCAAATTCTTCAGATATGTTCCAGCTTACAACTTCTGTCTCTATGTCTTTCATATCAATCCTTGGGGGGGGGGGGGGGGGGGGGGGGGGGGGGCTGGTTCTGAATCAATAAACTCTATGAAACAAAGAATGAGGCCTAGACTTCATTGCCTCAAGAAAAGCATCAGTTGCAGTATCCATTTCCACATTAAATTCCACCCTTTCTATTTCTAGCTTTCTCTTCTCAAATTATTTCATGGTATTATCAGGAACAGATGCCAACAAGAGGGAGTTAAGAAAACAGTAACAACTATTCTTTAAGGGCTGGAATCAGACCATTTTGAGATCTTACTTAATCAACAGAAGAATTTTATAATCTCCAGCCTGGATCTCAAAAGCAGTATCCATTAGTAATTTGGCTACATTTTAGGTAAATGACTAGACTAGTGGAAACAATTAATCTCTACAGCAAATTCCCAACCACCTAGACTAGAGCATGGTTCTGGATTTGCTTTTGGCTTGCTTAGGCCACATTGAGTTAAGAGGAATTGTCTTGGGCTGCATATAAAATATATGACATAGTCTCCCACCAAGCATACATAAACAGTTCAATTGAATTGTTTACAACAATTCAAACTGGGTTCTACAGCTGGACTCCAATGTATCTGGAGAGCTCCATGTTTGCATAGCATACAAAAGCAACACTGATCTAGATAAAATGAATGGCTTAATATGCCCAAACATTTCCTTATCTGCTTATCCGGGCCAGGCATGTGTTGAACTTTACATAAAGCCTTTATCTATTTTATACATATTACCTTATTGCAATCTCCGATTCCAAGAAAAAACTCTGAGATAGATCTGTTGATGTGCTTAACACAACAGGTAAAATGCCCACCATGAAAAAAGAATAACCATTGGACCAGTTTAAAAAAAAATATGGAATAGATTATATGTGTATGGTTGTGTTTTGATACATATGCATTTTTGCAAATGCAACCAGCAGAGGGTGATCTGAGGTAGGCTTAGGGAGCATGTGATTTACTTTATTTTTAAACACACTGCTGTGTGCTGCTCTGTCTGTGAAAGAAAACTATCAAAGCAGGCATTTAAAAAGGTAAACCCCCAAATAATTTAAATAAGGCACCTATCTCTACAAATTGACCAAACTGATCAACATACTACAAACGAACATGCAGGCTTTTAGATAGTGAACCACTCTGTGAAAAAAAAAGTGCATGCTCTTTCTTATGTATTACCTTAAGAAATATGACCCCTTGGTTACTATTTCTAAACATTTACTTGGGAGTAATCATCATTGAACAGGAGACTTTTGATTAAACACACATTTCGCTCCTCAAACAGTGCTCCACAAATAATACAAGGCTAGAAATATTAGACATGCTTAGCTATTAATAGAAGTTTGTTATCGGTGCCTATTTAAAGACTGAAATCAATAGGGTGGACTCCCAATAAATGCCTACAGGATGAAAGTCTCAAAGGGCAATTTTACACAGGTAATAAAACCTGCACAAAGTTCAACAGGATTTCTCTTACAGCACATCCGGAGAGCTAGTTTGCTCTGCTATCCTTCAGTTTGTGAGGGAGACAAAAACACTCTGGCACAATTCACAGTCCAGAGAGCTAGACTTTACTGTCACAGTCCTTACGTTTTATAGCAGGGTAATTTGTGGTTCAGTGATTGGTGGATTTTCTTGCTGGTTGGATAAACATCCACCAAACCATTGCTAAAACGTAGGATAGATCGGGAAGGACATACTTTGCTTATTAGACTTTTGTTGGGAAAAAGCTTCCAACTGATTAAGACAGAGGTGTCAAACTCGCTGTGTCATGTTGCTGTCAGGTGACATTTTATGACAGTTTTCCCATTTGCGGAGCTGGGCATGGCCGACGTGTGACGTATCCAGCCCGCGAGCCGCCAGTTTCACACCCCTGTGAGAAACTCGTTTAGAGTCACTCTGCTCTACCACTTTATATACAGAATGTCACTCTAATGGGCCCATTGCTTTAGAGCAGTTTTTCAAACTTTGCACATTTAAGATGTGTAGACTTCAACGCCCGGAATTCTCCAGCCAGCATTATGAATTGAAGTCTATACATCTTAAAGATACCAGCTTTGAGAGAGAGAGAAAACCCACCACTGCTTTAGAGGTTCTGATTCTAAATCAGAATTTCTCCAGTCACTAAAGCAGCAGCAAGTGCTCTATGTGGAAGATCAGGTCCTCTTTGAGGTGATTTAATTATGTCCTGGTCCTTTACTTTTTCAAGAGATAGTAGAGGTGTTTTTCCTGGTGGTACATAAGTTCACTAGCCCAAACCTAAATATGCAAGAGGAATCAGTAGTCATAAAAGAAGGGGGTTATGTCAGTGGTGAAATTCAAATTTTTTTACTACCTGTTCTGTGGGCATGGCTTGGTGGCCATGGCAGGGGAAGGATACTGCAAAATCCCCATTCCCTCCCCACTTCTGGGGGAAGAATATTGCAAAATCTCCATTCCTACTCTACTCTGGGACCAGTCAGAAGTGGCATTTGCTGGTTCTCCGAACTACTCAAAATTTCCGCTACCGGTTCTCCAGAACCTGTCAGAACCTGCTGGATTTCACCCCTGGTTTATGTCCACAGCAGTTGAAATTAACTAGTAGTAGTTGGGAAGATTCCAATTCTTGGGTTAGTCACCTCCAAAGCCACTCAAATCACCCACATAGCAAAACTTGTGTCAGAAGATAGGATACCGTTCCACGTTGGATGAGAAAAATCCAGAACTAAGCAGAGGTATGGGCTGGAAATGAGAAGAAATCTGGATCGTGCACAGCCTTAAAAAAATATTAGTGAAGCACCTTTAAGACAAAGTCAGTGGGATGTGAGAATATAACCTTAGATATCCATAGAATATAATTCAGTTAAATTATATCCTTTTTATACAGCTAGGGATGGGATCTTGGTGTGAAAAGATTGTACTAAGTTGTTGTGCTGTTTGTAAAGGCAAGTGCCTTGTTTTATTAAACTGTAATCTTCCCCCACCCACTGCTTTAAAATAATATGTAGCAGCAACCCATTCCAATAACATGAGGATGTTCATAATCCAAAACAAGCTGGAGTTATTTATTTATTACAACTAAGGCAGTGCTATTGCAATATCATTTTAGGTTAAAAATACACACATGGAGAGAAAACTATCTAGATCATGCTTCATAATCCACTAATTTTATAGGAGTTCAGGCAGACCCATAGCAAGAATGTATTTATATTCTTATTTTTAGGGCAGTCTTGAACATGTATTTGCTTTTTCCTTCCTCTTGTGGCTATAAAAAGATGGCTTTCTTTTCATAGCACTGCCAATATTATGGTTAATTGAAATAAAGCAATAAAAAGGCTTGCAATAATTAAAAAAAAAGATAAGGGAAACATTGGAGACATTGTGAGAGTTTCCACTCACCAAGGAGTGCCAAACACAGAGAGGAAATGTCCTAATTTTCCATTCATCGTTATCATGTGAGGAGTCTCAAAGGGAACCTTCATGAATTCCAAATTTATCTCCATTTGTGACTGAAATGTTCTTCTGCAGTGATAAATCCTCTTTGTAATGAAATGCTTTCAAAAATGGATGAACAAGTCAATGGAGACATTTTTATTATCATTATTTATTTTTCTTTACACCATTTAAAAAAATAATCATTCTTTTGTTACCATGGTTTATGGTAAAATGTGTGTCACTAAGGTAACACAGTACTGTCCTATCTCTAAGGAAGGAAATGCTATCTCAAGAACTTCAAATTGTATATAAAGAAGGGTTGTAGTCTGTATCTATCCTTTTGCTTTAGTTAGAAACTGAAGTTCCTACTTCAGTTTCTGTATCTAGAAGGTAAACTAGAAAACTCAGATATAAAATGCACTGTTCTCACCTCTGCCAGTGGACTCTGTTTATCTATTTGCAGCATTTCAAGCAATGGTAGGTAAAGCCATCTTTTTAATGGATCTCATATTCTTCTGCTTTGTATTGGTTCTTCAACTGCCTGCCCTATGCTTTACCGATTTTGTCTTTTTAAGTTGGTCATTAAACAAAATAAAGGAACTTACTGATGTTTTATGTCCCATAAGGTCTTTATGTGATGTAGCTCAGGGCACTGAAGCAAATTAAAGTTAGGGGCAGATTCAGCCACCCAGCTCTGTTCAAAGGGCTGGAACAAGAGCACAGGGCAAAGATAGACAATTATTATAACAGGTAACCTTGATATTTGCAACTTGCATCAAGATATGATTAGAAACAGCAATAGCCTCTCTTTTTTATGAATAATTTTATTAGAAATTTCATTGAATAAACTAATATAAAATATAAGAAAATAAAATAGTACAAAGAAAAAGTAAGTGCAAAAAAAAAAAGAAACAGGTGAAAGAGGGTGGGAGAATTTCCACCTTTATTCCAGCAAGTATTTATTTTTATTTTTGCTTATTTTTGCAGGCACATCAATAGCCTCTTAATATTGGTCTCCCTATATTATAGAAGTATACTTCTGTTCTTTACCTATGAACATCTTGCTATAGGCTTCTCAGAACTGTAGCTTAAGGCAGATCCTGACTGAAGGCTGCAAAAATTTCCTAACATGAGTTTAGCAGCAGATACAACTACCCAATGTTGTTCCTTGTAAGACTTTATATTGAAGTTAGACAACTGTCTCTGGACTTGGAAAGACCCAGTGCTAAAACAAGCTTTACCCAAGGAAATTCAAACATGGGTAGATTCTGAACCAGTAATTCTCTATAATTCCCTAGCCCAGCCTAGGGTGGCTGTTTTTTTTGGGGGGGGGGGGAGATAAAGGAGGAAATATTATGCATGTTAAATTAAGCTTCTAAAAGACAAGTAAAATATAAATCTAATAAGCAAATAATGAATGTGATTTCATGATAGTCATTCAAAATAGCCAAGGTTGCCCATTCCTGCTTTAAAGTAAAAATCCATTCTCCATAAATCAATAAATTAGAAGGTATTTTTCAGTGAAATCAAATCAGGCATCTAGAAAGTGAGGAAACACCTAACAAGCAATAAAACCATTGTGCACTATAGCTGGAGAAATGTCATACTAGGATAACAGGAAGCTGGAATAAGAAGTTACTCTGTTTACGTTTGTTACATGACTCTGAAAGTTTTGCTGGTTTTATTTTGAGTAAGGCTTAGAGCTAGGTTTCAGGTTCTTCCTATTTTAAAGCCCAACTGGTTTGTCTGCTCCTAATAAGTAGGTGGCTATTCTCACTTCCAGGTTTTGTTACATGCCATCTAGACAAGTTTTTGCAGTTGCTCAACTCTTTCCAGGCCACACAAAGATTTTGCCCTTTGTTCACCCCAAAGGCATTTGTTCTGGACGTAACACAAAGTTTGTATACAACTGATTTCCGTAAACTACACTGAATCCATTTGCAGGCAAGGTTTATCTGTCTTCCTTGGCAATGTTAATGCAGGCATATTGGGGGAAGATTTACAGTATTCTTCTAATCCTCTGATAGTCAAATCCAGTTCAGACTGGGTTTACTATTCCTGGGAAAAGGTTGTGGTGTTGGTGAAAGAAAATAAGCAAGCATTATGATGCTGATATTTTGGCTTTATCTACTATCAAACTCGCGGCCCTCAGGCCAGATGTGTCACGTTGTGGCCACACCCACCTCCGGTTTAGCAAAGGGGAAAAAAGTCGCAATGCATCACGTAACCATGTGACAACATGAGTTTGACACCCCGATATACTGTATTAAGTAATAAATCATGTCTTCCAAATTCCAATGTTGTATTCATGCAGCATCTAAATACAGCATCTAAATCAAACAAAGCATAGAATACAATGTGGGAACCCAATTATTTTCATCATCTCTTTCTCTCTCTCTTGTCCCATGGATTAAATGTCAAGCAATTTTTTTTCAAATGGGAGATACTTCTGATGTACACTTTTGATGAGATCTGCTAAAAAAGATATAATGTAGACAATTGTGTTCTGTTTCAGTAAACAGCAGGAATCTGATTTTAGTAAATACAACAACAAACATTTCTATGTATTTATTCTTCTTTGAACCCTCTGAAAAAAGACAGACAAGTATTATAGCTGTGGAAATGGATAAAGTATGTAACATGGAATAGTAATGTGGAAGTACTACATCAGACCCTGCTGGCCAGAAATCTTCATAGCAGAAACTAATCTCAAATATATGAGCAGAAAATCAGTAGGAAGAGGAAGAGTAGGAGGAGACAGAAGAGTTTTATGATATGCATGTCTTCTTTAGCTGATTATTTTTTTTAGATTATTTTAAATGAAATAATCTAAAAGATATAATTAGCAGGATCTACCTAAAAGCAAACAGAAAACAGGAATAAGATTAGATAATACTCTGGGTAAAATATGTGCACCTGTTTAGTAACCTCGTGCTTGAGTGTCACTTACATAACTGAAAGAATATCATCATCTATGTGAGGGAAACATCACCGGGCTTGGGGGAACCTCAGCATTTGCAAAAGTTGAAAGGGAATCCCTGAGGATTTAGCACAGAGGGATATGCTATACATGGCCACTAGCTATGGAATCATAAATGTATGTTGGAAAAAAAGTGAAAGGCTTGTACAGTGATAATATTTTTGGGGAGGAGGGGTTGTAATCATTTAATTGAAACTAATTTTTAGTTTATTTGGGCTATTAATTATCCTGAGTATGGATAGTCCAAATCAGCAAACTAAGAAATGAATTTTACAAACATTAAAATTTCCACCTACTTGTTTGTCATCACATACAGTACTCCGTCTGATTTTCTAAGAACGTATCTATTTATATATTGAGGTAAACAGTGTTAGATGCGTGACCTTAGAAGCATTCAGTGCAAATCTCAATTTAACTATGAGCTCGAATATTAGTATAAAATCAAAGGGACCCCAATAGCAACATTAAAAACAACAACAAATCCATCCCATTTTATTAAAAAGCATAAGCTTTTATGAGCTAAAGCTCACATCAATGGATTCATCCTCTATCAGTCTAGCCATTCCACGTGTCTGATGAAGTCTATCCAATTCTCCTCCTCCTCCAATAGCAGCACCACCCAGAGAAGTGTACTTTGACCATGAAGGGAAAAAAAAACTATTTAAAGAAATACAACTGTTTTCATTCAGATCCAGGCCTGGGGCTATTTTGTGCCACATGGCTGAACATTTGTTCCTTAATCTTGTTCCAATCAAATAAAGCAGTCTCTAGATAAATTTTAGTTTTATGTGGGAAGGAGGTGGGTGGGTGGGTGGGCAGGGGCGGGAGTGGTATACTTCCAAAATCAACACCCAGAGAAAAGTACTTTCCCATATCTATCACTTCTGTCTTTTTTGGCAGGCATTTGGGACACACCAGACGGGTAAGCGAGGGTTGTGTACCATAACTCACACATAACAGCATGTTCTAGATCAGGATCAAAACACTTATTCCCGTAACCTCTGAATTTTGTCACGAATCTCAATTTCTCCATCTGAATCTGAATCTAAATCTGAATCTGAATCTCAATCTCTCAATCTGAATCTGAATCTGAAACTCAATCTAAATCTGAATATCAATCTCGCAATCTGAATCTGAATCTGAAACTCAATCTAAATCTGAATATCAATCTCGCAATCTGAATCTGAATCTCTCTCTCTCTCTCCTCCACCCCCCCCCCTTAAAATACTGTTTCTTCACACAAAAATGTTTTATTGAATTTGTTGTTTTATTGAATTCGTTGGGACTTATTCCCAGGAGCCTAACAGCCTAAGCCTATAAAACCCATTTTTGCTGAGAAGATTCTTGTAGTGATCTTAACAAATGCGTGTTTGCTACTGCAAACCTATGAAACCAGCAAGCTTTGTTGTTTTGCGGATTTAATCCTCATGTACTAAAAACCTGCAGGTGAAACTGGTTCACATCCGTTAGAATTCCTTACCTCTTGAATAGCCTTTTGGCAATTAACTTGCCTGCAAAACAAAACACCTCCTCCGCTGCCCCACAAAAAAAGCCTTTCTCCCCCAAAAAAGAAACAAACAAAAATGGATTTTGCATCTCCCAATTTGCACAGGGATTTTCCGGACGCCTATTTTTACCTTGACAGCCAAAGATGTAACTATTTAAAAAGCTCTATTTTTGAAAAAAAAATAAAAAAATAAAAATGCTGTTCTTGCCAAAAGAAAGGAAGGGGAGAAAAGGAAGCCTTGGACCAACCAGTACTTTTAGAGCAAGATGGATAGAAGACGGCTTTTTGCGTCAGAGCACCACTTCTCTGCACGACTCGCGGGCAAACACCTTACATGGGAGGTTTGGTCGATTGTCGTCTGGAAAAGCAAATCAGCGGACGAAAGGCGGGCGCTCGAAGCCCCGCCTCCCGTCTATATAAGGGACCCGTGGATCCGAGAGACGCTAAAGTCTCCTGTCAGGTTGAGACGGTTCGTAGCGGAAGAGTATGCAGAGTGTAATGTTTCTGGCGTTCCAGCACGACCGCAGCCGAATGGAGAAAAGCGCTAGCCGTTGCCAGAGCAAAGACGAGAAAAAGGGCAAGATGAAAAAAACCATGTGAGTATTTTAAATCGAAAGCAAAAAAAAAGTGGGGGGAAATGTGGCTAGAATGCTGCAATCAGCATATTTTACTCAATTCAGTTCAGTTTATTACGGTCATAGACCAGAGATCATTGAATTGAATAGTCTTTGACATCGTTAAACAGGAATTGCTTTATGTTAGTTTGGAAAAAGCCTCAGGAAGATACTTATTTCCCCCCTTTCCGCCCAATTTGGGCGCTTTAAGCGAGGACTTTTGCGCGTCCGAGAGGTTTCCACTGCTCTGCATTGGTGGAATGAGCGCATTTCTAAAGTTGCTGGGAAGTAAAGGAAGATGGACAATGTTGAGACCGCTTATCAATTCTGTACAGCATGATAACGTCAACCTTAGTATCTTTATGGCTTACATTGTGGGATCTCGGGCTGTTTGATTTATGGTTCAACTTATTGTGCAAAACCAAGAAGCTGATTTATTATAAAACTATTTCAAGTGCAGGATATGTGCCTACTGTGCCCAAAATGACTAATCTCAATAAATTAATTTTCAACACCTTGGTATCTCAAGTTGTATGCATAGGTGTTGCCTGTGTGATGCATTAAAACAATGGAGGTTACAAGCACTTCCTCTTTTGCTTTGGTGCCGTGAAACAATAAAAATAGGGTGTATGAAGGTGCGTCCAATTGCTTTGGAAGCATTTAAAAAGAATGAAACAAAGGAAGTCCTCCCTCTAAATTCTGGTCTGCCAGTATACTAATTCACTTAAAAAGCTAAAATTCTTTGGAGGCAATTTTGCTTCTTAAATTTCCTCTCTTTTTTTTAATCACCTTGAGTCATATAGTTTGGCCACTAGCCCAGCTCTTGAGTAAATAAGGTAGATTTTCCATTAGAATGGAAGGTGAGTGCTGCTTGTGAGATGAATTCTTCCTTGTTTTTGCTGATTATGCAGCAACAAAGTATACAGTATTACAGTCCTGCAGATGAGTGATTTACTATTAATCTCTACAGAGAATTAAAAGTGCCTGCGGAGGAGAATCCTTGGTAGCTGAGAAAAAATAATTTGCTTCTGCAGAATGTGATAATTATGACTGATTATTAGGCAGTCTGCAGAATGCAAACACTTTTACTTTGAAAGTTAAGGATAAGGTCCAGAATATAAAACTGCTTTCATTTGGGTCTCTTTGCAACAACAAAAATGAATGGGATTTCCTGTCTTGCCTTTCTAATACTTTATAGCATGATTATAGCTCTAATATATTGCAATACACCTTAGAACATACTATTGACTACTGAACCTGTATTCTGGAACATTCATTGTTGGTTTGCTGCCACAAACAATGTATACGAATTTTCTTGTAAATGAATGGGCTAGTGACTATCAAGCAACTCCTAGCATTGCTGTATAATATTTCTTAAATATGGTTAATAACTTAGTTCACATAATTCATGTCTCAGGGAATGAAGATGTGCATGTACATTAGTTATTACTAGCTGTAATTAGTAAATTTCCAAATCGATCTGCGAAACCAATGCTTACAACCAAGCTCTACTAATGTTAAATTAATGCAAGCTGAACTCCATCTATAGTTATTAGCTACATAGTTAAACTATATGGCATTTTTGGTAAAAGGACAATTGAACTTATTTATACTTTCTCCCTTCATTTTAGCCTAAAAGATTGGAAAGCAAGATTGAATTACTTTCTGCAGAATTCCTCCAATGCTACCAGTGCAAAGGCTAACAAGAAAGGACCACAAAAGACATGTTTCAGGTATGTACTTCATATTTCACATTGATGAATCTTTATGTAGTCAAATTATTTATAGACTCTGTGCCCTTTGAAAAACCTTTAACAATTTTGTCTTTTTCACAGACCTTCTCCTGAAGAAGCTCAGCTGTGGTCAGAAACATTTGATGAACTTCTAGCTAACAAATGTAAGTTGCCTTGAAAAATTAACAGACAAGCATATTTGCTAATTTTAGAAAGTTAGTTTTCAGGAAAAGTGATCCAGAAGGGAACGAACCAGAATCATCTTAGCTACTGAGAATTCTGATATATGTTTGCAGTTTGGTAGTAATATTTATTCCTAGTTTAGTTCTTAACTCCCTGGGCCCCAGATTGCAAGAAAATGCTCTCCCCCCCCCCTTGGGCATAATTCCCAGATGCTTTCTGTGAAGTAGCTGCCTATGTGTTGTATTTCTGCAATTCTGTTCTGTATTTTTAGTTGGCCTTGTAGTTAACATTCATAGGTTTAAAAACTCCCATCAGTAGTTATAGAGTTGGAAATACAGTGGTCCCAACTTTAGTTGAAATTTGAAGTCTCAGGATCTTTAAGGTCTCATTCTTCTCTTTAAATGGATCCTAGCTACTTGATATGGCATCAGCTTCCAGGGCTGAATTTTTCCCAACAGTTATTAAATAAAAACACATTGTACAGTAGTTCTTTTTAAGCAACTGTAATGCACACTTCGATTAAAGATATGGAAGCTCTTTTAGCTTGTCAGTTATGCAAAAGAAATCTTGGTCCTATTAAACTTTCTAAATGTGTCCTATTTGCTGCAAAGTGGACTTGGGTCACTCTTTCCATTGTGGCTGTCTTCCAAGAGTTTATAGCTCTTCCATAAACATGTTCTCCAGTTTAAAGGTTAACACATGCTATCAAAGTCCAAAAGAGAAATATTTTTTTTAAAAAAAAACCCTTAGTGGACAAAAGAGCACAATTGTTTAAATTTAGCAATCTACAATATTTTAACTTGTAAAAATTGGCCAGCTACTTCAGCTTACTCATGTTCTTTCTGGCTTGTTCTGGTACATCTTTCTTAAACAATTTAGAGGAGGGATAGACAGAAAAATCCAAGGGCATGAGAGAAGGAAAGAATTGTGTGTGTTACATCTACAACATTCCTGGGATGCTTTGCATGAATTGATCTTTTTCACATTTCTTTGCAGATGGTCTGGCAGCTTTCAGAGCTTTCCTAAAATCCGAGTTTTGTGAAGAGAACATTGACTTCTGGCTGGCCTGTGAGGATTACAAGAAAATCAAGTCCCCACAAAAACTGACAGCAAAAGCTAAGAAGATTTATAGTGACTTCGTTGAAAAAGAAGCTCCTAAGGAGGTAAGTTGATTGACTTAAATTGCTCTTTTTCATTACTTCAATTAAACCAAAGAAATGTTCTCAGGCTTTTGGTTTCACTAATAAAGAGCTGACAATTATTCCAAAGAGGAATTTGCTTCACAGAAAACTCAAATTTTAAAAGCTAGTTATAATTCTAATAACAAAATTCCTTTTAGATTTCTGTTCCATTCTATATAGTCTTGCCTGTAGGAATAATTTTGAATTTTGAGAAAATGTCTATGCTTGAGAATGTTACTCAAAAGCTACCCAGATTTTCTAACCATTTACTTATTTCTCTAGTTCTATAATTTTGACAATACACTGCTATAGGTTTAGGATGCATGACAAGAATTTGGAAAGCACAAACTGAATTCTTCTATATAATAAAAGATTTCAGAAAATATTGAATTCTCAAAGACATCTCATACAATTTTTTTTTCAGTAGTGGCTATTGGAGTTGTGCAATGCTTTAGGATTTGGAAACAGTGCTTCAGAATATGCAGACGTTTGAATACTAGCATGTATGTATTTTGCAGAGTTGTGTGGACAATGCAAAAAGTCTCTCAAAGTACTGGCACAGTTACTGTAATACAACAAATAACAGTTGTATTTGTTTTAATGAGTTGCTTGTTCAATTTTTGAAGCACCTTTTCTGGATCAAAATTAAAGCATTGCATACATCCAATAGTTGTACAAGAAGAAGCTTTTTTTAAAAAAACAGCTGAGAATCATAATTACCATGGCAGGAGGATTTGGCAAGAGGAAAGGAAATTTTATCATTCTCAATGTGGCTGTTGTCTACCTTAAATTGCTTTAAAGCAGCCTTAATAAGTTGAACCTCAGTTCTCAGAATGCTATACTGTTTGGAGAGTATCATGGAGGAGGGCGCCAGAAGGGGAAGGACTGCTTAAAAACAACTGTTCTTCCCTATAGGTTTGTTTTGGCCAACAGATGTATAGCAATTGGCCTCTGATTATTTGATGATGGGGGAATGAGCATAGCTTGAGGATCCAATATCCTGTAGCCCAGCCATTTTTGAAGAGCATATTATAAATCCGTGAAACAGTATCCTTATGAATTTCTTCTTGTCTTACAGATCAACATAGACTTTCAGACCAAAAACAGTATTGCTCAGAGCATTGAAGAAGCCACACACACGTGCTTCAGTGCAGCCCAGAAGAGAGTTTATAGTTTAATGGAGAACAATTCCTATCCTCGCTTCCTAGAATCTGAATTCTATCAGGAATTGTGCAGAAAGTCACCAATCAGCAGAGACTCTCAGGAGACATGAACTCATAAAGCAGGAAGAGGAAGAAAAATCCAAAGAATAAATTTGCCAAATAAAGGAAATAGGACCATGTGTCTTTGCTGGCTCGGTGGGTCCGATGAACTGAATGCAAAGGATATCTGCCCAAATGGCAATTTACAGTTGTTCAGCTGATGGAACTATAGTTGACTTGGGCAGACTAGCAAGTTGCCCTATTAATGTTTAAAGGTAACCACACAAACTGCTGGCCAGTTATTAAGGAAAGCTGATTTTCGTCCCCATACATTTGTAATGTCTTGTGCAGCATTGGACTGGTGTGGATCATCCAGCTTTGTATGTGAACCTGGATATTCTGATGCTCATAAGAAAAACCAGTGCCCTCTGTGTATATTTAAATATAAACAAGCTCTAGGACTGTTCTTATAGGCTGCTCTTTTGTGAGACCTGACAAATACTTTGAATAATTGGGGTTTTTTTCTAAATAGCCAGCAGTATGTAATCATCGCTGTATCAGCTTCCCTACGCAGGTTGTTCCCTGCAGATCATGCAGCTTTGTACAGATGTAGCTGATTGCCTTATGACTGTTACAACAAATACCAATATTGTGGTATGATTTCTTCGAGATAAAGAGCAATTACTCAATTGATTTAAAGTACAGAGCATGATGATCTGCCAATTGGCTAGGGACAAATTCAATCTAGGCATGTAACATTTGGAGTAAAACCTGGTCTAGAATTCAAATGAATGCTGTGTATGTGTGTGTTTGTTTGTTTGTGTTTATATAGAGAATTTGTTGTACACTCCTGTCAATGTTGAACGTACTGACTTTAAGGACAGGCTTCAGTGAAGTCATCTTCTGTTTTGAGAAGCAGATGTTTCAATAAATTATTTTTATTTTATTAAGAACAACTTCTCTTCATTTTTGGGAGGCTGGAGGGGGGGAAGGGGATTGTATAGGCTAACCTAAACAACCACTCAATGATTTATCTCAGTGTGATGTGTAAAATCAGGAAGCCACTAGAAGGTCGTTTTGCTCCAGTGGTTTCTTTGCCCAACTGCCAGCAAAAAGATTGAGCTATTTCCTGTTACAACATATAATGGCAAACCTAGGGTAAAGCACCGTAGTTCCATTTCCTATGAAATGTCAAGAAAACACTGGCCGCAGAATTACCTGTGAACATGCAAAATTTAAAATACAAATAATACCCTGAGGATCATATAATGTATTGTAAGAAGGCAAAATTGCTGGGATGCAATTGGGGATTTAAGTTGATGATATGTATCCAGCTGACTTAATCAAGTCCTACCTAAGTCAAAAGTTTTGCTGATAAGGTAACTACTCGCAAGACCCTTTCGTGGTCCTGTGAGCGGTTATCAGCAAAGCTTTTAGCACTTGATTAAAAATCAGCTGGACACATTATCATCAAAGGGTGACAGCCCTTTCAGATAATCTGAAAGAAGGGGAGTGGTCATTCTCTGCCACTCCAAGGGGAGTGGTCATTTTCAATTGTCATACAAAGTAACAGGTATCCTGTTATTCTAGTGAAGAATGAAGATTGGGAGAACACCATTTCTGTTTGCCTGTTCTTGAAGATGCAGGATGGAAATCTTCAAAGCTTTATGGAGCAATAAAATTATCAGGGATCACTATTGCAGAGTGGGAACACCATGACTAAGAATCTTTTACAAAGCATTCCTTTCATAGACGGGTGAGTGGGGGAGGGAGAATGCCTAGAAAGTATGGAAATTGGTGTGTTTATATCATATTTCGTCACATGTAAATCCTCATTTGCTCAGTATGAGTGGTGCATTCCAGGTGTCAAATTCCCAGTTTACTGAGAGCTCGATCTAAATCTTGGTCAGTACAAAAAGATCACATGTACTAAAACTGATTTTTAATTGAGCTACTTTGGGTTAAAATAGAGGGTTTTTTTATCTTTTTAAAAAATCTCTCAGATGTTTGTGTAGTTCTTAACTATTAGGAGGTTGACACTGAGACATAGCCTAAACAGGCTACTCTATGGACTTCAACTCCCAAAATTCTCCAACCATAATACTCTGCTAAGGTTGAGAAACTGACCTAAACCTAAACCAAGTTTTTTTCTCCTGTGATTGGAAGCAACAAGGGAGAAAGGTTTAAGCCTGTTTTAATTAATACCATGGATTTTCTAGGCTTTTTTAATGTGATGCTCCTGAAATTTTCAGCCTCCTCAAAAATCACTGGAAACCACTAAGATGAGGAAAGTTATTTTGTCTTAATTGATTTTGCTTGCTATTTTGATAGATGGGCATGTATCTCCCTACAAAATGTCATCTTGAGCCGTACTTAACTAATATAATTGCGCAGAAACAGTTTTGGCAATTAACAGGACCATTTAGAAATTAGACTTGTCCCCCATTTGAACGGCATAAATCCCATTCTTTCCATAAAACAGGATATAGATTTACATTCTTCAATAAAGAATGACACCAATCCCCAAAACATTTAGTAATACTGCATTCTGATGATCTAAAATACATATTATCAGAACATATGATTTGGCACTCCGTATCACCGCAGTGTATGCTACATCGTTAGGGATTGTTAACATCAGAACCTGCTTGGTAAATAAATCAAAGTTTTAATCAGATTGGCAAAGAGATTCACAAACCTTTCCATTTTACTGCCTACTGTACTCCATATTTCAATAAAGCCAAATTTTAGCTATAAATACACACTGGGTACTCCATGATTATAAATCTAATTCATAAGGATTAAAATGGACTAAGCCCTATTAATGAATCATAACTAAGCCCATAGACAGTATATTATACTTCATACACATGAAGTTTTCAGATATTAATCCAAGCTAAACAAACCAAATTATGTTTTAGACCATAGAATAAATCAGTTTTGGGTTCCTTGGAAAAAATTTTCCTTCCCTCTTTCCCATCATTATCACCACCACCATCATCATCCCCTCTCTCCTCTTTATCTTTTGACTATCCAGTCGCAGCCTTACCAAATAAAAGTATTGTGCCGTGGTGGCGCAATGATTAGAATGCAATATTGCAAGCTAGCTCTCATTCCCACTGCCAGGAGTTCAATCCTGACGAGCTCAAAGTTGACTCATCCTTCCATCCTTCCGAAGTCAGTAAAATGAGGATCCAGATTGTTGGGGGCAATATGCTCACATTTGTAAACCATTCAGAGAGTGCTGTAAAGCACAATGGAGCAGTATATAAGTCTAACTGCTATACCCTGTTTTCCCCAAAATAAGACCTGTCCAAAAAATAAGACCTAGCATGTTTTATGTGTGTGCCTAATATAAGCCCTACCCCTAAATAAGCCCTACTTAAGCGCCTGCACAGCCAGTTGCCTGCCCGTTCCATCTGGTTGGAGGCGAAGGTGGTGGAGCTGCTCGATATGCCCTGCACCAGCTTACCTCAGGGTAGGTAATGCAGTCAGCCCATCCACAGCACCGGCAGCCATGTGCAGCAGGAGCCCATGTGGCCGCCAGCACACTTCTTCTGCTTGCTCATGGCCGCAACAGAGCAGGAGGCCAAGAGGTGTGCTGGTGCCATGGCTGCGAGGCAATACAGGTGTTGGGACATGGGTGGCCTGGCTGTGGGACCAATGTGGGGCACATGAGGCAGCTCCGTGCCCCCGCCTCATCTTTTGGCTGCGGCACCGGCATGTTACTTGGCCTCCTACTCTGTAGCAGCGAGCAAGCAGAAGTGGGCCGGCAGCCAAGTGGGATCCTGCTGGATGGGGCTGCTGGAGCCGCTGCCACGAGGTAAGGCAAATTGCAGGACATGGGCGGCCTGGCTACAGAAACCCTGAGGTAAGCTGGTGCAGGATGCATTGGGCAGCTCCAATCATCCACCTTGCAGCGATGGCACTGGTGTGGCACGTGGCCTCCTTCTATGCCATGAGCAAGAGGAAGAGGCCTGCCATACACAGGAAAAAAATAAGACACCCCCCAAAATATAAGCCCTTGTGCTTATTTTGGAATCCAAAGGAAAATTACAACCCAGGCTTATTTTTGGGGAACACAGGTAGTACTATTGCTATTCTAGATGAGGATGTAGAAATTTGGATCTATATGCCACCTGCCCTCTATGATTCATAATCCAGTCAATACAAATTATGAATTTAGTTCAGAAAAGTGACCCGGGTTGATTCAAATATTGGAATTAATTTGGAATACTGATCTACTTCACTCTGAATGTTGAAACTGATGAGTTTGATTCCTTTCTGGTTTTCAAATTGATTCAAAATTCTATGAATCAATTCTTTCAAATTGATTCAAAATTATATGAAAAGCAACCAAATTCTTTGAATTAATTTAAAAGATTCTAATTCAACCTGACAATTTGAATTCACTTTCCAAATTGATTTAGAAAGTCAATAAAATCAAAGTTTTGAGAATCATCTTTGAACTGACGTTCCCATTGTCATGCAATTTAGAGGAAAGCCAGTTTCCTATTCCCAGTTGATTAACAATAGCAGAAACAAAATATATTTATTCCCTAATAAATTAAATTCTTGAAACAATGCTTACAGTAATTATGAATTGACTTTTCTGGCCTTAGCTGGTGCTTTATTTCTATATTTAACATATTCAGGTGAAACCTATGTTTCACTTATAAAGATAATGTCTTCACTGGAATCACCAGGTTCAAATTAAAAAATATGTAATTTTCTCTGAGTTATTGGAGGAAAAAAACAAAGAAGGAAAAATGAAAAGAAACTGTGGTGTTTGCACTTATGTTCAAACTTCTCATGCTATTAAGCTGTATATTTCTTTCTTTTTTTCAGATCAGACATCTAAGTAATCCCAACAAATCAAATAAGCCATATATGATTTTTGCAATATTTTCCTTTTTTTTCTTTTGCTTGCATCATATTCATTCCATTTGTGTAATATTGTTTTTCTCTCTTAAAAAATGAATCCTGATTTAGAAATGTTAATGATGCTACTATAAGCCACATTAGTGCAAGGAGGCACAAACCACAAGTTCAATTCAAATGGTTTCTTTTCCAATTTGTTGTTTTTCTTTATAAAGAAAATTATATTAAGAAATTAATAAAATTATCTTTAAAATTATTTATATATTTATTTTTTAAAAATATAGGTAAAAGTTTTATTTCTGATTTGCCCCTTCTTTGTATTCCAACCAATTTATATTACCTTAAGAAACCATATTCCAAGTGTTCATATTTGCTTTGCAGTGTAATATGTAGTATTACCTATATGGAAGCCATTCTATTGGAATTATGAACCTCTGCTCAAATGAGATCTCTTAGATGTATGAAAATAGGGGGTGTTTTGTATTTCAATAAAACCAACATGTCTTGATAGCACCACGTTGAAGAATTAATGGAATCTAAACTAGACATCAAGCATGAAGAATCGGGATCACATGTTAAATTCCAGTTAAGCTGATTTATCATGTCTATACACAAAAATCTAATCAATGGTCAGCACTAAATTAGTACTAGATAAGAGTTAACAGAATTCAAAAGAGGTTGGACTTGGTTCACTTCTGAAAATGTAATGACTCTAGTTTAGGCTGATTCCTCTCTTGACTCTGCCCCCAGACTCTGCCTTGCCTTCTTCTACATTGATATGGTCAATCTATATAGTGGATTTTAATCTTAATACACCAAATTAGTTGTACTGCGTAACTCCATTAAAAAGCCCCACAGTGTTTACAAGATGTCACTGTTTAGAGCACATTGTTAAATGGTGCAGTATAATTAAGGCATTGAACTGGCACCAGTGAAACATAGGCTATAGTTTCCTCTCAGCCACAGAAGGTCAGTGAGCCAATGATTAAATCATAATATCTTAGTTCAACTTATTCACAGCCTTGTTGTTGGGTGGAAGAATAGGAAAACAGACCACTCTCTGTGCCACCTCAAGTTCCTGAACAAAAGGTAGAATATAATCTAACAAATAAATAAATAAATATTTCCTTACGTCCTTTTCATTTTCCCCCTGAAAGCACTTATATGTACATTGTGCCTGTAGACTGTTGTATTTGCACTATCCATTTCCATGAAAGAGACACTTGACAGAAAGAGTATGAAGGCGTATTTATAATTCAGTACTGAATTCTGAAGGACCACAACCATCTGTAGAATATCTAAGAAGTACGTAGTAACTTGAAAGCCAGTCCAAAGACTAAAATACTCAAAATGTCTTGATAAATTCCCTTACTTATTATTAACATTAAAGAAGAGAGTGTGAAAACAAAAGAAGAAACAAAGATATTTTATGGCTATGTTCTGGGCATCCCGACAATGGGCATTTGGCTTTTTGCTATCTGTCTCCATAATTATAATTTTTTGTTTAATCTGCAGCTGCTGAAGGGCTACTATTGACCACTGCTTTTTCTCAAAGGGAAATGCTAAGCACTGATGTCCAAGTGGCAAACAGTCAAATCTGAAATCTGACTCTAACTGGGGTGAATAATGAAAACTAAGATTTTGGATTGATGTCAAAACAGTTTCTAATGTACTATATTGAGATTGCTTTCCCAAATTCTACAAATTTTTAGGTAGAAGAAAGGAATGAGTTGTTTCTCCTAATGTCTCCAGGAAATAGAGGAATTCAACAATGTTTCAATGGATAGTATACCCCTTTGGAGTTACAAAATCACTGCTATTAAAATATGTCCAGTTCACTCATAATATCTTTCCTTTAATTGGTTTAATTAATTAAAGTGGTTCAATTGAAGTGTGGGAAGTCAGAGCAGCTGAAGATCTATCACTAGTCCCTACAATGATTGCACAATTAAGCACAGGTTCTTCACACAGACCCCTTGGCCATCTCATAACTCAGTAACTAGATAAGTACAAGAATACAATACTTATTCATGAGAGCTTTGGTAAACTTCTCTTCTTTGAAATAAGTTCTAAAGCAAATTTGTTTTTATCACAATGAATAAAAAAAATGCAGTGTTTTTCTGTCTGGCATCAGCTCATGTCTCATGCTATGACATAAGAATGAGACAAGCTCTTGTATAGTATAATATACATTTGTCTTTGAACTAACAAAGTGGTATGCTTCGCCTGTGAGCTCTTTCTATAAATCAACTTTCCCCAATATAGAGGCTGTGTTGGATTTCAAGTCCCCACAGTTTTTAGTTGATTTAGGGGTTTTTTTAAATGTTCCCCTGAGACTGATTAATGTTGAAGTCCAGTACACTTTGAGAGCAACTTGTTAGGGAAGTTGTTATAAGTTCATATTTAATTGAGGAAGTTGATATCTTGCAACAGATCATAGGCTGAACAAGAGAAAGAGGTGTTTGACCCAAAACAAATTCTGGTTGAAAAGCACATCTAATAAGAGTACATATCATTTTGGCAATAACACTGAAAACTGCCTGGGTATATATATCAGAACAGATGTCATGCTCAGGAAATTAGAAGCCCAGGCAGTTCCAATTAAGACACGGGTTTATTGCAAGCTTAAGCGCTCTACAAGAATCTGAACTACTAACAGTCTAAGCAAATTGGTGGTAAATAAGAGTCAACAGAATTCAAGGTGGGCTGGATTTAGATCTCTTGTGGGAGTGAAAGGACTCAAGAGTGTTGACACATCTGACTATCCCTTGGGCTCAGCTTGGTCATCTCCTACAACAGGCTTTTACATGTTGAGCATCTATTCCCACTCTATGCAACTTGTCTAAAAATAAGCTTTATTTTTATTTTCTTTGTTGATACACATGTTGAGCAAACATATAATATGGTTATCCTGATGGGAATATTTATGTGAATTCACGTATCCAATAATCATATATGTATTTCCAAAATTCATAGAAAGCTATTTTTAGGGGCTAAACAAAACTGAGAGACAGAGTGATGGGATGATTATTGTCTTGGAGAAAGAATGGGAAAAGAAATTCCCACTCACCACTTCAACTCACTGTGATGCTCCCAAAGGAACCTCTCATTCTTTCAGCATTATAATAGTGCCCAGAGTTGAACTAAGGATAAAATGGGAAAGAGAGAAAACCGCATAGACTGCCTTGAATTTCTTGTGGTAGTGGTTGGGTGGGGGTATAAAACTACACAAAATAAATATACTAAAAACTTCCTCCTTGGCTGCAGCTAGCATAACAGGAGTTGAAAATCAAGTTCAGAGGTCTGTCTGAAGTAATGCAAATACTTGCTGCCATCCCTTTATTTTCAGGCTGGATATTTCCACCTACCTCAATCTTGGCTACTAAACAATGTATTTACTATATGTGAAAACAAAGAAATTATTTGATAGGCTGCAAAGAGCTGGAATTTTTGATTGGCACGTACACTACTGAGCTAAGGAATATCAAACTTTATTATTTTTCACAATTGGGGAAAACATATTTAAAATGGCAAAAACAGACTATAAGGTAACCAGGTAAAAAAATTGCTGGGTGTGTGAAAAGGCTTCAGCTATGTTTATTGTACTTTTTGAATCATGGGAAGTTAAGGTCTTTGGAATTTCAAAAATGAGCCCAGAATAATTTATCGCAGGGAAGGTACAATACTTCTGGATTTAGGTTTCTCCAGTTCAAAAAAACAATTACCAAGCATTCTTTGGTAAGGTTTTTATAAACTTGAAGAACAGGTTTTGTCCTTGCACTAACAATAACCAGAGCAGGAGCAAATTTCAGAAGAAAAAGTCCTTTGTCCCAAGAATCATCTGTTTGTGAGGGCTGAAAAAAATGGCAAAAGATTATTTTAGAATTTTTTCCAACTTAATCTTTTCCTGGCTCCTGCATGAGGACAAATACACAAACCATGTGCCTTGCTCTCACACACGCTCAAAGATGATGCAGTAATTCCATACCAGATGTTGCCAGAACAATTCAGAGTTCCCATCAACTCCCTATCTTGGAGCAACAGAATTGGTTCATTGCATAATCTGTGACCAATTTCTTCCATCGTAATAAGGAAAATGAACCTCACACAGCTCTAGTTGTTTGCTTTTCTTTGCCAAACTTGAAATCATAGTTAAGTTTCCCTCATTCTGTCTGTTCCTCTATTACGTGGGAGTGTGGGGTTTAACCCGCTACATGAAAGATACAGTTATAATAACACAGAGGCTTCTGCTTTCCTACTAAGAGAAGTGGGTTTATGCAGTAACTAAAGACTAAAATGGGACAATTTGAATGAGTATGAATGACTTTAAGACACCGTTTTATTTATTTCATTTATATGATCACCTATCTCATAAAGCAATCCATAAAAACATGATTAAAAGCAGAAGCACCTTTCCCTCCAGGCACAAGACCAAATATCTTCTCAGTACAATCCCAATCCTAGCCCAATGTTTGGGGGAAGAGCCAGATCTTCACAGATCTCTGGAAGGCTAAAAGGCTAGGGATCCCTCAAGTGAGAGTCTGTTCCAAAAGACTGGGGTGAACACCAAAAAGACATCTGAGGTCCCATCAGGTGGCAACATTTAAGGGACGTGGAGCATACCCACTTTTCTAACCTAGTTGGATGGACAGAAGCTGTCAGGGAGAGATAATCCTACAAGTCATTCATTCATTCATTCATTCATTCATTCATTCATTCATTCATTCTTCATATTTATATTGTCACCCATCTCAAGAAAAATGTGTCTCTGGATGGCATAAAATAATAAGTGTTTAAGTGGAATGAAAATGACATAAATGAATACAAATAAGTCAATCCTTCTTGTCAGAATGATGTTCTTTTTCAGAAGGAACACTTATTTGTACACTTTCCTATTACTTCCATTTGTTTTTCCTCCAGAAAGTTCACATTTTTTAAATGAACAGACGAATAACATAATCTCCACAGACACAGTGCTGTTTTAAAGGTATGGTGTTCTGTTCTGTTCTGTTCTGTTCTGTTCTGTTCTGTTCTGTTCTGTTCTGTTCTGTTCTGTTCTGTTCTGTTCTGTTCT
>WNWU01000050.1:5063246-5097612 GCA_012654045.1 Ptyas mucosa
CTGTTCTGTTCTGTTCTGTTCTGTTCTGTTCTGTTCTGTTCTGTTCTACTCCACTCCACTCTATTCCATTCTTCAGCAAAATTTTTTAAACTATTTCATGCTCACTTTAAAACCATGATAATATTTTTTCCTGATTAACGCTTTTCAAATAAAATGTTACTGAAATGATTCTCAAATCTAAAAGCTATAGCACCAAATCACTCATTGTAACAATAAAAGGCAAATGACTAGTTATATTTATTGCAATTTTAGCACCTTCAGTATATTTCCCATAAAAAAGCAATATGAAGCACATTCATTTTTGATATTTTCATTGATAGTAATAGAGAATCTTCCTTAAATGAATATACACCTTGTTATTTTTCATGATTAAGGAAATATTTTTTTAAAAAATGACTTTTGGGATGTATTAAACCATTTCCTTCCTCTCATGCCACATTTGTGTCACATTGGGTGACTACTAGTTGGAACCTAGTAGAAAGAACAAATACAAATAGTTCTCCATTGTTGATGGTAGAAAAAGCCAATAGCAAATCTGCTGTTTACTGGGGAAGAATAAATGTTTATTAATACTAAGAGCCAGATGTTGGGAAGTAGAGCTGAAAGTTTGCCCTGGCAGGAGACACAATCCTCTGACATCTCAGGGAGGGGAAAAAAAACACAACACCAGCCTGAATCAGATTTCCAAAAGCAAAGAATTGAATTCTGATGCCCTGAGTCCCTTGCTTTCTTCAGAATCTAAAAATGGAAGAAATAAGAAAGTCATAAGGTTGTCTCCCAATGGAAAAAGCATATTCAGGAGGAGAGATTTTGCTCACGAGTGCAACTGGGGAGGAATGCAAGCCAAGAATATATGGTTGGCTTTCTCTTGCAGGCTTACAGAGATACAGGTCATTCTCAGCTTTGCCCTTTCCTACTGCTATTTTCACTTCCAAAACCAGAAGTCTGTTGCGTGTTTAAAATTCTCCATTCACATGCAAAGAATTCAAATGCCTGACAATTGTTTTCTGATCAGATTGACATTCCTCTTGGCCACACTGAGGGACTTTCCTGCATCCAGAAGCAACACTTTAAAAAATAGTTATAATAAAAGCTACATAGATATTTGGGGGGTGATATCATGTGACTTAATGCTGCAGGGGTTAGGGGGGTTTCAAGGACCTAGTTTACTCCTTGCAATGCACCACATGAGAAACAATATGCCAAATCAAAGTTTAAACCAGGGCTCTATGGAGCTTAAAATACCAACTTTGCCCTTTAAACCTGTCCCAAATGTTCCAATTTATTAAAATGTTGGTCCTCCTAGCCCTGAAAGCAATGTGTGGAACATATAGTCACCAAACTGTGGATTGCTTAACCCTGATTTAGGTAGATAATAGGTATCACATGTCTGTTTTAGAGAGGCAAGACCATTGATTGCCTCTTTCTCCATCTTTTCTTCTATCTTCCCTTATGTTTCTGATCTGCTTTTCTCTATAGATATATATATCTTTACTGTTGACCTATCTACTCCCACCTATCAGTAACAGCTAGGATTGAACTGGCTTCCAGAACAAACATGCACCATGTTCCATGAACCAGCACAGTGCGATTAGTTTAATTCAGTAAATCATCAGTATGTTGTGCAAACACAACACTTCTTAAATGTTCTCCCCAACTATTCCTCCAGGAGGTTACCTATTGCAACTTAAAGCTTCATGCTTCTTTGTAAACTGCAAAAAAATCTTACGCCCCCAAAAGAAATAATATGGATCAAAGTTAGTATACCACTGTTCTATTAAAGCAAATTCATGGTACAATGTGTTCCCCAATGTGGAAATAAGCATAACATTTACATGTGTGTGTTTTGCGTTACGTTATGGCACTAATGTTGTGTTAAAAGTTTAATCTTGTTTATATATTACTTTTGTGAATTGTTAGCCACGTAGAGTTTATTTTTATTTTATTTATTTTGTCGAGTACATATTAGATAATATATAAGTATAAGCATGAATTAAATACATAAAATGAATACAATTAAAGGGAACATTAGGACAGGGACAGGTAGGCACGCTGGTGCTCTTATGCATGCCCCTTACAGACCTCTTAGGAATGGGGTGAGGTCAACAGTAGACAGCTTTAGGTTAAAGTTTTGGGGGTTTGGGGATGAAACACGGAGTCTGATAGTGCATTCCAGGTATTAACAACTCTGTTACTGAAGTCATATTTTCTGCAATCGAGTTTGGAGCGGTTCACTTTAAGTTTGTATCTATTGTGTGCTCATATATTGTTATGGTTGAAGCTGAAGTAGTCATTGACAGGTAGGACATTGTAGTTGTTTTATTTATTTATTTATTTGATTTGATTTATATGCCGCCCTATCTCCATAGGACTCAGGGCGGCTCACAACAATAAAATATCCGAATAAAAGCATGTTAAAATACATGTTAAACCCCCCCCCCCCAGTCCAGGTTGAACAGCCATGTCTTTAAGTCACAGCAGAAGGTGCGGAGGTCAGGAGCCAACTGGAGCCCCAGAGGAAGTTGGTTCCAGAGGGTGGGGGCACCCACAGAGAAAACTCTGCCTCTAGGGGTTGCCAGTCAACACTGCCTAGCCAACGGCACCCTGAGTAGGCCCTCCCTGTGAGAATGCACCCGGCGATGGGGAGCTGTTGCTGGTTGCAGATGGTCCGACAAATATCCTGGACCTAAGCCATGTAGGGCTTTATAGGTCATCACTAGCACCTTGAATCTCACCCAGAAGGCAACTGGCAACCAATGCAAGTCACACAGGAGAGGTGTAACATGGGTGTATCGGGAACCACCCATCACGACCCGGGTGGCTGCATTCTGTACCAGCTGAAGGCTCCGGATGGTCTTCAAGGGCAGCCCTACGTAGAGAGCATTTTATATGATACAGGTGGCCATATATATATTTCAAATAAATAAATTCCCAATCATATACTAAAAGTAAAAATGAAGTGCTTTGTGTTTCAATTATTTTTGTTACTTTTTTTTTTAGGGTTTTTGGTTATCTATAAACGTCTAACAGCCACAGATGATGTGCATCTTGGAACTCTTCTGACTTCAGGTTGTTTGCATCACTCTAACACAGGATTTAGAAAGCCCACTGCACCGTTCCACATGGAAAGTGTACTTATGAGCAGAATGGAAAGTTTATTTAGCTGGTACTTTAAAGAGGCAGTCACAGACGTCAGAAGGAAAGCAAAATAATGAAAACAAAAAAGTGTGCCTAAAAGTAGGAGAAGGGGGAGGCAGAGGAGGAGGAAAGGACAAAGAAAGAATAAAAAACATTCCTTTTTCAGGCATGGCCATAATCCAAGATTAAATTAGTCTTCCCAACAAAAGTCTTGCACAAAAGAAAAATAAAACAGCTTATGGTCAGCAACATTACAGGCTAGTTAAAGCCAAGAAAGACTGGGGAAACTCTATAAAGGTCTAATTATGTCAGGGAATCCTTTTGCTATCACCAATTTAACTTCCTACAGTTACCTTATGGATCACATATGACCAAAAACTATAAACAACCAGGAAGGAGGAATCTTATTAAGAAACTGTGAAGATGGAATGGCAGACGAAGAGGTAATAATTGTATATGTGCCTTTGTGTGCATAAAGAAAAAGAGCATCAAATGTGAGTTGCAACTCCAAAGATTGTATCAGGAAGGGATCAGACTGCCACTTTTGCCTTGTCTCAATTTATTACAAACGAACAAAAATACATCTTTTTTTCAGAGCAACTAAGAAGCAGAACAGAACAGAATAACTGGCAGCGTGGATGCTTCTGATGCTAATATGGCTTCCTCAGAGGCCTTAATTGGAATTGGAGTTTTCTGGAATGTTGACAATAATAAAAAAATAGAGTTAGAAGGAACCTTGGAGGTCTTCTAGTCCAACCACCTGCTCAAGCAGGAGACCCTTTACCAGACAAATGGCTGTCCAATCTCTTCTTAAAAACCTTGAGTGATGAAGCACCCACAACTTCTGAAGGCAAACTGTTCCACTGATCAATTGTTCTGACTGTCAGGAAATTTCTCCTTAGTTCTAGGTTGGATCTCTGATAAGTTTCCATCCATTACTTCTTGTCTTTCTCTCAGGTACTTTGGAGAATAGGTTGTCTCCTTCTCTTTGTGGCAGCCCCTCAAATATTGGAACATTGTTATCATGTCACCCCTGGTCCTTGTTTTCACTAGACTAGATATGCCCAATTCCTTTATCAGTGTATCAGCTACCTTTTAAAATGTTACATCTAACTCTATCTGGGATTTAGAAATGAAAGTTTCTCATCTTTCTGCAAGAAACTTTCTGCAAGTTAGCTTTGATGAGGAAAATGGGATCTGACCAACATACTAGGTCAAAAAGCATAGGACATTTTCTGTCTCTAAAGACAGTTTGTGGTCATCCATTTTGCTGAGCTTTCCCTTCAAGATTCCTCCTTTGTACTGATGGGAGCCATTAGCGTTAAGACTTCTCATGGGGTCACTGACATTTGGATTGTCCTTAAACCAGTTACTGAACTTCAACTGATGAGAACTTGGGGTGTCTCATCAGGTTTTGTGACGTTCAGAAAAGCTTCCTGAAAATGACTTCCCCTTTTGTTTCACACAATTTCCATTGCATTGCTGAATCTCTGTTGAATAAGAACAGTTTCTAAACATCCCTTTCTTGTACAGAGGACATCAAAAGACGTGTTGCAATGTATATGTCTCGTTTAGGCAAGACTTTGCCCATAGAATCTGATTTCAAGTCAAAGCTTTAGCCCCTGCACAAAGAAAATGCAACAATATTCACTATTAATGAAATGTCTGTGATGGGCTGTGTTTGAACATGATACTAAACCTGATTTTAGTACTAACTAAGGCAATAGGTCTGGGTGAGTATGAGCTCACTTATTCCCCATCTTGACTTGTAGTGCATAGCAAAACAGAAGCCAGGATCTTAAACTATATTTCAATCTAAACTTGCTTCTTCAAATGACAATTAACATCTAATCTTTTGGTTTAGACACAACGAGCAGCTTCAGAAATGCAATTAAAAACAGAAATGAGAACTTCTGATCTTCTCTATATAGCTCCACCAAAAAAAAAAGGTGAGGAAATAAGCTTTGAGGTTTGTCCATCTAGACAGTAGGTTAGACTTCACTTCAGCATCATGCATGAGTCAGGCTACTGTGATGAAAAGATTGCACACGTAAAGAAAGGCAAGGGTGAGAATCTTATGGCTTTCCAGATGACTGCTAGAGGCTGAAGCTCAGTATTATCTTAAGTATCACATGGTTTCCACCCTCTTCTAACTATTTATTAGTCTGTCTAGCTGAGCCTTTTTATTATTCTATTTTTATTTAACTATAAAATTTTATAGCTCACCCAAGCCCAGAGGCTGTGGAGATGTTACAACCAGTTAAATGTATAAACACAACAAACTAATTCAAAATCCTGAAACTCACAGCTACAATAAATCAATAAACATTTTCCAAGATAGACATCATTAAAAAAATAGCTAGGCTTGAAAGACTGGTGGAATAAAATGCCTCTAAATACTTTCTCAGAACAATGAAGAGGAGACTTTATTAAGAAATTCCAAGAAATTCCAAGATTAAGAAATTCCAAGTTGGGAGGAGGGGCTACCATAAAAAAGGCCTGTTATCTCATACATGTCATCCTCACTTCAGGCAAGCAATGAATAGCCTTTCTAAAAATGTTGTCAGCAGATAGATTCAGTTCTAGGCAAGCATTGCTAGTTGTACGGGACTTTAAAGTTAGCAGGGCATTGATTTGGGCCTGGAAGTTTACTGGTAATCAGTGCAATGATTTCAAGAGAAGTGTTACCTTGCAATGGTGGGGCTGGTCTCTCAGTAATCTTGCCATTGCATTCTGGAGCAGCTGGAGCACCAGATCAACTCCAAAAGCTGCAAATAAAGGTTTTGCATGGAGTAGGAGCAAAGGCAATGACCCATCCAATGAAAAGTAGCCTAGGGAAGTGGATGGTTTAAAATATTGTGAACCAAATTCAAAATGAAATGAAACAGTCTTCCAAAGAATAGCCAAAAACAGGCAAATAATATCTGCAAGAAAAGGAAAATGGAATATTTTGGACACATAGTACACAACAAGAAACATCAACTGCATCAAATAATTACCCAAGAAAGATTTGAGAGAAATGCAGTGAAGGGTGAGCCAATGTGAACACATTGCTCAAACCACGTGACTCCTTTTGCAGACTATCTGCATAGGATTACTTTCTGGGAAGTTTTGTAAATAGCAATCGCACCAGAAGTGGGTTTCAGCAGGTTCTGACCAGTTCTGGAGAACCGGCAGTGGAAATTTTGAGTACTTCGGAGAACCGGTAGTAAAAATTCTGGCTGGTCCCGCCCCCATCTATTCTCTGTCTCCCAAGTCCCAGCTGATTGGGAGAAAATGGGGATTTTGCAGTAACCTTCCCCTGGATTGGGGAGGGAATGGAGATTTTACAGTATCCTTCCCTTGCCATGCCCACCAAGCCATGCCACACCAACCAAGCCAAGCTCACAGAACCGATAGTAAAAAAATTTGAAACCCACCACTGAATAGCATGTAGACTTATATACAGCTTCATAACCCTTTATAGCCCTCTCTAAGCAGTTCACAGAGTCAACATATTGCCCCCCAATAATTTGGGTCTTCATTTTACTGACATCGGAAGGATGGAAGGTTAAGTCAACCTTGAGCCAGCCAGAATCGAACTCCTGGCAGTGAGCAAAGTCAGTCTGCACTACTGCATTCTAACCACTGCACTACCACAGCTTATCAACTGGAACAATATAAAATCTAAAATACTTGGTCAAGTCAGAGTATATAGTTGTTCTCCAATGCTTCTTTAATACAAACCCTGTGTAACTTTGCCTCCTGCAAGGTGATCCATCCTACCTCAATTTATTTACTGTATGTCTCTTTCCTGGGAAGTTGAACATGTTTTCCGGTAACCTACAGGTTTATTATTTTCATTTTCTAACAGAGCTTTTGGGTATAAAGAAAATTCATGGACATGAACTTGTTACATGTTAGAATTTTACTTTGAAATCTCCTGGATTTCCCTATTCCTAAATATACTTAATGTAAAAAGTTAACAGGAATAAGGGGTGTTATACTGTAGGCACCCAAGAAAATGTATGCAGTCACACTGGAGCTCCTAAGCCTAGCACTTGGAACCTAATTCTCAATCTTAAAGTAAAATTAAACTAAATTCTCCCCCTTAACTGAGCCCTATTCTACAGATACCGTATATACTCGAGTATAAGCCGACCCGAATATAAGCCGACCCCCCCCCCCAATTTTACCCCCCAAAACTGGGAAAACTCATTGACTCGTGTATAAGCCAGGGCTGAGAAATGCAGCGGATACTGGTAAATTTCAAAATAAAAAAAGACCGGTCAAAAGTTCGAGGACCTGTCAGAAATCACTTTTTTCAGCCCTCTGGGTAGTCCTTTTGTGCATAGGGACTACTCAGAGGGCTGAAAAAGTAATTTTTGACTGGTCCTCGCACTTGTGACCAGTCCTCAAACTTACGACTGTCCTCACATTTTACGTTTTTGCCCTATCTTGTCACCATGGTGAAGAGAAGCAGTTGTGAAATGAGTGACATGGTTTTAAGAATGCTGCACGGGCATAAATGTGAGGATGGTCATAAGTGTGAGGACCAGTCAGAAGTGCGAGGACCTGTCAGAAATGACTTTTTTCAGCCCTCTGAGTAGTCCCTATACACATATATCACATAACCAGCTAGCCACGCCCACCCAGTCACTGGCTTGATCTAATTTCAGGCAAGTTGAAGCCTCTGTTAAGAGATACCAGGGCTGGGCAAATGTGGCCCTTTTACAACCTGTGGACTTCAACTCCCAGAATTCCTGAGACAGCCAAGCTAGAAGAACCCACTAGCTAGCAGCCAATTACAAGAAGGCTAGCTAGCAGCCAATTACAATCAGCTCTCAACTCAAGCTCAGTGCACATGGGATCTCCCTAAACGGTGAGGATTTCTTTGTTTCTTTCTCCCTTTAAGCCCCCCCCCCAGCCCGTTTTTGCTTCCAGGGGGCTGCAGAGAGTCTTGCTAGGCACCCCCCTCATGACCTTAGCAAGCCTTGGGAGCCAAAAAGGGGCACGGGGGAGGGGCACTGCACCCCCCCCCATGCCCCGTTTTGGCTTTAGGAAGCCTCCTTGCCACTCTGCCAAAACAGTTGCAGAGAAAAAGTCATTTTTTTCGTGACCCGAATATAAGCCAAGGGGGCGTTTTTCAGCCCGAAAAACGGGCTGAAAAACTCGGCTTATATTCGAGTATATACGGTAACTCATAGAGAAAACTTTCTTTGTTTAGTAGTAAGTACACTAGTAGTAAGTACACTATTAAACAAACTGTACTTATCTTATTACTACTTTTTCTGGTCTTTAATAACATCTAATAACTTGAATAACCCACCCCCACCCAAAAAAACCCCAGACTCCAATGTTTAGTTCTTAATTAGTTTGCATAACATGAAATCATAAATGATGGTTTGCAAAATACACTAGGAAAGGCTAGTTTTATTCAGCCCATAAATGAAAACAAATAAACCCATCATACAGTACAATGTCTGTGGTGATGCGGTTTTTGCTTACCGTAAATTAGGTAGTGCCCAGAAATTATTGCTCTGAAACTGAGACAGGAGGGAAGGACTTCTCATTTGATGGCCATTAAGCGTTTCTTCTATGTTCCCATGACAACCAATCCTTTAGATTAGAGAACAATGAATGTGTTTGAGCCATAGACCTGTCCAGCAGGTTTCAGATTTTCCTTCTTTGAGAATGGAAAAGCTCCAGGACTGGCATAAGAAGTTTAAGGCCTGTAGCCCCACACCCCCACTTTCTATCTTCTACAGGGTATTAGTCAACCTGCATCCATTCAGAATCCTGAATTTGGGCTTAAGCAACAGAGAACCACATCCCTTGAGGGGGCTGCATAAATGCACTTCTGGGAAAAATAACTAAGGAAACTGTGTTTATTCAACATACATTTTCCAATCTGCAGTTGATGATGTTTTAGTCCCATTTCTGGAAAAGCTATTGTTAGTTTCTGCACATCAGGCTTTATTAAGAGAAAGACTCAAGGGTGGTAGAAGCTTGTTGAGTTGCTTATTTCTGATCAATCAGTTCTATCCTGAACATTTCCTAGAGACATTTTTAAAATACAGGAACAAGATAACACAACAGAGTGGTCTACTTAATGTCAATAAGACAGTTAAGCCCTTGATCAGCCTACCTGTTGAAAACAATGAGAATGACTATAATTGTACTGTATTTTTTTACTGTATTCTTATTTACTATAATTAAACTTGGCAGGAAATGATTGCCTCAATTATCATACAACTCCATACCGAACAAATGCAAGTTCCAGGGATGGATTTGGCAGAAATAATGTTTGGGGTGGTCTTAAGACTGCCACCCTTGTTTAAAAAAAGAACTATTTTTATGTAAAGCATAATTAAAGAACAAAGCAATCCTAGCTAACCTGGGATTGGCCTATGAGCTCCTACATGCTGGGTTAGAATTAGGGGAGTCGTAGTCCCCTAAAGTATGTGACTCATGTGTAGCAGGCTGAAGGCAATGGGAATTTGGATCCATATTGTTATGTATTGAATGGATATAGTTGTGTTAAGCCCTGCTAAAGTGAAACTAACCTTTAAATGACCCTAACTGTTAACCTTTAGATGACCCTCACTGTTAACTCCAACTGTTTTGGAGGGAAACTTTGAACATTCATATTTGGGTGGGTTTTTCAAGCATTATGATTGGTTAAGAACCTGTGGGCCCAGAGTATAAATTACAGGCCTTTGCCTGCTGTTCCTCAGTTCCAGTTTTGAGTCAATAAATACTGTTGTAGCTATGCTGCATATGAATAACAGAATAAATCTGAAATAAAATTTAAACTCCATAACAAAATGCCTTTCTTTTTTTTTTTTCTTTGTATCACTATCGTACTAAATTTATTTTAGTTCAGCAGTTCACTGCCATTTCTTGGACTTGAACTCCAGTAAATTCCAAGCATGAAAAGAAACAAACCAAAACTATTTTAAACAGACCAATAATAAGAAAGTCCAAAACATCACTTCAGAATATATACTAATAGAATACAGGTTTATGAAAATATTAAGTAATACAAAATTACAATAATCTTATAAATTCAAAAGATAAACATGCTTTTTTGCAACACTGTACTAGGTATGCTAGCCAAATGGAATATATGAAATATTTTTGTAAAGGAAGTTTCTGGGATATTTTCTCATAAGTGTTACTGTGTTCCCAAAGAGATTATTTCTATAATATCATTTGTGTGTGAGAGAGATGTCAAGCTGGCCAAAATGGTGACAAATACCATGTGATCAAAACCTATTTTTGCATGCCTCTGTAATGATAGGAACCAGCAGATTCCACTTACTTTGTCTGACAAACAAAGGCAAATTAGGTAGCAAATTTGCTGCAGGTGACCGAAAGAGCTGCTCAATTTTGCACTGCTACATCAGTTATTAATTCACACACACACACACACCCCGGACAGGCTATGAACAGCAGAAATTGAAAAAGCGAATCCTATTAGGTGGTATATATAGTAACATGTACCCTATATTCTAGAAGGACCAGGGATATCATGATACCTTCCAATATTTGAAGAGTTTCCAATACTTGAAAGGCTACCACAAGGAAGAAGGGTAAAATTATTTTCCAAAGCACCAGAAGGAAAGACAAGAAACAATGAATGAAAACTCATCAAGGAGAGAAGCAATCTAGAACTAAGGAGAAAATTCCTAACAGTGAGAACAATCAACCAGTGGAACAAATTACACTTGGAAGATGTGGGTGCCCCATCCCTGGAAGCTTTTAAGAAGAGATTGAACAGCCATTTGTCAGAAATGATATGGATCTCCTGAATGAAAAGGGGATTGGACTGGATCAGTGGTGGGTTGCCCCCAGTTCAGACCGGTTTGCAAGAACCGGTAGTAAAACCGGTGGGAGGCTCCACTCCATCTGGACATCATCAGAAGTGCACATGCGCAGAAGAGATCTGCACATGCGCAGAAGAGTGCACGTGTGAGCAAAGCTAGCACGTGCGTGTGGGCATGATGCGAACCGGTAGTAAAGGTAAGTAGAACCCACCCCTGGACTGGATGGCCTCCAAGTCCCTTCCAACTCTATCCCTGGTACTATATCATATAATCTAAATCCAAGTGTTCGTATTTACTCAGAAGTACATTACACTGTATTCAGTGGTTTTAGTCACAGGAAAGTTTGTATAAAACTACTTAATCCCACAAATACATATTGGTTGCAATTATTCCTTTCCCCTGTTTATCTTTGCCTTTGCTTCCCTCCCTATTGAACAGTTATACACCTTGGAACAGGAAGAGGAGATGGAGGAGGAGAAAGAGGAAGAGCAGCAGTAGCAGCAGCTCAGGAACTGAGCTGCAAATCTGGACGCTGCAAGTGTGAATCTCAGCTCTGCCACAAGCACAGCTCTGCCTCATGAAAAGCAAATTCTTGGTGGCCTCAGACTTCATCTGCCATGTGATGAGAAAAATTCTGTCCTACATTGCTGTACAGATTGGCTATAAAACAGCAACTTCATGTGAAGTTATGTATGACTGTAATGCATTATTGTGGCAATACTGATGGTAATTGTTGAAGATAAGAGGAAATGTTTCAACTCATAAATTAATTATTGGACATCATGACAACACACAAAGGCAGGAACACGCTCAAAGGAGTGGGAGGACAGCTGGCCACTATATATGGACTGAATTCTAAAAGGCTATTCTAGTACTGAATGTCTTTTAATCAGAGGTTTCATATGACAAGTTGAAAAGTTGAAAGTCTCATGCCCTGACATCAAAACATCTTAATCAAGTGTGAGATGCTTCTTGGACAGAAACAACTATGAATTAATCCCCTTTTTTCAATGGCAAAGAGGAAATGACTCAGGCTAGCTGTCAAGTAATTAGCCAATAAGTAAAGCCAAGAGCTCTGAAGAAACAGGATGGAAATGGGATTTTAGCTCTACTTTTAAGTTATGACTTAACTTGAGATGGTTTATAATATAAAAAGGGAATTTGGAGAGCTTCAGAAAGAAGAAGTATTGTAAATGTTGACTGACCCACAAATCTGGAAGGAAGTATTTGCTCAGAGCTTTGTTAATGTTCTTTGTTCAGATTACAGAATACAGATTCAATGTTACCCCTATATTTATTGTCCAGCAGAGATATGAAATATACAAGCCTATCTGAACCACTCTGGTCAGCTCCAACAATAGTTAAGAAAACCAAGTCACAGTTTTATAAGTTGTAGCTTTATAAGACAATCATATCAACAATGATCTACTCCAGTGAAGCATGGGCATTAACAGCACACACAGCACCAAACCTCAATGTGTTCCATTAACATTGCCTATGGAAAAATCTGGACGTCACTTGGCGGGACCATATCACCAATTAGGAAATTTCCCAGTGGAGTGTATCCAGGAAGTTGCAATCCATTGTGATGGAATGTCAAACGCATCTAGTTGGCCATATAATTTGCTTGCCAAAACAGTGATACCTGAAAAACACTGTAAAATGGTAGCTGCTAGAGGAAAAGTGGAGGCGGGGTAGACCATGCAAAACTTGGTGTCAGGCATTTAAAGATGACTTATGGAGAGAGGACATCAAATGGGAAGATGTGGAAGATGCTACCCTGGATAGGATTCATTGGAAGAAATTTGCTGCCCTATGTGCTTCACACGAAAGGAACCAATAATGATGATGATGAGCCAAACCTCTGGAAGCACTGGATAAATTACCTAAAGAGTACAGACAGTGGCTAAAATTGTAATCCCAATCCAACTGATGGTCATCAAATTGAGGAAAGCTGGTAGAAATTGAAATTCCCGTTAGAATTAATTGAAAGTGATGGCACTCTACATTCACACATTATCTTAAATAATAGAAATGACAATGATTAAGGAAGTATTCAAAGAGGGATAAATAGACAGCACTATAGGCACAGCTGCCAGTCAGGGTGATATCAGCAAATAAGCCATAGCTTTTCATATTGCATAGAGATATCAGACACAACTACAAAAATAATAAGAGTTTGCATTGTGTAATCATGACAGTTAGGCATTTGTTCCCCACCACCACCACCCAGTGGATGTCTATGACGAGCCTAGTTAGGATGACTGATTTTGTTATGACTATAAATGCTTCCAGTCTTCATACTTCACAAAAGGCCAGTAGGATGGGGGCCATCCAGATCTCTGAATATATGTTATTCTCTAGACATTGTGAAAGAGAGGGCACAACTGTTAGGTCCACAATATGACACTGTCTAATAGAAGGGATTGGAGCACACCAACTCTGCCTATTCTGGAGTGGTGAGAGATACAGTGGAGACAGGCAATGCTGAAAACAATTTGATCCTGTGCTATGAAGAGCTTTATAGATGTTAATCAGCACCTGAATTACACTCAGTAGCCCAATAGAAGCTCTCCAAGAGAGGAATAACATGAGCATCTCAACAAGTGTCCAAAACTGCCTGTGGAATTGCATTCTGGACCTGGAATGGGGCAATTGGCTATGGCCATATTGCTATGGCCACTTCACCATGCCCCCCTATGGCTCCTGTCTCCCTGGCACATTTTACCACAGCCCCACAGCCCCCACTGCACCACTTTGATGCCTCAGGTATCCTTCCACCACCTTGTCCCCTGCCCCTCTTCCTCTATCTCTCATCCCCCATTGCCTTGCATTGGGAAATTCACCATGGGACAAATCTCCCTGGCTGCTATCTTGCATGGTGCAGGATAACTCACCAAACATCAGTGGGGGGAGAATGGGAGACTGCCCTGCCTCATGGCTGGGTGGTGGGACACTTCCCCCAGTGGTTGGGAATCTGCCCTGTGACTGGACAGCAGGCTGCTCTCCCCATCCCCGTGGGCAGGAGACTGCTCTGCTTTGTGGCCGGATGGTAGGCTGCTCTCTCCATGGGCCATAGGTCGCAGGCAGCAGAGTGTGCTGGCCAGCCCTCTTTCTTAGGCTCAGCCCTGTGTTTCATTTGTAGATTTCTTTAGTCACCTGTTACCTGCAAAGGGTAAGAAGGACAAAAGTGAGAGAATGAAAGTAAAATCTCTATCTCTGAACAATTAATTTAGAATTTAGCTTACTTCTGACCCAGGATACTATCTTGCTCGAATCCAAAGCCTTTATCTACATTTGGGCAGGAAAGTTGTTAATCACCATCATCATCATCATCATCATCATCATCATCATCACCATCCAATTCTTTCAAAATTTTCATAGATTCTAAAACAGTTTTAGAACCTCAACCTCACAATTTTACTTGCAACACTTTCCCCTAGTGGAGGGGCCACCATCTGAAAGAGAAGCTAGAGTGGGGAGTGGGGGAAGAGATGGCGTCTTCCCACCCGGCCAACACCACAACTGGAAAGCTGCAACAGGCACACTTTTTCTCGCCTTCTCTTCTTCTTCCTTGCTGACTCCAGCCTCTGCCTCACCTGCCTTCCTGCTGCCTTGCAGTGTCGGGCTAACCATGGTGGTGGTGGTGGGAGGGAGCCAGGCACAAGAAAATGCGGTTTTGACAAGGACCACTGGAAGGAAACTTAAGCCCCCCCCCTTTTTTTTTCAAAATTAAGGGAGAAGAGGGGGAGTCAAGCATCTGCAAAATGGGCAAATATATAAATCTGAGAAATACATCAAATAACTAAAGCAATAGGATGGAGCTACAGAGAGAGAATGAATCATTCATAGCATCTACAATAACTACATTGGTAGTTCAGTGGTAGAATTCTTGCCTTCCATGAGGGAGGCCCAGGTTCAATTCTGACCAAAGCAACTTCCCTTTTGTGACCCCCCCCCAGGTCCATTTTGCCAGAAAAATATATATTTTTCCAGAAAAGGGGATTTTATTTGCCTACCTGCCTTCTCTCACTAGACTTACAGAGTTAATTCCATTTTGGAATATATATATATATATTTGTACAGATGAATAAATTAAAGGAAGCAGAAAAGAAAAAACTATAATATATAATTGCATGAAGAGACCAGAGGCAAAATCTATTAGGGAAACAGCAGCAAAAGCTTCATTGCATTGGCCGGGAATCGAACCCGGGCCTCCCGCGTGGCAGGCGAGAATTCTACCACTGAACCACCAATGCACTATTGGGAAGATCTGGATAGCTGCTTTGATGGAATAAAAAAGGCATTGTTGGCCTAGCTTGGAAGCTGAAGTATAATAATGATTTAAATATTCTCTTCATACATTTACTGTATAGGTAGCCCTCGGGTTACGAATGTAATGGAGCCTGTCCATTCCATTCATAACCCAAGGATTCATGGGACTGAATCTTGTTCCTTGAACACCAACATTCCCTCCTTTCGCCCACGCATTCACTAATCAAATGTGTGGTTTGTTAAGTGCACATGAGATATTTCAGGGTGGGGAACAATGGTGGGTTGCTCCTGGTTCGGTCCGGTTCTTGCGAACTGGTAGTAAAAGTGGTGGGAGGCTCTGCCCACCCACCCGGACGTCACCATAGACGATCTGCGCATGCACAGAAGTGCGCGCACGTGCTCCCGTTGCGAACCGGTAGTAAAGGTAAGTAGAACCCAACCCTTGTGGGGAAGGCCATGGAGGGGGGGCTAGTGATGAAAAAGGCCATCCAAACCATCCAAGGCCTCCCCGACCCACTGAAATACCTCATGCTCCCCACAATTGCTTCCCCGCCACAACAACTTCAGCTTACTTATTGTGCAAAGTTCTACAACCAGGATGAACATAGTTCTAAAATACAGGTCTTTGATTATTTTATAGCACCAACTCTCGCTTTTCCATGGATACATTTAAAATATGACTTCCGTGACCAGTTTGATGATCCTTACAGGCAAATATAACAGTTGGCATATTGACAATGGAATGATGGAATTTATGCTCATATACATATGGAAGATACAGATTGAGATAAACTGGCAGAATACAATAAAACTAAAATGCATGGATGTTTTAATATTCATAATAGAGATGTATTTGAATCATATTTATAATTGTTTCTCAGAAATACTTTCTAAACATTTTTCATCCTCATTTGACTTTTTATTTACTGCTGTAGAATGCTTTCCCATTATAAAGTGAAGCTTACTTCCAAAAACAACCTGTCTTAGGAATCTTATGCTCACTTATCATTTATTCTGGACCCAGGGTTGGAATTTTAGGAAAATATTATTGATTAATGAATATATACAGGTTCATATTGGGGCCAATAGCTAATATTGCATTCATGAATTCTATATTTATTCACAGGTTTAAAATAAAAGTAGGATATTAGCTTTTCATAGGAATAAAGAGGAATGAAAGGAAATTGTGTGTGGTCAATGTGCTGCTATTCACAAAAAAACAGGGTATAATCGGCTTGATTTGGCAGAAGATATGTTTGTCTTAATTTATCCAGTGCCAAGGTATTTGTTATCAGCAACAACATTCACTATTATTACTACAATTGCCCACTGCCTCTACTTCCTTCATTTCCTTTCCCTCTGATCTCACTGTTTATTCTTCCAACACCATCTGTGTATATATATAACAGCAACTCAAGATAATTCTTTATGCTTCTGAGGAAGAGTATTCTATGAAAGCTCACTCAAGCGCGGGGAACCTCTGGGACCGCCAGATATTGCTAAACAATAGCCCTTAGCATCCCTCACTACTGACCATATTGGTTGGGGATGTTGGGAATTATACTTCAGCAACATCTAGAGGCCCATAAGACCTGCAGCTCAGATCTCTGACTCATCAAGTTGCCACAATATTTCTGCTTTGTTTAAACTCCTTATTTCTAGCTCTACATAGCTGACCTCAAGAATTTTTTTACTGTTGCCAAACAAAGCACATGGACATAAAGTCACGAAAAGTTGAGTTTGATTTTTTCCCCCTATTTTAACAATAATAATAGATTCTTCACCTTAAGCCAAAATCCACCTTCTGCTACCCCTTCTTTATTGTTTCAAAGAGAACGTGCATGCTATTTTACTAATAGTTAAAAAGTATTATTAACATATTTTTCCATTATTAATTTATTACTTCTCCAAGGATTTCAAAACGTTTTTCATATATCTTCTGTTACTTTTTCCACAATTTCTGTGTGAGTTCTATTGAGTCAAATTAGGAAGGAGGAGGAGGAGGAGGAGGAGGAGGAGGAGGAGGAGGAGGAGAATTAGATAGATAGATGATAGATAGATAGATAGATAGATAGATAGATAGATAGATAGATAGATGAAAGGAAGGGAAGGAGGGAGGGAGGGAGGAAGGAAGGAGAGGGAGAGACAGGGAGAGAGAGAGAGAGAGAGAGGGAGAAAGAGAGATGATAGAAGATAGAGCAAGCAACATAAATTAACTCTAGATTTTACTAACTCTAGTCCAACATTTGAATTTTTAACCACAGCATCTGAATATAATCCTATGTACTTTATCTTGGGGATAACCATCAAAACACTGTGCAATACATTTATCATGGAGAGCTAAATGTGGTATATGAAGTATATCTCAGAAGAACGTTTGCCATGAGAAGACGAACATTAGAATTAATTAAATGCTTTTATTTGGCAAACGATTAGGGAAAAAGTGGTGTAGGATTTTGAGATTTCAAAAACTTTGATCAGATAGGATGATGAAATGAAAATAAGAATTAATAAAGAGATTAAAAATGGCTGCTGATCAAGCCATAAATAAATACATTGGCTAAATCTTGTATCAATGCTGAAATATTCTATAAGCATGTAATCTGGGTTCTGCCAGATTCAGAACTAGCTCCATCAGTCAGTTGGCCTACAGGAAACAAGCAAGCAACTGTACATTCCCCATTATATAAATTTCAAATCTACTTCAAAGCTCAAAACTGTTTCTATTCTTAGGTAAAACATTCAGATTCCTTGGAGATGGAACCAATAGTTTTTATAAAGACAGAGACTGCATCATCATCATTATCATCATCATCATCATCATCATCATCATCACCATTATCTTTATTCATTAAATATGAAACTTAGTCAACTGAACATTCAAAAATGCATCACAAATACCATTGACTGGTGCTAATGGTTGATATGGGTTGCTGCCAGCATCCAAGGTATCAACCAAGTACCTTCTTAAAATGCGATGTTTCAAGTAGCACAGTTTTTTGCAGTTCCGCTGGATGTATCTTATAAAATTCTTGGACATGGTACCAAGTGCCCCGATGACAATGGGTATCACTGTTACATGTTTCATCCATAGCTGTGTAGTTTTGATGGCCAGGTCATGATATTTCATGATTTTTTCCAGTTCTTTTTCTTCAACTCTGGCTTCTTCTGGTACCGCAATGTCAATAAATTGTAGGTTTTGGTTTTCGACAACTTTGATATCTGGCATTAAATCATCATCATCATCATCATCATCATCATCATCATAATTAGTTCGTAGAAGGCACATCACATAGTTCAGCCTAGTGGTGAGAGGGGACATATCCTTTGACCGGTAAGTAACTTTCATGGTATATAAACCTCTCCCTTACTGGCTGCATTCACAAACACACTTAATTTTAACTAAGCAGCCATCTTCCTTTAAAACAGAGCATAACATTAAACCTGGATCAAGAAGTGAATGAGTACGATAAAAATGTAAGCAATATCAATTTATTCCCAGAGCTGTTAAAATGAGCAGTGCTAACTGCTGGAAAAGCTTTTTGCTTCCTCTTTTTCTTTTTTACTCTTATAATTTTAAAGATTTGTTTTTCTTTTGCAGCCAATCTAAAGAGGTCCTCTAACTTCTTCACATTTTAATTCTCAGGACTATTTTGAGTGATAGTCGTTTAATGTTTTTTTAAAGAGTCTTAACAATCACTCGCCCTCTGCTCTGTCATATCTTTGATGAAAGCAACCTACGAAGGTTAAACAAGGATAATTCATTTGAACATCATTTTACCTTGTGAGTACATTATGTTTTCAAACATACCCATTAAAAAAGAAAGAAGATTTTAAAGATGTTAGACAGAAAAGAAGTCCAATAGTACAAAGAATGTGTCTGTTTTAGACGAGGGCAATGGATACTAGTTTAAGCCCTTGCTGATAGTTTTTACAGTTGACTTGGAGTGTCTTACTGATGCAATCACTACATGTAGAATAACAAGAGACGCATGGCTGCATGTACTTATTTCAAGTTACACTTAAGTCTCCCACAAGCCCTTATCTCATTTGTGTTGATAGTTTCCACTGATAACTGTGATTCACTATCACAAAAACCATTCTATGGGATACCAATGACACCACTTGCTGTTTAAAAAGCATTTCGAGCACTTTATCTCAGTAATCCCCTTAAGCTTCCTATAAGCTATCTCAATATTACCACAGGTATCACTCTATCATGAACAGAAGTTTTCTTAGTTGGCTGGTTGATCAAGTCGAGTACTTTTCCTTTTATTAACAGCAGTTCTTCGGTGCTGTGAATTGTCATTTTCTTATCCGAACATGTTTTCTGCAGGTACTGCATATTGGATAATTTAGTCTGAGAAACCATTGTTGTTCAGGTGCAAGTATCAACATTTTATTTACTGTAAGCAACTCTTCAACCAGTCTTAGGATTTTCATGTTGCCCAAATTGAAAAAGACCACCATCAGGGTTTATAATTTTATAGAATCATTAGATTGGAAAAGATCTTGGAAATCTTTGTGACCATCCCCACATGAATGGCTGTGCCACCTTGGGTTGAAAATCTCCAGTCATAGTCCACCAGGAGAGAAGCCAAAAGGATTTCACAGTCAGGAAAGTCCTTATATTGAGGTAGGATCTTTCCCTGGAAAGCTTCTACTTATTGGCTCTCATTTATCCTTGGACATTACAGAAAATAAATCCATATTCTCTTCCTTCAAGACTGCTGTCATGTTTCCTTTTAGTTTTGTCTCCTTTAGGCTAAACATATCCATTTTTTTTAACCATTCTTCATAGATTTAGCCTTCAAGCCCTTCATCATCTTTGATCCTCTTCTCTGCACTTTTTTCAGTTCCTCAGAAATATTTCTTGTATCCTAATGAGAAAAACTGGACGCACTGTTCCAGGTACGGTCTGACCAATGCAGCATAGGGAGGAATTATCATTTTCCATGATCTTGACATTATACATTGATGCAGCCTAAGATTCCATTGGCTCTTTTGGCAGCTGCAGCACACTGCTGACTCATATTTAATCTCTGATCTTCCAGGATATTCATATCCTTTTCCTAAGTACTGCTGCTGAACCTTGTACTGGTACATTTTTTCTTCCTAAGTGCAGAGTCCTACATATTTTGCCATTGAATGGCATAACGTTGGAAAAGGCACAATGTTCAGATCTATCAAGATACTTTTGAATGGTGAACCTGTTTTGAGATGTTAGCAATCCCTCCTTTCTGTCATGTGCAAATTTGCTGAGTATCCACTCTGTCCCCAGATCTATGTCATTTAGAAAATGATTGAAGAACACTGAGTCCATGACTGAAGTATATCCCACTGCATATCCGTCTCGATGTAGATATAGATCTATTAATAACTACACATTACATGTGGTTATTCATTGTTCAACCAACTATAAGTAACCAACTGTTGCCGGATGTAAGTTTATCTGGTAGTGGAACGATTCATCCCATCCTGATCCATTTTTTTTTCCAAGAAAGAAGCTACAGTCAACTATTTTTTCAAATGCCTTACTGAAGACTTACTGAAATCTTAGGTACACTGTATTCTCTATGTTCCTACTAATCTAGTCATATGTCAAAAAAAGCAATAAGATTAGTGTTAATCGCAAATCCATGTAGACTTCTAATATTCACCTTGCTCCTTTCTAATTACTTGCAATCTAGTGTTTGATGATATTATCTAGAAGTGTCCTAGGTATTTCTGACTGATCTTCAGTTCTAATGGTCCACTTTTTTGCCATTTCAGGATTGGAACATTAACTCTGGTCCAATTTTCCAGCATTTCATCTGTAACACAGGAGTTAGTGATTCATAGATCATCTTCCAATTGCTTTAGCACCCTAGAATGTAATCTATCCAGACCTGGCAACTTGAATTCACTCAACCAGCTAAGGCTTCCCCTCACCAATTTCTTGATTGTTTTGATCTGCATCATCCTTCTGTACCCTACTCCCATAATGTAACTTCTGGGAGATTAGATCACTTTGTCCTTTTATGAAGAAAGGAGACACAAAATAGGAAATAAGCACTTTGTAATTAAGAATGTCATTGAAAGGTTTAGATTTTGGGTTTCCTAAATGGTGGTTATTTCTGGTACAGACAACAGAGCATGTCTAAAACTGGTTAAAGAATTATGTCAGATGGAATAAAATCCTCATATAAGCTAATTGGATTTTTGATTTAGGTATCAAAATGGGCCTGGTGGCTCAGCAGACTAAAAGCATTGTGATTAACACCAGCTGTCTGCAATTACTGTAAGTTCGAATCTCACCAGGCTCAAAGTTGACTCAGCCTTCCATTCTTTCTAAGGTAGGTAAAATGAGGACCCAGTTTGTGGGGGCAATAACCTGACTTTGTATAAATATACAAAAGTATGAAGGCTATTGCTTAACGCATTGTAAGCCGCCCTGAGTCTCCGGAGAAGGGTGGCATATAAATCAATTTTTTTAAAAAAAAATCATGCAAACATAATTAGTTGCTTATTCGAGTTAGGGATGGGTAGAGGGAAGTTTGAGATCTACTTTGGATCTTTGGGTGAAATACAATAGATGAAAAATGTTTTAATAATATTAGCAATTAGAAAACTTTCACCCTTTCCTGGGGCAAAAAATAATAATATTCAGGCAGGGAGAGAGACCCATATATTTTTTGGGACAGGATTGAGGAAGACATCTTTTGAAATTGATTTTTATATTAATTACAAATTCTTGGACTGAACATGAATTCCAAGTGTTCCTCAGATACTTTTATATGCCTGCCTACCTGAGACACCACTTAAGATACTGATTAGCAAACTTCAATGTTATAGTATGTGCTTTTTAAAAGTATATCTTGCAAATCTGAAGTTGTTGATCTCTGATCTAAGAGTAGCCATAATGAATCTTGAGAAGCAGGTTTCATATGTCATAGCCCAATTCACCAAGACACTTAATAAGATCAATGATGAGGTCAGTGCAGGGGTGAAATGCTCCTGGTTTGGATGGGTAGCGATGGAGGCGGGTGGTTCGGCGAACTGGTAGCAAAAATCCCTGCCCCGCCCCCCATGCCCAGCTGAGCTGCGCAATCATCAGAAGCTTTTTAAAAAATTTTAAAAGCATTTTTTCTATAACCTCTTTGGCCGAAAAAATGCTTCTAAAAGTTTTTTTAAAAGCCTCTGATGATCACACGGTTCAGCTGGGATCATCAGAGGCTTTTAAAAGCTTTTTTTCTACAACCTCTTCAGCCGAAGAGGTTATAGTAAAAATGTTTTTAAAAAGAAAAAAAGCCTCTGCCGATCAGGCAAGTCAGCTGGGATGATCAGAGGCTTTTAAAAGCATTTTTTTACAACCTCTTCAGCTGAAGAGGTTGTAGAAAAAAATGGTTTTAAAAATAAAAATAAAAAAGTTGGCCACGCCCACTCAGTCATATTACCCCCTCCCAACAAGCCACGCCCACAGAACTGGTAGTAACGAATTTTACATTTCACCACTGGATCAGTGGGTTGCATGACACCACTAACCCAGTCAACACTCGGCAGCATTGCTCCATATTGTCATGTTTTGTGAATCCAAAAATTCAATTACTGTATGGAGCCATATCCAGTCAGTCCTCCAGAAAAACAAAAGGAAACAAAATTAGAGATCTTAGAGGTATCAAGTGACTGGAAAATAAATTGTTGCAATACAGAACCATTCCCAAGCTTTGGCAGCTCCAAGTGCCCCTCAAACACAGATGGGGACCACAATGCCCAACTAAAATGGCTGTGTGCTGCCAAATTAAATAGCAAGGATTATGCATGTTGCACAAATCAGGCCTCTTCTTGTCAAATTTGTGATGTATCAGATTTCATTCCTGCATCTGAGATGACAATGTTAACCTCCCTGCCTCCGCCAGTCTAAAAAAACCCTAAAAGTGAAGGCTTCTTGTTTTCCTCATTAGTTGTTCTACATTACAGCACGAACACTCCCCAGAGATTTCATACAGCTGGATTTGAGAAAACAGAATGAATTGGAAAGGTACCAATCAACTGTTTTTTGCTTTCTGTCTGGTGGCCAGAAAAGCAAAAATGAAGGGTCAGTACAGTGTATCCCGAAGAAGTATTTTTAGCTTCATATTACCCATGGTTCAGAACTTCAGCACCTGGCCCATTCAAATCTTCATCATCATCCTGGATTTTCTTCTGGGATGGATGATTAGATACAGTTACATACAGATGCTCAGCATTCTAAAGCTTGCCTTTCATGAAGTGGGGCCTGATACTATCAGATGATGTAATGGTGTGTGGAAATGACCTTGAGACACAGGAGGAAGAGCCACAGTCAGGGCAATGGTCAAATAATCAGCAATCTAGCTGGCAGAAGAAATGTCTAAGAAGGGATACGCCCTAGTTTTGGGGGTTATAAAGGCAACAGGGAGAAAATGCATTTTCAAAGTTGAACTTTGAATCCCAACTTATGAAATACATTTCTGAGATATTTGGGGCACATGTCTCAGAAGGGATACGCCTTAGTTTTGAGGGTAGTAAAGACAACAGGGAGAAAATACAATGTTTCCCCAAAAATAAGACCCTGTCTTATATTTTTCTGAACCCTGAACTAAGCGCTTGGCTTTATTGCCATGTGCTCAAAAGCCCGATTAGGCTTATTATCAGGGGATGTCTTATTTTGGGGAAAACAGGGTACATTTTCAAAGTTGCTTGATTCTGTTAATGTAACCTTACAATAAGACAGTTCTGAATGTGCTTCTTGTCTGGATTACCTTGCAAGGCTGATAGACGAAGAGGCATAGATATGTTATGACATTATCAAATCAAAATTTAATCATGTAATTGGGCTGAGAGTATGATTCAATAGCAAAGAGTGAGTCAGGAAAATAAAAATGCACCACAATAGGGAAATGAACAGAGTAGGGAATGTACTAGGGAAATAAACAAATTAGATTTTTTTTTCTTTTCCAAATAACCTTTTTCGAATGGGATGTATTATACGTTTTGTTCCAACTTACACATTTCTATGACCAGAAAAATGGCAATGCAGCATGGCCTGGTTGATTCACTCCTCTTGTATATTAGTTATTTATCTAACTTGAGGTGCTATATACAATGGTTTCCACTAGTGAATAAGCAAGTCTCAGTTGGCTTGCTATCCTAGACCATGGCTTTGACAATTAACTTACTGATTTCCTCAAAGTAAATCCTTGAATTTAGTTAACTTTCAAGACTAAGACTTGGCCCCTTCTAATAAAAAATGTTGATTCCCAAGTTGGCAAAGTTGTCAGATTTAAAAAGACTTCCCGGGAACTCTGAGAAGTAGTATTTATGCAATCTCCTCAGAAATATTTTTAGACACTAAGCGGCCCTGAATCATCTGAACCCACTGACCACTTTTTTCTTTTTATAATTATTATGCTAATATATGGTGAAATCCCAACATAGGAAATAAATGTTAGGATATTTTAAAATAGATTTAGATGCATTGCGTTCATGACAGATTAGATAGATGATAGATAGATAGATAGATAGATAGATAGATAGATAGATAGATAGACAGATAGACAGATAGACAGACAGACAGATTATACTTCCAAGTGAGGATCCCTCCACATGCGGATCAACTATGAACATTCTGACCCACCTACCAAAATACCGCTAACATTTTGAAAGCAACACTGCAAGTCCAATCCAATCCAATATCAATTTAGCAACACAAACCATACTGAACCATTGCAACAAAACATGTTTATGTGTCATGTGTGTACACAACAGTAACTTCTAGGACATCATCAATGCTGATCCTATTATGTGACACCTAAATATACTGTCATAACTGTTCCAGATCTGGGCAAAGCAAATCCAGAAGAGTTTTAAGGGATACGCAGAGTAAAGTTCATGTACTTCATCTCTCTTCTTCTTTAAAGTAGTCAGCTCCCCCTAAAACATTTTCCGAAGAGTGGTTTTAAAGCTACTGTTTTATTTCTTACAGAATAGAATTGTCTTTTATAAACAATTGTCATTTTACAGTCATTCTTAGGAGCAGAATAACCTATCAATATGCACGCACATCTTCCTCTTTAGACTTGACCTTCCTGACTGATTAATATGACGTTGCTTCTGATGTCAGTGTGATGTTTTAAATGCCCTTTGCCTTGAAACAACACTACATGTGTTGATCAGCATAAGCAACAGGAGAAGCAGGATTTCTGCTTAACGTGGTCAGGAAGGAAATGAAGGAAAGGCCATGGGTCAGTCATAAACCACCTGTTTTCCCTACAGAAAAGTCCATATTTCTATCCTGCACCTGCAAGTTGAGCTGAGAAAGGCACCTGGTTTAACATCCTGTGGTTTCAAAACACCCAAAGCCATGGGAATAAGTATTATGGAAAATGCATTCCAACACATTTATAAGACATCAAGTTATTGATAGCGAGCTAGCTAGAACAGTGGCCTTACTCAGTGATGACTTACCAAAGGCTAAGGCATAATGTGATTTCTTTTTGTTTTAATTCTAGTTTTAGGGATTTTATTTTGCTTTTTGAGAGCATATTTTATAATCCTGGTGAATTATGATTTCTTTTTCCCAACAAACTGTGTTTAAACCATTAGAGTGTGTGAACAGTCAATGTAAAGCAACGTTCCATATTTTCTGAGTTAAGAGCTACAACCAGTGGTGGGTTGCTACCGGTTTGCCCTGGTTTGGGCAAACCAGTAGCAGCGGCGGTGGGAGGCTCCGCCCACCCACCTGGACATCATCAAATATGATCTGCGCATGCGCAGAAGCTTCTGCGCATGCGCAGAAGTGGTGTGCATGGAAGCAAACCGGTAGCAAAGGTAAGTGAAACCCACCCCTTGCTACAACATGTACATTTCCATCAAGTCACGAAAGAATAAGTGGGGAGTCTCTTTCAGTGGGGAAGAAGGCCAGTAGCATAATAGTTAAGAAAATAAATTGATATAGAAGAGAAGCATCAATGTGAATAAGTGTTGGGGGTTTCTCTGTTTTTCATCAAAAATTAGTTGCCCCACCTATGCAGATCCTATAATGGATTTTGTGCATAGCAAAGAAAGGCTGGAAAGGTATGTCTCCAGGCTTGCGGTTCCAGACTGTGCTAATTTTTGGTTGTTGGGGTTTTTTTGTTGCTGCTGCTGCTTCTGTTTGTTTTTTCCCTAGGTTACTTATTGTATTTGTGTAGGGGTTTTTTTTTTATGTTTTTATATAGCTTTTAATTGTAGTTAGCCATCCAGAGTCATGAATTTGAGATGGGCAGCCATATACAGTAAACTGAAATAAATAAAATAAGAAGTACAAAATAATGTAAGAAATAAATACGTCTAGACACAAATATGTGTAAGCATTTGTTTATTAAACAGAATTTGATAGAGGTATTATCTACTTCTGGTCTAATATGGTCAGGATGGAAATGAGTAGATGAAATTTGCACATACCTAAAGTTTATAGTACCTGAGCTCCAAAAAACTGGACAATTACTAAATGTCAGGAAAAACATACAGAACATTCCAACTCTTTGATGTCATCCAGTGGTTGTCTATATCTTGCATGTCTGATAGTCCTAGCCAATACATCCTCTGACAACCTGGAGCTTTTCTAGGATTTATTATGGTAGAAATGAAACATGGGAGCAGTTTGGCCATCAGGGTCAAGTTTTGTTTTTTTTTTTAATTTGATTTATATGCCGCCCTTCTCCGGAGACTCAGGGCGGCTTACAATGTGCTAAGCAATAGCCTTCAAGTTGTGATAATTAATCTCTCTCCCTGCTCCACATTTCCAAATAGACACAAAAAGAAAGTTAGATAAGTAGGTTTACTAGAGAGAATTATGAAACCTCACATGGAAGGAGATTATCTGTCTAACAGCACCCTGAAAACCTCCACTCCTTATATGTTAATTCATAGGCTAGAATTCTGGGCCTCTTCCTCCTGCCTTTTAAGTCAATTGCATTGTAGCTTGTGGTTTCCTAGCCTTGAAGGTTTCTGCCATTGTTCATTGTCCTTAAAATGGTTTTCTCTGGCATAAGAATCAGCTGACTCACCAGATTCAATCTTTGGCTAATCTGATTCTGTAGTAAGAGTAACATCCCAAAAGAATTACTTAGAGCCCTAGTGGTGCAGTGATTAGAATGCAGTATTGCAGGCAAACTCTGCCCACAGCCTGGAGTTCGATTCTGACGGGGCTCAAAGTTAACTCAAATTTCCATCCTTCCAAGAATGAAAAAATGAGGAGCCAGATTGTTGGAGGCAATAGGCTTACATTGTAAACTGCCCAGAGAGTGCTGTAAAACACTGTGGAGCCATATATACCATAAGTATAAGTGCCATTGCTATCGCCTGAGGTAATCATGAGGCAATCATGTTGGCAGTCTATCACCATAGACTAGCAAGAAGAGAGACTTTCCAGTCTAACAATTTATCCTTCTTCCTCAGCACTCCACCCCATCGCTTCATACTTAGAGCTGTTTTGACCACTGGGACATATGATGAGTGATAAATAAGAGGAAGTGTCTTCATGTCATGTGGCTGTTTCTCACCTAGCCTATTTTACTCAAATAAGTCTCTGCATGTAAAAGACAAAAGGAAACTTCCGATCTTTCCCTTTCTTGTGCTTCCTTCTCACCAAGATGTAATTTATGTAAAAGTGAAGTTTTTCTATCCTATACATTTCTTAATAAATCTAACTTTTGTTCAAATGTAATGAATATGTGCTCTATAGAGATATAGAGATGTATAGATATATAATCTGAAATGTAATCAAACTTCCCACTAAATTGATAAAATACAAAGTTAGTTGACTTGGGGGTGGGGGGTGGGAGAGGGGAATTAGTTTAATTCCAAAGAAGATTTGGGGTTTTTTTTCAAGAGGCTAAATATATTTTTCTTGGGTTTTTTAAGTTGATTTAAGTATGAGTTAAAGAATGTGCCTAATATGCTTAATCTCCCATGGCCTAGTTATGTCAATTAGGCTGATGCTTCAGCAGTATTTTAAGGTTATGAGTGATATTTATTAGCTTTATGTCATTTAATTTTGCAAACATTTTTTAAAATAAACAAATAAACAAGCAAGCAAACAAGTTCCTTCAGGAAGCAACGGAGTATGTCTTTTCATAAGACATGATATAAACAATTCTACATCCAAGAATAAAGCAACATGTCAACCCAATGCTTAGTTTAAGGCCCCAGCAAAAAAACAAAACAAAACAGGGATATTTATAAGTAGCACTTACCAGGAGAGCTATTAAGCCATCACTTAAACTACTGTCATATTTTCCTTAAACATTTAGAGGATTTGTAATTACTCTGCTGGGCCACATGCTAATGTGATTAATGAGCTATAAATAAGCTTGCAAGAGCCATCCAGTTGACTTCCTGGACAGCATTCATTTCCTGAGGCAGCAGTGGAAAAGGTCACCATCAGTTTAATGCTTTTACATAATATTTTAAGGTAAGAAAGGACAAGAAGAACCTCACTGGCTGATTGTATAAACGATTGGGCATAGTCGCTTAATAAATGTAGCTGCTGCCCAGTGAAGATGTGTACTCTGAAAGCTTTGTGTAACTCGAGATGTGAATTCTCAATGAACAACAGCATTTATTTTCATTCTGCTGATAATAGCAGTAACATTTAGACTTATATACAACTTCACAGTGCTTTACAGCCCTCTCTAAGTGGTTTTACACAGTCAGCATATTGCCCCCAACAATCTGGGTCCTCATTTTACTGACCTCGAAAGGATGGAAGGCTGAGTCAATCTTGAGCCTGGTGAGATTCAAACTACCAAATTGCATGCAGCCAGCAGGCAGCAGAAATAGCCTGCAGTACTGCATTCTAACCACTGTGCCACCACAGCTCAAGGTCTCTCAGTTCTGTGTTCTGCTACAATTTTAGATCCTAAACAAAAACTAGGTTCACGTATCGCTAAGGTTTGTTCTGAGTTTAGCTTATGGAAATCTACCATTTTAATTTTTAAATTAGTTTATGGCTTATAGGAATTAGTTTACGTTGGATTTGAACTGGTTAGGAAACCTGGTATGTCTTCCAAAGTTTCAGTGATAGGGTGCCCTATCATGACTATATTGGGCAGAATACATGATGCAAGGGGGTGCTGGGTACATGTACTTTGAAAAGGAATACCCGCATGATAGCGCAGATTCTTTCTTCTAAACTAGAGGCCCCTACCTTTGGTCCAGATTGTTGAAGTTTTTGGTCCCCAACATCTGCTGGCTAATGCCAAATCAGTACACAATAAGATTGAATCCATCTATGATATTGCAATGAGTGAACTCACTGATTTGCATTATGTTGCTGATCAGGCAACGGTAGGGATATAGCCCTATCAGAAAATTACCCAGATGACAATCAGGAGCAGTTGTTACCAATTACAGGGAGGAAGATAACTAATATTGTTAAAGATACAATTGCAGTAATGAAGAGCACTGTTCCAGAGGTGATCTCTGTGTGAAATTGTGCCATGCTAATAAACTTGAGGTGATGCTGGTGTTCCTTCCACCTAGCTGCTAGAAGTGGTCTTTTGGAAGCAGTTAGACTTTGCACTGGGGCTGGTGACAGAATTATTATTATTGTTTCTGGATATTTTCAACCTCTATGCCTTAGGGCAAGATTCTTGTACAGTTTTTGAGTTCGTAGCTTCCAGGCGAGCAAGGGCTTCTCATAATAACTGTGGATCCAACATACATGACTTCACACTGATTAGATCTAATCTATACATTAGTACAAATAAGATTACAGTTAAGATAGAGGACAGAGATATTTGCCTTTTGCCATGGTCTGATTACTTTCTTAGGAAATTGCACATTTTGGCTGTTCTGTCTCTCTGCAAAGGTGGTAGACTAATTGTTTTGGTCCATCCCAGATACTGAATGTATCCCAATATTGCCAGAAAATAAGGTAAAGGTAAAGGTTCCCCTCGCACATATGTACTAGTTGTTCCTGACTCTAGGGGACAGTGGTCATCTCCATTTCAAAGCTGAAGAGCCAGCACTGTCTGAAGACGTCTCCGTGGTCATGTGCCCAGCATGACTAAATGCCAAAGGTGCACGGAACTCTGTTACCTTCCCACCAAAGGTGGTTCCTATTTTTCTACTTGCATTTTTTACATGCTTTTGAACTGCTAGGTTGGCAGAAGCTGGGACAAGTAATGGGAGCTCACCCTGTTACGCAGCATTAGGGATTCGAACTGCTGAACTGCCAACCTTTCTATCAACAAGTTCAGCGTCTTAGCCACTGAACCACCATGTCCTCACTTAGGAGAATATTTAAAGTTAATTTCAACTATCTGGAAGGCATTTCTGTCTCATAGCTGATTGACCTGTGGAATAGAGAAGGGTCACAGCACTTGATAACAATTGTCCCAATGGGGTTTTTCTATAATAACCAATCCCAACCAACCCTTTGATTTACTGAGGAGCTAAGGATTGCCACTAATGGCAACATTACAGACTCACACTGATTGGTTGTGATATATTTTCCTTTGCACTGTGATCCCTGATTACTTGGATTGATCTATAGAACTAGAGGAGAAAAAGATGAACTGAAGAGATGTCTAGAGCATCACTGGTATAAAACAAGAAGTGAATATTACCAAGTACTGATGAGATCTTAAGTTTAAATCTACAAGTGGCAATAAGGCTACAGAGATCTAGTTCTGTTCTCAATTAGAAATTGTGTTATGTATAATCTGAACTCTTGGAGAAGGATGGGTGAGCTACAGCTTCAAGAAGTAAATTGCACTATATTGAAGGTGTTTTAGTAGATGAAATCACTCCAATCCACTGTGGTTAGAATGATGACTAGACAGAATCTACAATGGTAAACATTTTTGAGCCTGTAGGGTTTGAAGAAGTGGATAAAACACTTTGTGATTTGAATACTACTATTTCTAGGCTTGACCTATGCTCTGCTTGGCTTTTCCAGATGGCCAGGAGGATGTATTTGCTGGATCTAAGAGAGTGTTAATGTTCTTTGAGGGAAGGCATTATGTCGCCTGCTTTGAAATATGTCATAGGGTGATTTCCAGAAGAAGCCTCTCTTGGTCTTAGCCATTCTTGGAACTGTCACACAGTCTCCAACATCTATTTTCTGAGGAAGAATGTAGTGAAAATTGTAGAGGTTCAAAGGATCCTGGAAAGAAGTCTAGCTAAAGGACAGAAATAGCATTGGTTGCAAAGAGATTGGTCCCATGTAATTTAATATCTACATTCAGCTGCTAAAAGAAGCTGCCTGCCACTTTAGGATATGGTATCAACAATATGTCCCTTTGTACTTAGGAAGCCAGTTTAAACCATGTTATACCAACAGGTATTCAGTCCCTAATTGTCTTAATGCTACATAAACATTTTATTTAGTTTTTGTTTGCCTGGAATTTATATTATGGTTTTAACTGTGTATTCCAATAGTATTGTTTGACTTCTAACTTGTTTGACACAGTCTATGATGGATGGGTGGGTGGGTGGGTGGGTGGGAAACAAACTTTAACTGTGTATAATATATGAAGACAGTCATCAAATCAATAAATGACTTGCTACTGCGGAAAGTAATGGGTTTATTGCTCCTTGCAATAAGGACAATTTTCCAAACACTCTGCAAAAACACACCTAACTTGTTTCCAAATATAAAAACATCCAGAAGGTATTTTATTTACTTAAATAGGTAGATGTGTCTATCACATCTATCAAGAATCTAGAGATCAAAATGTTTGCTTGCCAATGCTTAAAAAGGTACAAAAGGTGATTCTAGGTCATGATTACAGCTTTACAATACAGGAGGCAAGATTGACAGAAAACTGTACGATACAGAAAGAAACAAAACCACACCTGTTAAAGGGAAATTTTTGTAACACCTTGTTGTAAGTGCTAGAAAAAAAACCCTGAACTGCTATAACACAATGAATCAAAGTGTTAGAAATTAATTTATTAATGCAGGTAAAAGTCATCTGCATCCTGATTTCAGATTATAACCCCTGTGAAGTTACTACAGGCAAATTACTTTTTTCAGTTTAATAGTTAAAATGTGTGATAACTTATTGCTTTGGTTTCGAATGTCTATTGCTCTATATTCCAAAAATCGCTACATAGGAAGAAAAATAAAAAAATTAAAAAGTACTGGCATTAATAAACATGGACATGCCACCCATTAAGTTACAATGGCGCAAGGCAAGCTAGCATTACATAATGTTTTGGAACATGAGTTATGGATGAGTCAATAGCACATATTTTCCTTAAGTTCAAATCCAATCATTGTATAGCCTTGGCACAGCCCTCACTGTCATCCATGTCCTCTTCTGTCTGTCTTTCCATTTAATGCCTGTCTGTATACCAAGATTTTCACCTGAGAGGAAAGCTTGGTTTGACTGCTATGTGCTCCACTCCTGACCTTGGCATGAAGCCATTATACACACAATTTTAATCGACGTCTTGGATGTTTTGGTTTTTTGGTCTATGACCGCAATAAAGTAAGTATAGTAAGCCATTTACACACACATATGCAATCCTGCAGTCTCTGTTGCACATTCCTTGACAATGTTGGGAAAAGAGATGCAACAAGCTGATTGAACTTTGCTAGTATTCAGGTAGTCCTCGATTTACAACAGTTCATTTAGTGACCATCCGAAGTTACAATGGGACTAAAAAAAGTGACTCATAACTCATGACTATTTTTCACACTTACCACCATTGTAACATTCCCGTGGTCACATGATCAAAATTCATATGATAATCACCTCATATTTATGATGGCTGCAGTCCTGGGGTCATGTGATCACCATTTGCGGCGTACTTACAAGCAAAGTCAATGGGGAAGATAGATTCACTTAAAACCAGCTTTCTAATTTAACAGCTGAAATGTTTCACTTAACAACTGTGGCAAGGAAGGTCATAAAATGGGGCAAAATTCACTTAACTGTCTCGCTTAGCAACATAAATTTTGAGCTCATTTATGGCTCTAAGTCAAAGACTATATGTACATTATATGTTTGTCTGTCTTTTTGCCAGCTTTCCTGCTCCCCCATGCTTATTATCACTCTAAGTGTTTTGCATGGAGCTATTGTTTGGCTTTTATTTTTAGATTACATGTAAAGACTTTAAAACATGGAACGTCTGGTGTTCTAGACGGCTGCTGAACTTGGAATATGTTTGTTTATGCTAAATATATAAAACTAGCAGCCATGAGGTCCATCCAAATTAGTGTTCTGTATAAGGAAAGTGACCAACCAATACCACAATATGGAGGCAATCACTAGATTCCTAGTTCCCATTGTTGGGATTAATTCTTTCCCCTGGACATATCTAATGTACAGATTCTGAGATATTGAGGCCTACTTTTTTCCCCTAAAAGGCATCTTCGTTCATTTGTTTGTAGTATGAGAAATCATTTGCCTTGCAAAGCACCATTACGCTCTCTCCATATGCTTTGAGCATGACACGCTGCATAAGAAATGTGTGTCATGTCATTAAATGGCTTTCAAATCCTATTCAAAGGAGAAGGAAAATCCAGTGGAAAAAAAGTGTTCTTGTTTTTTTAGGTAACTGTGAAAATGGGAAGTTGGCAGTATCCTGCTTTGCAGTATAAAATCATCTCCTCGGTAGGTTGCATTCTCCTTGCCTTCTCATATGTTGATGAGTTAATAAGGAAAGACCTCACAACACAATTATTTTGGGAGACGTTTTCCCCAAGATCAGGTGATTGAAATGCCCTCCATCACCTTCCTACAATATCATACAAAAATACATTAAAAAAAGAAAAGAAAGAAGACTGCTATAACAGGCCAATATTCTACCTGTTGTTCCCCAACAGCTGGGATTTATATTTAAATATTCTGAGCATCAGGAAGAAAAACATTTTGTAGGAAAAATCCCCCCACCCATTCACCTTTTTTTTTTAAAAAAAGCAAACCTTGAAGGGAAAAATAAAAGAGAGGTTTTTGTCAATATCATGACTACAATCAGACCATAGAGATTCAGTTATCCATTATGAAAAATGGAAGGGGGAAAAAAACATATATTCTATGTTCAGGAAATCCTTGGCTTCCTCGTTTAAAAGGACCTGGAAGTAAGATTTATAGATAAGATATAGATAGATAGATAGATAGATAGATAGATAGATAGATAGATAGATA